>VZTU01004967.1:6526-30980 GCA_013400835.1 Zapornia atra | reverse complement strand
CCCCCCCTTCCCCTGTGGCACCGGGGGGTCCCCCCCACGCGAGAGTCGTATCCAGGAGCTTCTCCAGCCCACGGCCTCTCTATGGGGAGTCATCTCCTCCCCACAGGCCTCTCAGCAGGACTCCCTGCCATGGGTGCTGACCTTTGGGCCCAGACTGCTCCGGCCTGCTCCCCCCAGAGTCACAAGTCCCCCGGCAAACCTGCTGAGGGTGGATCAATCTCTCCACAGGCCATAGATGTCTCTGCTCCCCATCCTCATCCATGGGCTGTGAGGGGACACCCACCCCACCATGGTCTCCACTGGCTGCAGGGGGATCTCTCTCTCCAGCACCCAAAGGGCCTCATTCTTCCCCCTGTCTCTTCAGGCCTGGCCTTGGTGTCTGCACAGCCTGTTCCATCCTCTCACTCCCTTCTCTGGGGGCAAAATGCCCCTGCCAGCAGGTTTCTCTCCTCACTGTGATTCCCAGAGGTGCTGTGACCAGCTCTGATTGGCTCAGCCTCAAATTTGGCCTTGAAGGGACCAATGTTTACAAAACATGGGGCTTGGAGAAAGCTGTACCTGCGGCTTACAACAGCCCCTGAAGCAGCACAGCTACACAACACTGCAGCAGCAGTGTGGATGGATGTACCTTTGGTTAAGGAGGGGTTTGCTAAACTTGGCTCCAGAGCCAATGGGAATGAGGGGTGTGGGCAGGGGGCTTGGGGGCACTCTCAAATGTCCTTTGTGGTGTTGGAGAGTGGGTCTTTCTGCTGGAGTAGTGCTGGGCAGGCTCTGGTCAAGCCTATGGAGTTGATTCCTTCACTGTTTGCAGCCCCACAGGTGGCTGGGGTGACACTGAAGGGCTGCAGTGGGCCTCCATGGGCCTCCATGGGCCTTCCAAGTCACAGCTTAATGTGGCACGATCTGCTCTGAGGGTTTCAGGGTCGGTCAGTTCCATATGTCAGGCACCCCTGGCACTTAAATAACCTTTCAAATCTAGCAATGCACTCGCACACCAAGCAGGGCTTTGGGGGTGCTTTTGGCTGGGCTGTGTTCTGGTTTGGTTTTAATGAAGGTGCATACCTAGAAGCACAGCCTCCCTGCCTGCTAACTTATCCACCCTGGATGTTTTATAAGCTAAAATCTGTGCTGTGATTTGTTAGTGGAATAAATAGCTCCAGAAGAGCAAACCTGGAGTGAGCTCAGCATCTCGCTGGCTGTAGCAGGACTGCTTAGCCTAGGGAAACATTAGGAATTGTTGGCTGGCAGTAGGAGAGGTCCAGGAAAGAGACCCCAGATAATGACAACAAGAGGAAATAATTTGCTGTTACGGTTCAGTACCATGAGCTTGGCTTGGCAGATGGGTTTTTTCCAGTAATGGAGATGTCAGCTAATCATGTTTGGTGTTTGAATATGTAAACAATGACTCTGGGTTGCCTCAGATACCTAGAGTAAATCTTTGCTTTTGTCTCTGAGGATTGGTATGCATTCAGGTGTCTTTATTAGTCTTAATCTGTGCTTTTTGGGAAGATCCTCTTCTGATTTGAGAGTGGCTTTGAGGCAGACAGGATCATAGAATCCCAGAATCCCAGCCTGGTCTGGGTCGGAAGGGACCCCAAGGGTCACAGAGCTCCAACCCCCCTGCCACAGGCAGGGCCACCAACCTCCAGGCCTGGAGCTACACAAGGTTGCCCAGGGCCCCATCCAACCTGGCCTGGAACACCCCCAGGGATGGGGCACCCCACCCCCTCTCTGGGCAGCCTGTTCCAGCCCCTCTCCACTCTCTCTGGATAGAACTTCCTTCACATTCATTTCTCAATCCCAGCTGGGTGCTAGGAGACACCTGGGGGGGTGTGGGGGGTGTGTGCATCCAGGAACAGGGCTGTGGGATGACTTCAACACAAACAGCCCAAGCAATCAACCTTATCCTAAGAACTGCCCTGGTGCAACGTGCATCTCCTCCAGCAAAGGGAAACAAGGAGACTTCAGTCTCTCTGATATGGAAAGCCCCAAAAAGGGACTTTCAGTTTTCCATTAGAAGGTTTCCATGAGGAGAATTAGATAAGGTTTGCCTCTGGCACTTGCTCATTTTCTTTCCCAGAGATACAGAAATTGCATTAAAGAGATGAAAAACCAGCCCTGCTCTTGTAGGCCTCATCTCCTGAAGCCTGGCAGATGAATGTGGAACAATTAACCTCTGCTTTAGTGAGAACAGAGCTTCCCCAAAGCCTGATAATGGCTGGAGCGCTGGTCTTACTGTGGGGCTGGCTTGGTGCCTTTCTCCAGGGAAAGAAGGGGTGGAAACAGAGCAGTGGAACGTTTTCTGCTTGGGAGGAATCTCTGCTGTGGTTTTAGCCTCAGGAAATGTGGTTTGCATGCTTTGGGGGGCTTTCTCAGCAGCTGAGCTTGTTCCTCCCTAGCTACGCTTGCTTTCTTAGGAGGGGTGGGAAGGTGGTGGCTGTTCTCTGTCTGTCAGTCCACAGGAAAAATCATTTAACAGGAAAAAACCCTCTTTAATAGAAACATCCTGCCCTCTGGCCATCCTGGCTGGGTTGCACTCCTCACTGCTGAAATGTGGTACTAAACAAGGGTGTTTAAGGGCCAGGTTACATCCCAGGGGCTGATGGATGCTGTTGCCATGGGGTGTCACCCCAGGTACCCTCAGATGGATTCTAGGTTGTCATTTTGCTCGGTGCCCCAGGCCAGGAGAGCAGCTGGAGCAGGGCCAGCAGGGCCAGCATGGCCAGGGCCAGCAGGGCCAGCAGGGCCAGCATGGCCAGGGCCAGCAGGGCCAGCATGGCCAGGGCCAGCAGGGCCAGGGCCAGCAGGGCCAGCAGGGCCAGGGCCAGCAGGGCCAGGGCCAGCAGAGCCGTGCCTCGGCTGGCAGACAGGCAGGACTGCTGCTGTGGCAGGTTGGGCTACTGGAAACGGGGTCTGGGCTCCCCCCTTGAGCAAACATGTGATTTTAATCATTTTCTCTCCATATACTGCAAAATGGCTTTTGCCTGTGGTGTGTTCCAGCCTCTGGCTTCTGGCAGATGACAGCACATTCTCATGAATAAGCTAGTTCTCTCCTCCTGCGCATCCCTCCCTGCACCCTCCTGCCCCACCCAAAGCTGCAGAAAGCCTTTAACTACCTGAGTGAAAAAGCCTTTCCATCAGAAGGTCCTCAGCTGGGTCCCTAAGGAGACCAGGAGTTGCTGAGTCAGCATGGAGAGCACAGCAAGCCCTTGCAGGGAGCGTGGGAACAGGGGTTCTCTGTCCCTGGGGAGGTCAGTGGGAAGTGCAGCCTTCCAGCTGCTTTAAAGGATTCAAGAGACAGGAAAACACCTCAGGTCTCCTAGTCCAGGCTCTTTCTGACCACACCAGATTGTTGCCCTTGTGGGGTGGGATACAGAGTGCGGTGCCACAGGAGCACGTGTTCCCTGTCACTGCATGAAACCCAGAGGAAATGCATAGCCCAAAGCAAGAGCCCTGCCCTGTGTCTGCCTTAACCCCTGGGGGCTTCTTGTGCCCTACACACCCTGCTAACCATTCATTAGACCCCAGCCTTTGCCATAGATTCACAGAATTCTCTCTGGAGCCCAAGAGCTGTGGGACTCAGTGATGACCACAAGTGACACACCAGACACCTTCCCAGGGGTGCTGGGAAGCAAGGAGCAGAGGCAGAGGGAACTGTATCCTCTGGAGTGAGAGAGATCAGGGAGGAAGCTGGGGGAGTGGGCTTCTTGAGCTGTCCTGAAACCCCAGCACAGGGTCCCACCAGGCATCCTGACTACCCTGGAGCACACAGTATGCTCCCAATCCCAGTACATCTTACTGGTCTGGAAGACTCACACAGGAGCCAGCACTCTGTTTATGGCACATCTTCACCAGCTGGGCAGTTCTGTGCTGTTGCCCTCTGGACACATGCTGCCAGGGCAGCAGCAGCACAGTGAGGATGACATCCTCAAGCCCTTTCTCAGGGTCAGCATTTTCTTACCATCCTTACCTGAAATCTTTTGTTCAAAGTCCACATGAAGCCCTTCTAATTCTTTTATTGAGCAAATACCTCTAAATATAACACCACCACTGTGAAATAAATCACACAGCAACAGAGAAGACTCCTCCCCTCTTCAGGGCTGTCAATCCTAAACAGCTGCATGAGTTTAGGGTGAAACAGGAGAAGCACACCCCAAGTGCAGGACTGAGACACTTGCTCAGTGACTGGGTACCCTCAGCTGAGTTACAAATGCTGGATGTTTTCAGACACAGCCAGTGAAAGGATGAGGGGAGCAGCAGAGGAGTGGAAAGCTGCTGCTCCTGCTGCTGGGACTGAGAAGGCAAAAGGCCAGAAATCACAGAATCCCAGCCTGGTCTGGGCTGGAAGGGACCCCAAGGGTCACAGAGCTCCAACCCCCCTGCCACAGGCAGGGCCACCAACCTCCAGGCCTGGAGCTACACAAGGCTGCCCAGGGCCCCATCCAACCTGGCCTTGAACACCCCCAGGGACGGGGCACCCACCCCCTCTCTGGGCAGCCTGTTCCAGCCCCTCACCACTCTCTCTGCAAAGAACTTCCCCCTAAGAGCCAACTGAAACCTTCCTTCCTTCAGCTTCACTCCATCCCCCTTGTCCTGCCAGTGTCTCCCCTTTGAACAAGCTGATTCCCCTCCTGTTCCTCTGCTCCCTTCAGGCACTGGCAGGCTGCAGTGAGGTCCCCCCACAGCCTTCTCTTCTCCAGGCTGACCCAGCCCAGCTCCCTCAGCCTCTCTTCGAGCGCCCCCAACTACTTTTAGAGCAAAGAAAGCATCCTGCCTGCCCTTTCCCTGCCATCCCCATCCTCTCCCTTCCAGAGGCTCCCCCAGGACCCAGCACAGGACACAGGAGCCCTGCAGAGGAGGCAGTCGGTGTGCCATACCCGGGCGCTTAGTGTTCCCACCTCGACCCTCTGGGCAGCAGCACAGTCTTCTGCTCTATGCTTTATATATACATTGGAAATGGGTAAATGAGAAATTTAAGCCAACAGCACTGTGTCATGTCTGTGGTTTCTGCCTGGGTTTCTGCTCAAGCAGCACCTACAGCCATTGCTGAGCCCTGAACTGGGCGTGATGTGGTGGGAACCATCCCTCTTTGGCCAGAGTGATGCTTACAGTTGGATTTCTCCTTGTTCCCTGAGCGGTGTCAGAGCCAGCAGTGTGCCATGGTGGCTAGGAGAGCCAATGGGATCCTGGGGGGCATCCGGAGGAGTGTAGCCAGCAGGTCACAGGAGGGGATCCTCCCCCTCTACCCTGCCCTGGTCAGGCCCCACCTGGAGTGTTGTGTCCAGTGCTGGGCTCCTTGGTTTAAAAAGGACAGGGACCTCCTGGAGAGAGTCCAGAGAAGGGCTACGAAGATGATTAGGGGCCTGGAGCATCTCCCCTGTGAGGATAGGCTGAGTAAGTTGGGACTCTTCAGCCTTGAGAGGAGAAGACTAAGGGGGGACCTAATTAAAGTCTATAATTATCTTAAGCAGGGGATGCAGGGGGAAATGGCCAGCCCCTTTTCAGTGTCTGTGGGGACAGGACAAGGGGCAATGGCTGCAAGTTAGAGCAGAGGCAGAACTTTTCCCCAGTGAGGGTGCCAGAGCCCTGGGACAGGCTGCCCAGGGGGGGTGTGGAGTCTCCATCTCTGGAGAGATTCCAGCCCCGTCTGGACACCTATCTGAGTGATATGTCCTGGGGAGCTGCTTTGGCAGGGGGGGTGGACCCAATGATCTCTTGAGGGCCCTTCCAACCCCTAAGATTCTATGATTCTATGATATTGCAAGCTGTGTGCTGCCCACAGGCCTGTGAAGAGGTTCTTGCTGCAAGCAAGAAGCTGCTGTGGGCTGAGCAGGGAGGATGGAAGGGGAAGGGAGCAGTGGTGGGCTGGAGGGAGCTGGCATGCAGCAGCCAGACTGAGATACAGCCTGGTGTTAATTCAGTCAATTGTTTAAATGATATATTAGCAGCTCTGCTGCAGACAGCGTCTGGAAGGATTAGCATCATTGTCTCTTCAGCCCTGGGATACTGGTCTGAATCCAAGTTTGTCATTTGGATGAGGAAACCACAGTGACACAGGATGTGAGGCACAGCACAGTTAGTGTGTGGGTGTCCTGTGGGCACACACCTCTGCTCTGACCCACTGGGGAGGGTGCTGACCTGCCCAATGTTCCTGGCTTTGGTTTGTGCTGAAGCTCAAGCCCAAACTGCCTCCTGGGACTCTTGGAGATCTTTCTCTGGGGCAATGCCAGATCAGGAGGATGATCTTTAGTCCAAGGCGTGCAGAGGGCATCAGAGCTGGGGTGGAGAACTTTGATCTTTGATCCCATCTGGAGTCCTGTGTCCAGATCTGGGGCCCCCAATACAAGAAAGAGGTGAAACTGGTGGAGAGGGGTCAGAGGAGCCACAGAGATGCTGAGAGGGCTGGAGCAGCTCCCCTACGGAGAGAGGCTGAGGGAGCTGGGCTGGGTCAGCCTGGAGAAGAGAAGGCTGTGGGGGGACCTCACTGCAGCCTGCCAGTCCCTGAAGGGAGCAGAGGAACAGGAGGGGAATCAGCTTGTTCAAAGGGGAGACACTGGCAGGACAAGGGGGATGGAGTGAAGCTGAAGGAAGGAAGGTTTCAATTGGCTCTTAGGGGGAAGTTCTTTGCAGAGAGAGTGGTGAGGGGCTGGAACAGGCTGCCCAGAGAGGGGGTGGGTGCCCCGTCCCTGGGGGTGTTCAAGGCCAGGTTGGCTGGGGCCCTGGGCAACCTTGTGTAGCTCCAGGCCTGGAGGTTGGTGGCCCTGCCTGTGGCAGGGGGGTTGGAGCTCTGTGACCCTTGGGGTCCCTTCCAACCCAGACCAGGCTGGGATTCTATGATTCTATGATCTGGAGCTGAGCTTTCCAAGAGGCCAGAGATGTGTGGCTCTGAGGCTGCTGAGATCCAGCAGGACGGGTTGGACCCCCATGATTTTGTTTAAAGGAGATTGTAAGTGTCCTGAAGGAGAGAGACTTGGATTGTCAGTGCTGGTCAGAACATTCTCCAGAAGAAAAAGTCCTCCTATTGCTGTGCCAATGTTGTTTCTGGAGCCTCCAGAAGGAGCTATTTTTACCTGTTTGTCATTTTTCTGTAGGTTTGTGGGGTTTTTCTTCTCTTCCCCAAACCAAATGTAAGTAACACTGTTAACACTTCACATCAGGGGGAATCCCATTCTCTTGGACATGAAGAAGCTCTGGAATAGCTTTGGTAGGGTAACTGTTGAGCTGCTCAGCAAAGCTTTGGGAGTCTTGCTCATTTTTGAACTAAACTCACCACCCCCCAAAGCTGTGGCAGGCCTGACCTGAGCTCACAGGCACCACACTGCCCCTGCACAGTCTCATGCAGCAGCAGAAAGGGATTGTCCTGTGGGTTGGAGGTAAAGCAGGGAGGTTTCCAAGGGGAAACTGGTGACTGGTGCTAATGGCAGGCTGAGGTGTTCACGGGAGGGAAATGAGCCAGTCTCTGCTGTGATGGTGGCAGTCACCTTGGTGCAGGAGGAGCTGTCCTCCTCTTTACCATGGTCTGTGGTCTGGGGGAGCTGGCCATGGGTGGAAGGGGTGGCTAGGAGCTACCATGAGTTACACCATGTTGTTGCCAACCTCCCTGGTCATCCCAGGTCCTGGGAGATGACAGGGTGGCCATGAGCCAGCAGTGTGCCCTGGGGCTGAGAGAGACAATGGGATCCTGGGGGCATCAAGAGGAGTGTGGGCAGCAGGTGGAGGGAGGGGATCCTCCCCCTCTGCTCTGCCCTGGGCAGGCCCCAGCTGGAGTGTTGTGTCCAGTGCTGGGCTCCCTGGGATCAAACAGCCAGGGATGTCCTGGAGAGAGTCCAGAGGAGCTACGGAGATGCTGAAGGGCCTGGAGCATCTCCCCTGTGAGGAAAGGCTGGGTGAGCTGGGGCTGTTCAGCCTGGAGAGAAGAAGACTCAGGGGGGACCTTCTGAATGTGTCTCAGTCTCTGAAGGATGGGCTGCAGGGGGAAATGGCCAGCCCCTTTTCAGTGTCTGTGGGGACAGGACAAGGGGCACTGGCTGCAAGTTAGAGCAGAGGCAGAACTTTTCCCCAGTGAGGGTGCCAGAGCCCTGGGACAGGCTGCCCAGGGGGGTTGTGGAGTCTCCATCTCTGGAGAGATTCCAGCCCCGTCTGGACGCCGCCCTGTGCAATATGAGCTGGGGAGCTGCTTTGGCAGGGGCTTGGACCCCAGGAGCTCTCCAGGGCCCTTCCAACCCCTCTGAGTCTGTGAGTCTGTCTTCACAGGCTGATCTTACCCCCTTCCAAGGCGATGCCTCTCCTTTATTGCAGGGTTTGATAGAAACAAATGTTGTTCTGTTTTGACAAGGCTGTCCTGACCTGCCAGCTGGCTTTCTCCAAAACCCATTATTTATTTTAGCAGCATTAGCAGATTATCAGGCCTGAATAAATCTGCATGTCTGAGTCAGATGAGTTTTCTGGGCTCTGTTTCTGTGTGCCTGCCAAAAGACAGGAGGTTCAGCAGCAGGGTTGAGCGCTGGCATGACAGCCCGGTACCAGCTTCAGAGCACAGACCTGTCTGTTCTGCCTTGGGGGGAGAAGGTCATGCTGTGTGGGGAGGGTGTGTTTTACTGAAAACCTGGCAGAATAATGCTGGAACAAGAAGATGCTTTTGCTTTGGAAGCAGAGAGTCACATCGCTGTGTGGGGTAGGGATAGACACCCGTGCTCAGCATCTTTGCTAGCCTACACCTTTCAGACAGGAGTGTGAGCTGCACTCTCACTGTGCAGTTTTGGTAAGGGCAGAAGTAAATACTGTGTGTATTAAGTCAGAAGGACTGGTTTCCAAACAGGAGAGGAAATAACTACAGAGTAAAAGCTTTCTGGAAATAAATAGTATCTATGGGGATGCAGTTTGAGTGGTCATATAGTGCATGGAGAAGTGTTGCCCCATACCAGAGGCCCCAGACATCAGGTTTTTAAGGTGTTGTTTACCTGAGGCTCTGTGGAGTCAGAAGACCTGGTGGCTTGGTAAAGGAAATCTCAGTAACTCTAAAAGTTCAATTAATAAACCCTGAGAGCACCTACCAGCAGCAATAGAGCCCTAGAAACGACAGTAAGATGAATTACACAATGTTGAGTTCAACTTGCAGCTCAAGAAATGTGTTAGAATGGCATTAAATCACTGCATTTAATATTAAAAGACTAAATCTCTGTAAACTCAAATAAATCACAGGAGGGTTCAGCTGCCATTCAGCTGTGATAGGGAAAGAGCTGTACTGCAGCTGTTGGACTCTGCAGCTTTCCAACTGCCTCGTGCTGAAACCAGCTTCTTACTCCCGGATGCAGTGCAGGGCCAGAAGGGTTTCTTGTGATGCTTTTCGTGCTGTCAGGTATTCTCCTCCTTGCTATAGCAAAGAGAAGAACATCCACAAAGGTTTTTCCATAAGCAGAGCTTTGAATCCCCCAGAGAGGGAAGTGACAAAAGCCCAGCTCAAGCTGCGTGCCGCAGCGCAGCCTCCCAGGGCGTGAGGCAGGACCCACACCTCAGAGCCCTGTTCTCCTGTCAGCTCAGGTGCAGTTGGTTTGGGGCTGGGAAAACTCCTCCTTTGCATAAGCCATTTTCAACATCTTTAAGGATTCAGAGTTGGTAAATCTGTAACATCCCTACCCAGGAGCCCCCAGAACTGGAGATTTCTGCATCCAGCTATCACAGTTTTCTGCAGGAGAATAGCACTCTGTTGCTAACTGCTTATGTGGAGCTTTATATGAAGGAAATTAGTAACCACAAATCATTAAAGGTAAAGCCTCAAACTTAATTTTAAACTTCCTTTTCAAGTTTTCTTCCTTGAACCTAGACTTTAGCAGAGACAGGCTAAAAGAGGTTTAACTCCTACACTGATTTAGGTGAAGTACAGACCTTTAGAGCCACCCTCCCACTTGTCCATCTTTCTTTCCTCAGCCTGAGTCTCTAAGTAGGAGCTTCTAGTGCAAAGGCAGTTGCTGCTGGGGGAAAGGTGCTCTCCCAGCAGTGATCAAACCACAGCTTCCTCCATGCTTGACTTACACTCTCCTCGAGTCTCCTCAGCATGCCCAAAGCATTAAGTGTTCATACGGGGGCAAAAGGTGTCCCTTGTTTTCATTTCTCCACGGAGGGGAAACCAGCCCTTGCTGGTGGCAGCCTGGCAGTGAGACGGGCCCCTCTCCCACGCAGCACGTTAGTGCCGGCAGTTCGCGGAGGGTGTGTAGGTAAAGCAGGGAGAGGGTTTCTCCATACAAAGCACCAGGTCTGTGCACTGTGTCTGAGCAAACCCAGCGTAGGAACAAGCCAAAGAGTCACAAGCACCTTCCTGGCTCAGCTTACCCCAGCTGGAAGAGCACAGGAGGCCTGAACCCCTTGGTGCAGACTGCAGCTCTCTGCAGCAGGCGCGTGTGAGCTGCTGCTTCCCGGCCGTGCCAGGAGCTGCCTGCAATTAGCTGATGCTTGAAATAGGTTTCTGTTGTATTTGTTCTGACATCTCCCAGGCAGGCAGGCCCAAAAGTGCCAGTTCATCAACTTGCATGTAGTTATTGGAGAGACATCCTTAGTGCCAGGAGAACTTGATACGGAAGCTATCTGTCCTGGGTTGGTTAGGCGTGAAACAGCTGCTGCTTCTGAGGGGAAGGACCTGGGGGTCCTGGGAGATGACAGGGTGGCCATGAGCCAGCAGTGTGCCCTGGGGGCTGAGAGAGACAATGGGATCCTGGGGGCATCAAGAGGAGTGTGGGCAGCAGGTGGAAGGAGGGGATCCTCCCCCTCTGCTCTGCCCTGGGCAGGCCCCACCTGGAGTGTTGTGTCCAGTGCTGGGCTCCCTGGGATCAAACAGCCAGGGATGTCCTGGAGAGAGTCCAGAGGAGCTACGGAGATGCTGAAGGGCCTGGAGCATCTCCCCTGGGAGGAAAGGCTGAGTGAGCTGGGGCTGTTCAGCCTGGAGAGAAGAAGACTCAGGGGGGACCTTCTGAATGTGTCTCAGTCTCTGAAGGATGGGCTGCAGGGGGAAATGGCCAGCCCCTTTTCAGTGTCTGTGGGGACAGGACAAGGGGCACTGGCTGCAAGTTAGAGCAGAGGCAGAACTTTTCCCCAGTGAGGGTGCCAGAGCCCTGGGACAGGCTGCCCAGGGGGGTTGTGGAGTCTCCATCTCTGGAGAGATTCCAGCCCCGTCTGGACGCCGCCCTGTGCAATATGAGCTGGGGAGCTGCTTTGGCAGGGGCTTGGACCCCAGGAGCTCTCCAGGGCCCTGCCAACCCCTGGGAGGCTGGGAGTCTGTGAAAATACAGATGTCTTCCCCCCACAACTCCCCTCCATAACTTTTCTGGCTTCCATCCTCTAACCCTCAGCATCTCATGCCCAGCATCTTCTCTCCAACAGGTCGGTGGGACAAAGACAGGAGTTGTGCGCTACGTGGGGGAGACGGACTTTGCCAAGGGCGAGTGGTGTGGTGTGGAGCTGGACGAACCCCTGGGCAAGAACGACGGGGCAGTTGCTGGCACCAGGTACTGTGCACTCAGCCCCAGCTGGGGCACGGAGCATCCTCCACTCCTCCTGGGCTGGGTTTGGTTGGGCATTGTGGGTTGGAAGAGCCTTGAGCCTTGCAGGCTGTGGGATAGCTTTGCAGGGAGATCGATAGAAGCCTCGTCCCTGGAGCGTCTTAAAGCTGGATCAGGTAATGTTGGTGAAGGAACCCAAGTGGCTTCAGGAAACAGGAGGGAGTAGTGGGCTGTAGTTTGTATTAGACACCGATTCTGTGATGCTCTAATTGTGAACATCTAATTGATGTTCTTTCTGTGTTCTAACTCACAGTCAGAACTATAGAAGATAAAGATTTGATTTTTTTCTGGTTTTCTCTCCCCCCAGCTTAATTATATTTGTTCTGGTCTTTCTGGGGACAAATTTCCAGTGATCTGAAAGAACAGTCAGTGGCATTGTCTGTCCTTGTGCTGATTCAGTAATGTGACAGCAGTGTGCTCATTGCTCTTACCACCTCTGACTCCAAAGGCACCTCCACTGTTCTCTCTTTGAAAAAAAAACACCCTTGCTAGTATCTGCAGTACTGGGAAGGGACATCTTGCAGGCTTCCTTGGGAGGCTGTTTCTGTTCATGTGGAAGTTAGGTGGAATGACCACCCTCAGATCTTGAGCTTGGGGGATGTTCAGATCTGAGTTATACAGCAGCACTTTGACCCTGCTTCAAATAGAGGCGGGCTCTGATTCCTCATCCTTCACAGCTCCTTGAGTGGGAAATGCTGTTTCTTCCTTGGCACTTCTTAGGGGAATCACAGCCTCCCAGGGGTTGGAAGGGCCCTGGAGAGCTCCTGGGGTCCAAGCCCCTGCCAAAGCAGCTCCCCAACTCATATTGCACAGGGCAGCGTCCAGACGGGGCTGGAATCTCTCCAGAGATGGAGACTCCACAACCCCCCTGGGCAGCCTGTCCCAGGGCTCTGGCACCCTCACTGGGGAAAAGTTCTGCCTCTGCTCTGACTTGCAGCCAGTGCCCCTTGTCCTGTCCCCACAGACACTGAAAAGGGGCTGGCCATTTCCCCCTGCAGCCCATCCTTCAGAGACTGAGACACATTCAGAAGGTCCCCCCTGAGTCTTCTTCTCTCCAGGCTGAACAGCCCCAGCTCACTCAGCCTTTCCTCCCAGGGGAGATGCTCCAGGCCCTTCAGCATCTCCGTAGCTCCTCTGGACTCTCTCCAGGACATCCCTGGCTGTTTGATCCCAGGGAGCCCAGCACTGGACACAACACTCCAGGTGGGGCCTGCCCAGGGCAGAGCAGAGGGGAGGATCCCCTCCTTCCACCTGCTGCCCACCCTCCTCTTGATGCCCCCAGGATCCCATTGTCTCTCTCAGCCCCCAGGTAACCTCACATTAGAGGTGAGGTTTCACTGAGGAGCTGAGTTCCTCCCTTGATAGATCTCTGGTTCTGTGAGGAAGGTTTCTTGTGTTGGGTCAGGCTGGTTTGTCCAGCTGCCAGGTGTTTTTGTTTAAAATAAGAGAAATGCTGCTTTGTCCCATGTCAGGACAAGCAAGCAGTAAATGATCAGCAGCAGATGGCTGACTTCCAGCCTGTTCTCAACAGAAAAAACCTAGAATGGCAGAGAATAAGTCATGGACTGAATCCAAGTCCCTGCTTTCTTATCATATGCTACAGATTATCTCTAAGCTTCATCTTCAGGGTGCTGGGAAATGATTGATTGTCTCTGTGCATGGGGAAGGCAGATGTGAGAGTAAGGGTGCTCTGCCTCTTGTCCCTCCACCTCTGTGGCTGTGCTTTGAAAATGCAGCTTTTGGAAGTCATCTGTCCTCTGAAACTGCTCTGCCTTGGCTGAGGTGGTTGTGGTGCCCACCCTCTCTGCAAGGCTTCTCCTTTATTTCACACTTTACCCAGGGCAGGAAAACTTGAGCTCTGTAGCAGGACTCAGAGACCAGGAGTGAATGGAGAGGTTTGGTTTACACAGGGGAGATGGAGGCAAGGCTGTAAGGCACCCTGCCCCTTGTTGGCAGATCTTGTAGCAGTACTGAACGCTGGCTGGTCCAGCAGTGGTACATGTGGACTCTCCAGCTCCTGGCCCACCACGGGTCTGGCCACAGGGTCGCAGCATTGTCCCTGTTTGTCTCTGAGCCTTCACCCAACCTCCTGATTTTCTGATAGCATGTGCCAGTTTCAAGGGCAGTGTTCTGGAGGAGAAGCCAACCTAGTAAAACCAACTCCCTTGGTGCATGCAGGTGCCCCTCAGTCAGTCTTCCCCATGGTCCTGCAGCATTCCTGACCTGCCCTGAGCTTGTGCTGCCAGAATCAGTGTGGGCAGAGATGGTGCAGGACTCAGAGAGACTCCAGCTTCGGTGGTTGTTGCCATCTAGTGAGCATCCTTGGCCTGGCTGCCGGGAGTGGTGTCACTGCTGCAGTCTGGCCTGCTTTGGAAGGAGAGTTGAGTCCAAAGAGCCGGCAGCTCCAGCTGAGTTGGTGGCTGAGATGTGTGGAGGGTTGCCCTGATCTCCTTGCAGGTGCAGGAAGGAGCTCCAGGTCTGAAGGTCATCAAGGGGTGGGTGAAGGCCAGGGTGCCCAGCAGTGCAGGGCTCTGGTGGAGGCTGCCCGCAGGCTGTGGGTCAGTAGCAGTGCCCAAGAGGACAGGACATTGCTGTGGCCAGCCCCTCTGTGTACATCAGATGGCTGCTGCAGAGACACTGAGGTTTGCTGCCTCTGGTTTCCTGTCTGCTCAGGAGACTAGAAAGGTGCTGGTGAGGTTTTTTTTGGGTCTCATCTCCAGAGACAAGCACATTACACTTATTCATCTCCCATATATTAACCTTTACCTGCTTGTTTTACTGTTCTTCCTTCTCTGCCCCTGCTCCTGGGGGAGCCTTTGCCCACTGAACTGCTCCACCCTTTGCTTTCACATAGTCTGAAACATGTCAGCCTTGGACACTGAAGATTTCTTCTTCTCTGTTTCAAAGTTCCCTGTGCTGTTTCCCACCTGCAGTTTGCACTGCCACCACAACACCACTTTCCTTCCCCATTTCTTTCCTGTGATGTGAGTGGAAGGCTCCTTAACGCTCCCTGAGAGCAGCTCTTGGGTTTCAAGGAGGTTGTGGGGGTTTTTTCTGCCAAGTGTTCTGGACCCAATTCCTGCTTCTGTACTGTAAAGTTAATTACAACCACTTCTTGTCTGGACTAAAAGCAAATGAGCAGACCTAATGATGCAAGTTTGGACTTGCTAAGAGCTGTTGGGGGGGAGCTTTTGAGGGACTTGGCCTTTGGCAGTGTTGCACAGCCAGAAGTCCTGGTCCACAGCTTGAGGAAATGGTGCTGAGCTAGGGCTTTGCAAGAGGTCAGGCTGAGTTTTCTGCCTTGAGTTCCTGTTCTGCAGCGAGGTCAGCCCACAGTATGGCTGGTTTCCTGAACCCAAGGGGCTGTGCTGGCAGCAGGCAGAAGGGGCTAAGTGACCTGACGTTGTAGAGGAGGGCTCTGAAGAGTGTTATAGGGAAAAATAAAATGGACTTGAGTAGATGTTTGAAAATGCATTGCTTTCTCATCTGGCTGGAGATCAGGCTGTTCTCAGGCTGTTCTCTGGCCTCCCAAGCACAGAAGTCTGCCTGGAACACAGCTGTGGGACTGCCAGCATGGAAGAGTAAAAGGCAGTTGGGGAAGCAGCTCCTCACATCTGGAGAGAGAGGACCTGAGCTAGCAAAGCTGGATTTGTGTCACTCATTCATTAGGACCTGACTTTTATGTTATCATAGGACAGACTACACTATGGCCCAGTATTTAGTCCTAGCCTTCCTACAAAGCCTGTGAGAAAGAACTCTTCAAGGAGGCAGTTCTGCCACCCAGAGGAGATGGCACACGCTGGGCTTTGCTGCAGTGGTATTTTAAGCTTCAAAGATGGGATCTGCCCTTTTTGCCCCTTCTGTTTTGGGAGGAAAGATTTTTACCCTTGTGGTGGTTTGGCCCTGGCCAGAGGCCAGATGCCCACCAAGCTGCTCACTCACTCCCCTTTGCAGCCAAAAAGAGGAGGAAATACATACCAGGAGGCTTAGGACCTGAGATAGGGCCAGAGGGGTCACTCTGCAATTAGTGCCATGGGCAAAACAGACTCAGCACAGAATAAAGGGAAGAAAAGTGACTTATGGCACTACAACTGCACACCCAGTGAACCAGAGTTGGGTGATGAGAAGCAGCCAGGTCTTAAAGCACCTTCCCCCCACCCCTCCCTTCTGAGCAGACTTAAACCTCCTGAGGATTTCACTCCCTCCTTCCCCCCAGCATGGTGCTGGGAGGGGCAGGGAATGGGCAGTGGGGCTCCAGTCAGGTCCTCACAAGCTGCTTTCCTTCCCCAGATCTCAACACTTCCACTCCCCCCACCCCTCCCTCCTTCACACACTTGACTTGAATCATCACCTCGCTCCCTTCTTCCCCCCCATGGCAGCACAGGGGGGCAGGGAATGGGGAATGGGGGTTTGCAGTCTGTTCCTCCCCAGCTGTCTTCCCTCTCAGCTGGGGGGGCCATTCCACACCCCCCCTTCCCCTGTGGCACCGGGGGGTCCCACCCACGCGAGAGTCGTATCCAGGAGCTTCTCCAGCCCACGGCCTCTCTATGGGGAGTCATCTCCTCCCCACAGGCCTCTCAGCAGGACTCCCTGCCATGGGTGCTGACCTTTGGGCCCAGACTGCTCCGGCCTGCTCCCCCCAGAGTCACAAGTCCCCCGGCAAACCTGCTGAGGGTGGATCAATCTCTCCACAGGCCATAGATGTCTCTGCTCCCCATCCTCATCCATGGGCTGTGAGGGGACACCCACCCCACCATGGTCTCCACTGGCTGCACCCAAAGGGCCTCATTCTTCCCCCTGTCTCTTCAGGCCTGGCCTTGGTGTCTGCACAGCCTGTTCCATCCTCTCACTCCCTTCTCTGGGGGCAAAATGCCTCTGCCTGCAGGTTTCTCTCCTCACTGTGATTCCCAGAGGCGCTGTGACCATCGCTGATGGGCTCAGCCCTGGGCAGCAGCAACTCTGGCCTTGAATCAGCCCAGGTTTCCTGTCTGGGGCCTGCAGAGAGCTGCTGGCTGCTGCTTGCAGGAGACATCTCAGCAGCACAGCTACGCAAAACTGCAACAACCCTATAGAACACACACAGAGAGGTACCTTTCAGATCCTTTTATTTGACATGGTTTACTCTGTGACTTCCTTGCAAAGCTGGGTGGAGAGCACAGGCAGCTTTTGGGAAGGTTGGTCTGTAAGGAAGGGGGTGTGTGCTCTCACTGGGTTGATGTACTGGGATCTCTGTGCTATCCAGGCTACTGGATGGAGCCTTCCTGGCATCTCATCAAAGTGTGCAGCAATTAGTGTGTGGAAATTATCTCATGTTTCCCTGCTTGAGCACCACAAGTGAAAGATGGGAGATTCCCACTAATCCAAGTGGCAGGAAAGGAGAATAATCCAACCACTTGCACACAGGAGACAAGGTCACAGCAAATCACCAAGAGATGAGCTGAGAGCCGGGGTAACATATTGCTTAGCAATGCTGTTCTGTGAGGCTTGGGTGAGCTGGATGTTCTACCACCTCTGAGTTGGTGCATCTCCTCTGTTACAGGTATTTTCAGTGCCCTCCCAAGTTTGGGCTCTTTGCTCCCATCCATAAGGTGATCCGCATTGGGTTCCCATCAACCAGCCCTGCCAAGGCAAAGAAGAGCAAACGAATGGCCATGGGAGTGTCTGCCTTAACCCACAGCCCCAGCAGCTCCTCCATCAGCTCCGTCAGCTCCGTGGCATCGTCTGTTGGGGGCAGGCCCAGCCGCAGCGGGCTGGTAAGTGGCTCTTTCTGCAAACTCTGCAGCCTCCATCCACCTGTGGCCTGGCTCTACACAGCAGGGAGGCTTGAGGTTTGTTTCACCATGATGAGGGGAGTGGAGCACGGGTTACTCTTACCCACCTTACAGACAGGACTCCCTCCAGGGACTCGAGGGTCATAAGACACACGAAGCAACTGTGACCATTAAAGACCCTGAAGTGCTCTTTGCAGTGGGAGGGATCTCAGCTCCCCATCCAAGAGAGGTTTCATGTAGGATCCCTGCAGGGAAGCCCCTCTGCCCCTTGCCCCGCACAGTTGTGTACCAGCGTGCTGCTGTGGCAGACGCCTCTGTGAAAGCTCCTGTGACAACTGGGCTGTGCCGCGGAGGGGTGATGCTGTCCTGGGTCCCACACCTGGTGCCTCTGCAGGTGCTGAAGAAGGCAGACACAGGAGCAGGCAGCAGCGTCCTTCAAGCTCTGCCTCTGCCGTGGTGTGTGCTGCAGAGCACCGCAGTCATCTTGGCTGGGGGTGAGGGTGCAGTATCCGCTCCTGGGAGTGGATCCAAGTAGCCCATGCCAGTCTCCAGCTGACATCACTCCTCCCAGCTGAGCTCACAGTTCAGCACTGCACCACTGCAGGGCATGGATAAATGATATCTGAGAAGGTGGAGGATACAACACGTGAGACTGTTTCCTGACCCAGTTCCCACCCCTCGTCCTGTCCTTCAGGAAACGGTCCTTTCCTTGCAGTGCTGAAGAGCTGTTGAGCTTGGGAGCAGTGTCCAGATGTGTGTCAGGCTTGTTAACCCCACCTGTAGGGTCCAGAGCTGGAACCGCAGCTCTGTACAGCCTCTTAAACCATCAGAGGGTGAGCTGTGTTCCAGACCTAGCAGGGATTTCAAGTTGTTTGGGACTGGGAAGGACATGGCTTTACTCTTTACCTCTCCTTCCAGCTGACAGAGACCTCTTCTCGATATGCACGAAAAATCTCTGGCACCACAGCTCTCCAGGAGGCACTGAAGGAGAAGCAGCAGCACATCGAGCAGCTCCTGGCAGAGCGTGACCTGGAGCGGGCTGAGGTTGCCAAAGCCACCAGCCACATCTGTGAGGTGGAGAAGGAGATTGCCATCATGAAGGCCCAGCACGAGCAGGTAGGAGGTGTGATGTACTTTCAGATCGTGACGTTACCCCCTGTAGCTTCCCAGTGTGAAACCTGGGCTCTGGGTTTCTGCTGTTTCTGAGACAGCATGTGGGTCAAGCTGAAGCTCCTTCTCCACTCCTGCTAGTCAGATGTGCTCCCTCTGCCCCGAGCCAGGAGCAGAAAAAGGGCTGTGCCAGAAAAAGGGTAGTAGATTGTGGCTGCTGGATGATGAAGTGCAAGTGGAGGACAAACTTGTTCCCCTTAGCCACCCAATCTGGCCTTGTTCCCCTTAGCCACCCAATCTGGCCTTGTTCCCCTTAGCCACCCAATCTGGCCTTGTTCCCTTTAGCCACCCAATCTGGCCTTGGCTGGGACTGTGTTGCAGTTCTTCTTTGCTATCAGACACTGCTGAGAACATCAGCTCAGTTCATGTGTCCCTCCTTTCCTGCCAGAGAGGATGTTTTTATCACATTAGTGAGGTCAAGAGATCTGTAAGGAAAAAAGGCTTCCCATGTTAGCTTTCTTGGCACAAACATTTGTCCAAATGATGCTTTATGCAGTTGAATGCTCCAAGAGAGGAGTTGTGTTTGTGTCAACATGTGGCTCTTCCTCATGTTTATAAACCCCAGCTGGCTGCTAGGGAGCAGAGACAGTGCTATACATCTCTGGTGGCCCACTCCTGCCCCTCAGAAATGCAGGAGAAACTGGCAAATCAGCTGCAAGCTGACATCTTCCTTGGGCACAGTATTCTCCAGTAGTTCCCAGTAACAGGAGCACTGGGCCCTGCTCTTCTCTCTCTGCAGTACGTCACGGAGGCAGAAGGAAACCTCCAGCGAGCACGAACACTGGTGGATGGGATGCAGAAGGAGAAGATTGAGCTGCTGAACCAGCTGGAAGAGGAGAAGAGGTAAAGTGGGAGTGGATGGGTGTGGAAGAGGTGAACTCGTGGGGGAGAGGGGTCTGTTGCCTGAGAACCATTTGACCATGGCAAACGTGGTCCTGCCAGTAAAGGGTGGCACAGTACAACATCTACCACTGCCTGTAGAAGGGCAAATAGTCTTGGTGGTCTGCTGGGCAGTGAAGTTATTGAGGGTCTTCAGCTCTCTTCCCTGCCAGTAGTTCCAGACACAAAGCAGGGGTGTGGAGTGTTATTTGCCTGAAGGAACGAAGAGGAGGCTGAGGGAAGAACTTACTGCTCTTTCCAGCTCCCTGAAAGGAGGGTGTGGTGAGGTGGGGGTTGGTCCCTTCTCCCAAGTAACTAGCGATAGGATGAGAAATGACCTCAAGTTGCATCAGGGGAGGTTTAGATTGGATACTGGGGAAAATGTCTTCACCAAGAGAGTGGCCAGGCCTTGGACCAGGCTTCCCAGAGAGGTGGTGGAGTCACTGTCCCTGGAGGCATTCAAAAAACCTGTAGACATGGCAACTCCAGGGACATGGTTTAGTTGCCATGGTGGTGTTGGACAGATGGTTAGACTTGATGACCTTTGAAATCTGTTCCAACCTTAGAGTTTTGACAACTCTATAAGGGCTGCAGGAATGTCAGGAGCCCTGCCCAAACAGCCCTGTCTGTGTCAAATGGGGTTACTCAGTGAAGGGGGGATTTACTCATGGGAGGGGTGTGGACCACAAAGCCCTGCCTCCAGATGTCCTCAGCTAATGACAGAGTATAAAATAACAGCACAGGATAATAAACACTGTGCAGGTTGGGCCATCCCAAAGCCCTAACCTTTCTGTACAAGCTGGCTTTGATAAAGAGCACTCCTTCCCCCTCTTGTTTCATAGAATCCCAGCCTGGTCTGGGTTGGAAGGGACCCCAAGGATCACAGAGCTCCAACCCCCCTGCCACAGGCAGGGCCACCAACCTCCAGGCCTGGAGCTACACAAGGTTGCCCAGGGCCCCATCCAACCTGGCCTTGAACCCCCCCAGGGACGGGGCACCCACCCCCTCTCTGGGCAGCCTGTTCCAGCCCCTCACCACTCTCTCTGCAAAGAACTTCCCCCTAAGAGCCAATTGAAACCTTCCTTCCTTCAGCTTCACTCCATCCCCCTTGTTCAGGACGTTCCCTCTGAGGAAGTGAGGTCAGGCTGGAGTCCAGCCTCACCGTGGCGATTCCCTCCCCGTGTCCCAGAGGCCCCATCCATGTCTACCTGATCATGGTACAGCTCCTCTCTGGATAAGAGTGAAGATCTGCTTGTCACTCTTGGAGTCCAACTGCTCCATAGATATAATTAAACTCTTCAGTGGGAATAGGAAGACGTTTCTGTGGATTCAGGGCTGGTTTCATTACTTCCTTCAGCTGACTGCTGCCCCTCCTGAGGACAAATTGTTCTGTTGTGCACAAATCCTCCCCATTCTCCTGGTAGGCAGCTCATTTTCCCAGCTCCAGGAGGCCCTTTAACCCAAGACAGCTGAGTTCTTTCCTAAATATCAACAGATGCCTCCTCTAATTAGAGAAGGTTTAGACAAGGAGGCTTGTTTATGAAGTTAGGTATGTACACACAGAGCTATATTTATCTGTAATGGAATCAGAGGCCCTACATCTGGCTACCAGCTCAACATCCTCATTATCATCCTTTTTTTAATCAGTAAAGAGAACAAAGGGGTCTGAGTTTGGTACAAGATTGAATTATTTTGTTTTCTTTTATCATTAGTGGTTTTTCTCTTCAGCCTTTGCCCAAGAGGCTGAGGCACAGCAGTGCCTGGCTGGGGTTCTTAGGTGCCTTTATGCATGACTGGCCTGTGCAATCTCTGGTGTGAGCTTTTCTGCCAGCCTAGCTCACAGTTTCCATGCTGTGGAAGAATTGCACATTGCCCACCCTCTGCCAGGACAGCACAGGCTCTGATGCCCACAGAATGTTGTGTACAGCCCCTGTTGGGTTGGCACAGGACTTGCCCAGCGGTCGGTGGGTCGGTACCAGTCTAAGCAAACCAGTGGAAGCTGGCTGTGGCTCTCCTGGTTTCAGGATCCCAGCATCAGGGAGCAGCAGTTGGGTTTGCTGAGAGGGGGTGTGGTAGGAATGGCATGTCTGTGAGCACTCACCTCCACAGAGGCCAAGGTTTGCCACGTGAGAAGCCTGCTGATTGACTGTCCTGCTGGTGCCCTTTGCCTTCTCCTGAGCTCTGTACCAGACGTGTGGCTGCAGCCTCTCCCCTCTGACACCCATCGTGCAGGGGAGGCCCATGTGCAGTTGCTGCTCAGGAGTGGGGTGCTGCTCTGGGCATTACTGACTGCTGTCTGCATCTTTTCCCCTCCCCAGGAAAGTGGAGGACTTGCAGTTCCGTGTGGAGGAAGAATCCATCACAAAGGGAGATCTGGAGGTAATCCCTTACCCAAAAAGTGGGGTTCAAGCCTGCATGTGGGGGCCACAGCTCAGTCATTTCTGCCACCTCTCGCTCAACTGTACCCAATACCTTATCTTTATGGATGGCTTTGGACCTGCTGCAAGCATCCTGGTATAAACTATGGGGATTGTTCTTTGCTCTGTTGCCCAGTGACTGATAATGCTGGGAGCTGCCTAGAATATACCTGTGGAAGGAAGGTTCTGCTCTACATGTGTAGATTGTGCTTTTCCTTATCTTTAGCTGGAGACCTGATCATGCTCTACAACTCCACAAAGGGTGTAGTGAGGTAGGGTCAGTCTCTTCTCCCAAGTAACTAGTGATAGGACGAGAGGAACTGGTCTTGAGTTGTCAGAGGAGGTTTAGATTATCCAGTCCAATTAGGAAGAATGTCTTCACTGACACAGTGGTCAGGCCTTGGATCAGGCTGCCCAGGGGATGTGGTGGAGTCACCATCCCTGGAGGTGTTCAAAAAGCCTGTAGACATGGCACTCCAGGGACATGGTTTAGTTGACATGGTGGTGTTGGACTTGATGACATTAGAAGTCTTTTCCAACCTTAAAGATGATTCTAGGAGTGCTAGGTTAACAGCCAGAAATGCCAAGAAAATGTGAAAACTAAGCAATGGAGTGTGGTGCAATGGCTTTGACCCTCTTGACATAAACCCCTCTGGCAGCTGAAGCAGAGTAATGTGTTTGACAGGGCATGCATGGGCAGTGCTCTGATAGCAGACCTTGGCTGAAGGGCAGCGAGCGTGGGTGCACAGCCAGCTCTGTCCCTTCCTGGACTGGCAAACTGAGGAGAGATCTGATTTCATGTGGGCTGGGAAGGGGTGGTTTGCAATGGGGATATGGCCAATTTTGCAGGCTGCCAGGGTCCTGTCCCTGCTTCCATGTTTGTACAGAAGAAGAAGCATCTTCCTAGGGAGGAGACATGGAGCAGCGTGGTGTCCTGCAATCCAGAGGGCTGGGATATTCCCCTGTGGGTCCAGCACCAGCACAGACTCCAGTTCTTATGTTCTGTCCCATCTTAATTTGGATGCTCAGGTGAAATGGTTGACCCACTAGAGTTAATTCTCATGCTTTGGATTGCCAGAAGCAAGTCATTCACCTAAAGAAATAATCTCCCCTTGGAAATCAGGGAGAAGAGTGCTCCTTGTGTTGCTGTATTGTTCCTGGGAGGTGGATGTCCCTCATACTGCTCGTGGAAATCACTTTGCATCCCTAGCCAGAGCTCAACCAACCACCCAAATACCACAAGCAAACCCTGGTGACAGTTGTCTCCCCTCCTCTGGTCTTGTAGTCCCCTTATGCTAACAGCCCTCTTCTGAGTGCTTGGAGGAGAACGTTTATCTGGCACTTCATGGCCAGTAGCAGACAGGATGGTAGGAAGAGCTTCTCTCATCCATGGCCTCTGGATCTAGGGTGTCTGCTGAAGGACAGGCTAAATCCCATGGTATTTTTCATAATGGGTTTTGAACAAAGCTGGGACATTCAGATGCTGAGTGTGGCAGGTGGCATCCCTGGACAAATAAATCAGTGTCTCTGAAACCTGGCTATATGGACCCAGTTTTTGAACCTCTGATAAAGGAGGAGCTGTGGATTTAGCCTTGAGATGCAGTTGTGAATTCAACCTGGTTAAAAGCAATTGCAGAAAACCAGAAAGGTGTTTGATGGTGGAAGACTGTGTTGTTATAGGAAATATTAACCTCTTCAAGGAACTATCCCATGCTCACCTCCTGGAACCTATCTTGTGCCTTGGACATCAGTTTGCAACTTGTGAATAGCCACTTAAGGTTAATGGCAAGAAGTCTGAAATTCAGACCTGAACTTCCTCAAAGTGCAGGAAAACTTTGGATTTGAGACTTCAAGATACACTGGGCAGGCAAACCAGTTTGCATAACATGGAACTAACTGAGGATGTGATGCCAATCCAGTGTGAAGCTGTAGTTAAGTACCAGGAAACAGCTGCTCTAACTTTCCTCCCTGCTTATTTTTCTCTCCTATTTTCTTGGGTTTTTCCAGACTTGGGTACCAGGAATGGTAAATACTGAGTAAGGATATCAGGTGGAGCTGAGAGAGCTTGGCTGGGAACTTGACTGTCAACTTTGGGAGTCTTGAGAGGGTCAGTTTGGGAGGTTCAGGGGTCAGGTTTTGCAGCAGGTCAGCATCTTCAGGCAAGCCAATGTCTGATGTGCCCCCACCAGTTCAGCAACTCAAACTGTTGAAGTGACCTTAAGTTTCACTTGGGGATTTAGAGGTAGCATAAATTGGGGAAAATTCATTAGTATCAGTGGAATAATTATCCTTGTCAATAAAATCACACCTGGAGCTCCACATGGAGTTGTGGATATTGGAGCTTTGCAGGGAGTGGGAGAAGCCACTGAGTACAAAATGACATTTCTTTCTACTAGAGATGCCTTCAGCCAACTATTGCACATCAGGGATGTTATGGTTGACACAAGAGAGGGAAAGGAGCCATCCAGAGGGACCTTGACAGGCTGGAAAGCTGGGCCTGGGTGAACCTGATGAGGTTCAACACTGCCAAGTGTGAGGGGTTGCACTTGGGCTGGAGGAATCCCAGCCATAGTCACAGCCTGGGAGAAGAGCTCCTGGAGAGCAGCCCTGCTGAGAAGGCCCTGGGTGTCATGGGGGATGAGAAGCTTCCCCTGAGCCAGCAGTG
>VZTU01004966.1:246389-260172 GCA_013400835.1 Zapornia atra | reverse complement strand
AGGAATGAAATTAATTTCCAACTGAAAAATAATTATCTAGCCTTGATACTTAATCTGAAGTGCAAAATTACCAGGACTAATTGCAAAGACGGTACGCATTATAATTATAGATGGGTTTTAGTGTTCAGCTGATATCTGTGTTTATTAATAGCCTGCATATGTAAACAGCCTTCTCTGTCCATGGAAAATAGAGGTGTTTGTAGCCAGGTCCCTCATGATACAGAAAGGGAAGACTGTGCATTATGTAAGTCACCAAAAGCATTTAGGTCACTTTGATCTGGGCCAGTCAGTGGTCTCAGTCGGTCACATCAGGTAGTAGTAAAGTACAGGATAAATTCTATGGAACTGATGAAAACAAATGATCTGAACAAAGAAGTACTCTTCATTCCAGGTGTTTTGAACTGACCATATGTGTCTAAATTGAAAGTATCCTCTGATACTTAGTAAAGCATGTATTCTTGTTTTCTCAGGACTTAAATGCATTGTCTGTGTTTCACAAATAGAAACCAGCTTGTTAATTAATTGTTAGCTTATTTCAAAGACTTTTGTTTCCTGTTTTCCTTCAAAGGCTGTGCCTTACTCCAGGGACTACAAGCGGAAGTATGAGTTCTTCAGAAAGAAATTGAAGAAACAGGTTCGTAGTCAGTAGGAATCCAGCAGAAGGTTAAGAAACTCATGTCCCTGAACAAAGGAAAGCTTAGGTTGCAGTGAGAGGCAGTCGAACTTTGTGACCTGCTTAGGGAAGGCACGTTTACTGTCTGATCACAAATACATTTGTGAAGCAACAACTTGGTAACAGAATTAACCCAATGGTAAGGGGTGTGACTTTGTGCAGTGATATGATTGCAAACAATCTAATGGAAATAAATAGAGATTCTAAAAGGTTAAAGTTGTGAACCTGGAAATAGAATGGCAGTAGAAAATTTTTTTATGTAGCATATGATAGTTTTTGGAACTCAGAATATGTAAATAGAAGTTCTCAGAATGCATTTTAGACTGTTGAGATCAAAATCTGTGCTATCATCTTGATCAGGCTAGATGACTGTAATAAATCATTATAGCCTTAAAATCTTAAGTTTCTGGATCTCGTTTTCAAGTTCTAGGTTGTAGTGGCAGTGCCAGATACATTTATAACACATAGCATAGAAGACTGTAAATAGTATCTGGGTATCCAGATAACAATGAGTCTTTGCACAACTGCAATCAAATTACTGAAATTAAGTGGCTGAAAACAAGTAAAATCAAGAAAACATTCTGTTCTCATATAGGGATTTAATTAAAAGTTTTTTGCTGGTTTATTAGGGGCTTACTCTGACAGCACAGCAGCAAATATGACCTACTTGGATATTTTTATTTAAATATTTTTCTATGTGATGGTAAATATAAACCTTGTTATTTGTTTATGTGACTTCAAATTTTAAATGGACTAATTTTTATTTTAATATTGTAGGAATACTTGTTTGTCATATATATTTTAAGTAAGAGGACACCTAGCCTTATAGTTAGAATATTAAACTAGAAGGTGAAATAAGTTCAAAATTATTCTGGAATAATTTTTAAAACTGAGGTTTTTTTAAATCAAACTTATAATATGATGAATTTTCAGTGATTAAAAAATATTCAGTACCTTGCTGCATGCAGAACAACTGAGCATATGCTGTTACTACTAAGAACATACTTTAACCCTATTTTCTTGGTATGAAATAGAACTTAGTATCTGAAACTCTCCGTCCTAGTTGAACTGTATGTAAATAGGGCCTCTTGTCAGTCATATTATGTTATGCTTCCAAATTATTTAAGAAAAGTATTTATGTGTCATTCTTTGTGTACAGAATTTACCTACTCTGCAAGTCACTGGGTTTTGTTCTATTCTGTTTTCATATTTTTTTTAGAGTGATATTCCAAATAGATTTGAAATGAAAATTCATCGCACAACAATCCTTGAAGATTCTTACAGAAGAATTATAGCTGTAAAGAGAGCAGATTTCCTTAAAGCGAGACTTTGGATTGAATTTGATGGTGAAAAAGGTTTAGACTATGGAGGAGTGGCCAGGGAATGGTTCTTCCTTCTCTCTAAAGAAATGTTTAATCCTTACTATGGACTATTCGAATATTCAGCTACGTAAGTAATACAGGTCTGGAAGACAGGAGGACTAGCTAGGGAAAGTAAATAAATTGCATTTCCTTTACGTCTTGAAGAATGCAGGTACTTCCCCTGCATGTATAGAGAGTTTAGTTGTTAACGCCTGCAGTATTCTGCACTTTATTATTCTGTCAAACAAAGAACTGTGTGCATACAGTACCTGTATTTTTCTTCCAGCAGTCTAACATTAGCCATGTCATTGACAAGCATATGCTTGCAGCCACCTACTAATTGCAGAAGAGGCAGTATGTAAGAAGTAATGTGGAGGCTGTTGTTCTGACTGCTTTAAAATTTTTTAGTTAAGCTGTTCTCTTTGGTATAACTCTACTTACAAAGACAGCTCATGGTGTTTCAGAACTGTTATTTCTGCTGTGCTAATTAGAATCTTCTATTGAGCTTTGTTTAATATTAATGATTTATAAATCCAAATTAGATTATTTTTTCAACTTCATGAAAAGTAATATCTGATTTAACCAGTGATTATTTTCAGATCTCAAATGTGGAACTGCTCCAATAGTACAACGTATTGTTTTTCTTTCTCTTCCCTGCTCCCTCTCTCAACCTCAGTGACAACTATACTCTGCAGATCAATCCAAACTCTGGACTTTGCAATGAAGATCATCTCTCTTACTTCAAGTTTATAGGTCGTGTAGCTGGAATGGCTGTTTACCATGGCAAACTTTTGGATGGTTAGTATTTCTTTTATGTAATAAAATAAAATTTAAAATGTGCAGAATATTAATCTAAATAAGTTACACACTGTTCAATTTATTTGTTCTTCTTTAAAGCCTTTTTTATTCGTCCTTTTTACAAGATGATGCTCCAAAAACCAATAACGCTTCATGACATGGAGTCTGTGGTATGTAATTTACTTTATCATGTATGTTGGAATTTTATATTCAGGAAAAAAAAGCAAAACTCATGGGTTGAGATAAAGGCAGTCTAATATTACAGAAGAGGAAGGGAGTGATAACAATAATGATAAAGAACATATAAACCAAGCACAACTGCTCACCACCTGCAGAGCACTGATGCCCAGTTAGTTCTCAAACTGTGGTCTGAAGGCCCAGCCAGCTTCCCCCAAGTTATGCAGTGAGTGTGACATCATATGGTATAGAACATCCCTTTGGCCAGTTTGGATCAGCTGTCCTGGCCATGTCCCATCTGAGATTCTTGTGTGCCCTCAGCCTCCTCACTGGCAAGGCAGTGTGAGAAGCTGAAGACTCCTTGACTTAGTGTAAACACTGCCTCCCAACAACCAAAACATCAGTGCCTTATCAACTTTATTCTCATCCTAAATCCAAAACACAGCTCTATACTCACTGCTAGGAAGAAAATTAACTCTATCCCTGCTGAAACATAGGCAAGGGAAGTTTAATACTGGATGAGGGACAGAGAAGATGCCCAAGTGCATTACTTCAGATAAAGCTGTGACACCTTATCACCATTTTGCTACATGAGAGATGTTCAGTCCTGAGATTGCTGACTCTTTCAGTTTCAACTGCCTTTCAAAGTCTTTGTAGCTTTGTACAATTTCAGAGTCTCTGTATCCAATACAGGATTATCCTAGACAGCAGCATTCACTGGGCTGTAGTGCAGTCTCTGGTAGCTTAAGAGGTGGCTACTCTATTTTGTATTTACTGCTTGGTAATTCTCTCTTAGGATAGTGAATATTACAATTCTCTGAGATGGATTCTGGAAAATGACCCAACAGAACTGGACCTCAGATTTATAGTTGATGAAGAACTCTTTGGTCAGGTTAGTATGTTTATGTGCATTTGACCTGTGAAACGAGCTGATTTTTATCTGTATGGTATTAAGGAAAACCCTTCATTCATGGTCATGTTGCTTTGTTCACTTGGCTGCTTCATTTAGCTGGCACGTACTCATGCAGTGCTTTGTTAGCCTGCCTGTGATGTAATAAAGGACTTGAGAATAAGCAGAGCTTTAAAATATAGCTCATGCTTTTTTCCTTAAATAATACTTGTATTGAAATGTAGCTGTTGCTGAAAATGCAACTGAGACTGAGATATGCAGTAGATATCTCTGGAGTAGAGGTTGGGTTTATGTGATTGGCTGGAAAGGATGAGCTCTTTTGGAAATGGTTGGAATCATAAACTTCACTGGGAAATAATAAGAGGGGTTTTTTTTTTTCCCTCTCTAAAATGTACTACAGAACTGGAATAAACAAGTGTTTTGGGTAGAAGGCTATCAAAGATAAGTTGTGTAGAAATATCACAGATCGTGAAAAAAAATTCCAAATCATAGGTGCCAATAAGATAAAGTAGAATAATAGCCTTTGTGGCCTTGTGTAACTAACGTGGTTTGAAGTAGGAGCATGAAAATGTATGTCCATAATGAACTTGAGATCATCAGGTATTTGTCTACTGAAGTTCTAGTAGTGTAACTCATTGCATAGTGGATTCACTTCATTCACTTACTGTGACCATTGCTGATACTGTTCCATAAGTGCTTTTCCTTGAGACTTGGAGGAAAGGCTGCCTTGTTCAGTATGCAGTTAGTGAAGTTCATGTTACTGAGATCTGGTGTGCAAACTTAAGTGATTTATTGTAGCAGGTCAGGAAAGGATGGAGGTTACCCTGTTGCAGGCTGGCATCCCTGAATAACACGCTTTTTAAAAACAGTCAACCAAATTCTGTTTATTTGGCTGACCTGAGTGAACTGGTTCCATTTCTCAGAGTTTTCAAGTTCTGCAGTCTTCAAAAGTTCACTGAATTATCTTGTATTAATTCATGAATTCTGTTGCATATGCATCTCATTTAAGACCTAGTTTGTGTGTTGCATTTAGACCCATCAGCATGAACTGAAAAGTGGTGGATCAGAAATAGTTGTTACCAACAAGAACAAGAGAGACTACATCCAGTAAGTAGTGCTCACTGTGTGCAGTGTGTATCACTGGATTACCCCTCTAGTAGTAGGGGCTGTGTGCTAGTTGTAACAGCAAAGGGAAGTTGTTACTTGGTAGGTTACTTGGAGACTGAACATTATTTTTAATGGTTTTGTTTTGGTTTTTTTTACAGTCTTGTAATTCAGTGGAGATTTGTAAGCAGAGTACAGAAACAAATGGCAGCCTTTAAAGAGGTACAGTTTTAATTACAAAAGAAATTCTAAAAATTTGTTGCCTATAATCTTAAGACACCTTTGTAGTCATCCTGAGAACCCATAGATAATGTTAGAATTATAAAAACCCCAGTGATACTGTTTGTACTGTCAGCTTTGAATTATTTCTGACTTTAAAATCTTTTCTGGTATACTTTTATTGAGGTGTTTAATTCATACTGAAAAAGTGCTTATTTCTCAATCCTAGCTAATAGCTTTAGCTGTAGTGCAAACTATTTAATGAACTCTACAGAAATTAAAATTAAAGCAATAGAAGTCAATTAAAACTAGCTAGTTTATCTGTATTTGTATAAATTATATTACTTATATGATATTCAGACATATTCACCATTCAGTGTAGCACAATGAAGATGTGATATAAATCAGAAGTACTATAGCCAAACTGAGGACTGTTGAAGTCCAAACATCTGTGTTTGATGTCTTGCTTTGGCTCTGTTTACTAGAAGACCTAAATATCATTCTCAGTGAACAAAAATACTTGAATAACGTTTACTTGATTGTTTTAAAAACTTCTTTCATCTTTTTAGGGCTTTTTTGAGCTAATACCACAGGATCTGATAAAAATTTTTGATGAAAATGAGCTAGAGGTAAGTTATCCAAGCTATCATAGAAAAGAAAAAAAAACCTGTGTTGGAACTTAATGTGCCTGACTTAACTTTGGTGTGTGGTTTCTTTTTATTCCCCTTTTTTTTTTTAAATCTGTGTAGTTGTTAATGTGTGGCCTGGGAGATGTGGATGTGGCTGATTGGAAACTACATACAAAATACAAAAATGGCTACAACATAAACCATCAAGTAATACAGTGGTTCTGGAAGGTATTGTGAAGCTCTACCATTTTTTTACTTTCAAACTGTTCAAAACCTGCTGCCTTTCAGCTGTGCTGGTTTATCATGTGGTTCATCAGTAGGTAGATAAATATTTGACCATTATAACTCCTGAGAAAGAAGAATAGCTAAAGGTGATACACATGGTATGAATGGAAATAAATTGCTGATACTTGCTTTTACAAAAAAAAAAATCCAAGTCTGACTGGGGTTAAAAATATTTCTTTGTAGGTTTTTCTGGCATGGTTACACTAAAGAGGTGTTAAACTCTCCTGTTTAATAAATTACAGGAATTTGGCTGCTAGTTCATAACATCAGGAAACTTCAAAGAAAGTAGGGGCCAAATCTTCAAGGGAAGTATTTTAACAGCCTGCTAAGCCAGTAACCATATTCTTGTTACAGTGCCATTAAAAAAATTGTTGACTTCATAACTTTTAGTAATAGGCAGAGAAGTAGACTACGTGTGTCACTAAATAAAAAAAAAAGCATTTATATGTAAAGGGTAATGATTTAGAGATAGAAGCTATGTTGCATAAACCTATTATCTTAAAATCTTAATTTAAAAATAAATGTTTAATTGTAGTCATTATCTTACACAGGCAGTCTTAATGATGGACTCTGAAAAAAGAATAAGATTGCTTCAGTTTGTTACTGGCACATCACGTGTACCTATGAATGGCTTTGCTGAGCTGTATGGTGAGTACTTCTGATCACAATTAAGTGAGAGAACATAACATTCTCATGATATGTGACTTCAAACACAGGCACGTTATTTTTCAGATTTTGCTTTAAAAAAAGTTACATGCTGCCAGTTATAAGAAACAAAGTTAGAGAAGAGTCAGTTAGAATATGGGAAACATGGGTAATCTATGAATACTTTAATTCTGGTTTGGGCAGTTTTAAAAATCAATGTAGATTTTAAAGTTCTGAAGAGCTGCAAAAATTGCTGGTTTCTTAACATGTGATTGAGCTTGAAGAAAATTCTCAGTTGTCTGAGATCTGATTACAAAGACATGCTGGCATCAGCAGTTAACTTGAGATCCTTGTACGTTCCCAACTGCTTTTATCTGCTCGTGAGCTACAGATAGAATTGTTTGTAAGGATATACTCTAAAGAGGACCACTGAAATGACACAAGTTAAACATAATGCCAAGCGATGGCAGCAGGGAGCAGACTTTAATACCAGAGCCAGAAAACCCACTGTGGAAAGACCGCGTGCAAGTGAGTAGAACAGCCCACAGAGGGTGGGGGTGTTTTGCTTGCGGGAAGTCTGTTTTCAGCTGCCATCAGCTGTTATGCTTTCTGCTAGATTACTTTATTAAGGCTAAAAGTGCTTGAGATCCTATGCAAATGACTGAATAGCCTAACTTGTGTATTTGAATAAACATGTCCTTCTTTATAAACAAGGCAGTAATTTGTTTATAATCCACTAGAATTGTGAACAAATGCCACCCACCATGCGTCCCGGTTCCTCCATCTCTTCATTTGCATCATAAATACTCAGTTACCTTTTTCCCTTTCATCAGCGATTGACTTGTGAGTTTGAGTGGGAAGGATGGTACCTCCAGCAGACCTGTGCTGTGTGTCTGCTGTTGCACCTGAACCTTGGTACTGTTGGGAGTTGCAGCACATGCTTGTTGCAGTGGAACCCAATCAGAATTCAGCTGCCTCTTGGATTTTTGTTTATTCATCTAAAATACTGAGGAATGCTATTGGGAAAGAAACTGATGAAGCTCTTGGCTCCCATTTGCCCAGGGATTAGGATATCCTTGGGCAGTCTTCTGAACAAGTCCCAGTTTCTGTAGCTGCATTCTCTCATTAGTGAAAAAATTAAATTAGCAGTAGTCTGGCACAGTGCTTTGTTTCTTTCTCTTACAGTTACTCTTACAGTTACAGTTACTCTTTACTGTGGCCAGCATGCCATCCTCACTAAATCCCAGTAATGATCACAGTTCCAGTACCTGCATGTATTTGAAGAACTGTAGGTTCTTCAGTGCTTCGTGTTGGTACGTGGGTGTTTGCTGCTGCAGGCTGCCCGTGTGAATGCTCCTTCTCACCGTGGGGCTGCAGTCCCAGAGCAGACTTCCTAGAGGGAGATCCCCCTCGTGTGGCCCAGAGAGGCATTTCCCTTTAAAAGGGGCCGCTTGGTGTCCAGGGGCAAATCCACCCAAGTTTGGGAACTAGGAGACCGAACAGTCGTGCTTTTCTTTTATTTCTTGCCTTTTCACCCCACACTGCTTTTTCAGCTTCTAGTTAATTAATTGGATGGCTAAATGCAGGCTTACTTTTGCCTAGCTATTAAAAGCGAGTTTGTCATCTTGTCACATGGTAGAATGTACCGTCAGTCATAGAGCAGCTTCTCTGCTCCATCCGTATTCCAGTCACCTTTTCTAGCCACCCTTCTGCCTTGAAGAAACATATAACCCAAAGAAAAAAAGGAGTTGGAAGTGTTCCCACAACTGCTGACATAACTGTCTCACTGGCAGTATTTTCGGATTAATTGCTTGGTATCTGCTCTCATCTGTCTAGTTCATTCACCAGGCTTGTACACAGTATAGTTTCTGTGCATTCATTGGTGTTTCCTAACTTCTTCTGTATGTTGGTCACTGCAAAAGGGTTTTCTCTTCCTCTTTTATTTTCATCTTTGGGATAAATTGTCTTGGGTTTTTTGGTTGGTTTGTCGATATTTTTTTTTCTATATGAAAATTAGTTAACATCATCCAAATCCAGTTCTACAGTATGCATTATTACATGCTATCTTAATATCATTTCCATTTATGATGAATACGTATACATTTCTTTTTTCATGTCTCCATAAAACCACAAATGAAATCTTTTTCAAATGGATGATTATATAGTAACCCCCCCTACAAATTTAGGAGGATTAATAATAAAAAAAAGGAAGGTGTCTGTCTGCATTATAAAACCAAAATAATTTCATAGGTATAAAGGTACTCAACACAGCACTTCTCAGCTGAATTCGTGGGCCAACTGGTTCTTATTAGTGCTGTTCATCTTTAATCTGAACATTGTTTTACATCTTCTGTTTCTGAAGCAGAAGGCTACTCATTCTTGAGTAGCCATCTGCCTTGGAATACAGTTCTCTAACTGTATCAGTGGTGGTTTTGTAGGATAGTCAGAGAGCACCCATCATCAGAGATTATCTCCTGTAATCTGACAAGATACTGATTTGTCTTTTATTTATTAGCTGCCCACTCTTCTCCAGACATACACAAATGTTTTCAGCAGCTTAAGGAGACGGTATGTGATGTGCTGTAAGGCACAGGCATAGCTGGAGCTGTACTTGCTAGCCAGAGACATTCTCTGCAGTGCGTGTGTGCATCCCTCGAGTACACACACTGTCACCATGTTTCAAAAAGCTCTCGGTTCCTCTTCTGTCGCATAGGTAAAGGGGGATGTTGAGTACTTTCTGCCAGGTTATGTAACTTGGCATGTTCTGATAAACACCTCAATTCTAACGTGCAAAATTCATACAATATAAAACTCTCTTCTGGGTAAAGCTTTCAGTGCTAACTACTGTGCATATGCCTCTAGGTCTTAGACTTCTGAGCTTCAGGTGCACAGGCTCTTGAAATTAAGCCATAGCAGGAAGTAATTAAAAATGCAACCAAATTTGGATTATTGACTATTACTGAGTATCTACTATATTTGATCCAGATAAATGGCTCCTGCTGATGTCAGAATTGATTATAAAAACTGCCCAAAGATTCATAGCTGGAATTTCTAATTGTAAAAGAATTTTCTAATAGATGCATTCTTTTCTGCAGGTTCAAATGGACCGCAGTTGTTTACAGTTGAACAGTGGGGTACCCCTGAAAAACTGCCAAGAGCTCATACCTGGTGAGTATTTAATTTAGGTAAATTATGACCTTTAGAAAGAGTGATAAAATACTTAAGTGTTTTCATCTGTTTTTCAGCTTTAATCGCTTGGATTTGCCTCCCTATGACTCGTTTGAAGACTTGTGGGATAAACTTCTTCTAGCAATTGAAAATACTCAGGGTTTTGATGGGGTTGATTAAAACACAGGCATAAATTGTATTGGTCCAGTGCTGCAATTTCATTCTAAGGGTTTACAAACAAATTTGAATTTTCCAGGGACTAGCATTGTATTTAGTCACATGGCTATTGAATCTTCATAGTATTACTTGTAAAATAAGTAAGTATTAAAAATTCACTAACTCTTCAAAATGTATTTTGCCATTTCCACAGTTTTGTGTACTTTGGTCATAACTACACTATCGCATTGGATGGGCCGGTGCCAAGTAAGTAAAAAGCAAAAGGTTTTTAAGCAGTTGCCTCTTCTACAGTATTTGACAGAGTGTCCTGCAGTAAACTACTGAAGTAAAACTGTGAAGAAATCTTTGCAGAGGTTGTAAATTTGAATTGCTGCTTTAAGAGGAACAACTGAAATTGTTAAACTGGTTTTTAAAAAACAAAACCAACAAACTTCATGCAATGCAATATCATAATCTGTGCTGCTTCAGGCTGTTTGCTACAGATCTGCCCAAAGCACCTTATAATTCAGCATATTAGGTAACACATTGGAAAGCATTTGTTTGCGTTATCAGCCATTGGTTTGCAGAACACTGACTTGCTGACACATCTTATTTGTTAGATTTCTGTTTCTAACTAATTTGCTTTTGTTAAAACAGTGTAACAAAACCAGGTTTTTGTATAAAACAGACAAGCAGCATAATTCTGGATTGTAATGAGAAATTATATCCTTTTTTTGTCTGAATTTATATACTGTCTTTGGTTTATTGAGTGTTCATCACTTTTTTGATAAATTTGTAATTCAACAGTGGATAATATTTTCAAATCTGCCTTTTGCAACAAATCAAAGTGAAATTTATATGGATATCACTCAGTATTAGTTACTGGTAGTTAGAGGCCTTTATTATCCATTCTTGCAGTATTGCACTACATAACAATGAAGAAAATGTTTACAGGGTTTTCTGGGCCAAATTCGGTAGTCTTATATGTGCAAACTTCTCTGAACTGCATGGAGGTTGTGCACATGTAACCAGGTGCAGAATTTGGTTCTGTAATATGTTTACAGGTTATGCTAGTTTCTATAGCTGCATTTTTATATTTTTTTTCTCCACTATTAGTCTAGAAACCAAATTTGTTAATACAGTATAACCAAAGTCATAACCAACAATGTGCAATTTATTGTAGATCAACTTGTCATATAAATATTAGTTGGATTTCTTTTGTAAATGTGGGTATTTTTTGTATTAACACTTTTATTTGAGCAAGCGCTGGTTAAAAAGATAGCAAAGTTGGTTCTAAGAGAATAAAATTGGTTTATATACCTGGCTTGCTCTTATTTTAACATTTTATTACCAATATGATCTGAAGAAATGACAGTACCTAGCTTTGGCCAGCAATTTCTGTTTAGTCACAGTCTTTATAAATATGCAAGACGGAAGTGTAGCACATCTCTCTCTAAAGATATGTAAATTATGTAACAAATGTAATGGGTCTTAAGGGATATTTAAAATCCCACTTTGTTTTATTCTTTGACTAAGTTGTTAGGGCTGAGAATATTACATGTAAATAAAGGTAACTTATACAAATTTCCCAAATCTATATGCGGTTTTGTAAAACACGAATGATATATCAGTAAATCTGTATAGATTTGAATGTAGCGGGTTTTGTTGCATACTTTAAAGTATTAAAATCAGGATTCCAAGAGCAGTCAATAAAAGTTTATTCTAATAAGTTGTGACTCTGTTCTTTTGAAGTGCAAAGCCATCGTCTTGAGAGAGTAAGAATTCGGTGATTTTATTACTCCTAGATAGACTGGGGCAGCAGTTCCCTCACAATACCCTGCTGCTGTTGTGTAGGTGTTGGGGTGCAGCAGCCCTGTTTCCTAGTGTTCTGCTCCCAAGGCATGCAGTCTTTGAAATGTTAATACCATGTTTTTAAAAAAGCTCTAGGTCGTGGTGAGCCCTCGTTGTATGGCCAGCCTAGAAACCTTACACAGCAGACAGGCAAAGGTGGAGGCCCCACAGACGCGTCAGTTAGCTGCTGCTGAGGCAGGGTCGGGCTCCTCTCTCTGGCTGTAGGAACACCCATCGCAGCTGGTCGGCAGGCATGCAACCAGCACACTTCAGTGGTGGGTGTGAAAGGGGGCCCAAAACTCTGCTCCAGGCCACACAGACTGCCCAGCAGTGGTGGGGATGTGCCATGGGGCTCAGTCTCCAGTGCCAGTCTGGGGGAAGCAGTCGTGGCACATGGATGGGAGCTCCTGGGGAAGGATGCTGCTGCCAGGTTTCAGGCTGCAGAGAGTAAGTACCTGGTGCTTCTCCCAGGAGCTGCAGCAGGGCTGGCCTTGCCTGCAGGAGCTCTGCTAAATTGCCTCATGAAAGCGCTACAGGAGAAGTGAGCAGACTTGTAACATCAGGAAGGATGAAGAGCAAGATGTCATACGGGCCTTTGCAGAGACCTTCTAGAGGCAAAAGACCAAAACGTGCAGTGGGAGTAAGAAGGGGTAGCTGGCAGGTGGTGGATGGAGATTCCCAAGATGGGTGAAGCTGGAAGCTTGTGACTTTTGACATCAGAAGACAGGCTTCTTTTCCACCCGTGGGTATGAGTTTACAAAATAGCTATGGTGCTGTAACAGACAAAGAAAAAACCAAATTGCTTTAAGGGAAGGGTTCAGAGCCAGATGGGCCTGAACTAGACGATCACACTGAGAAGTGGTGAGTGTTGGCTTCTGTGGCTTTCATCTAGCTTTTTTAAGGAATGGTGATAACAGCTTGTGGTTAAGGAAGAGAAGAGAGGTCAGTGGTGCTAAGTACTGGGGCAGGGTGATGGGAGGAGGGAGGCAGTCCTGGAGGATGGTTCAGGTAGAAGGAGCTCTACCTCACAGGCCTGAGCATGCTCACAGGCAGCCACCGAAGGACCAGGAGGAGCAAGAGATGTGGCTTGTGTGGCTGGAGCCACTCAGAGGTGGGTAAATGTATGGAAGGCGTGACGGGATTTGTGGGTCTGGGTTCAAGGAGAGACCAGTATGGGAAAAATCCTGGTGAAGACTTGTCCCAGGCCCCCTGTTGTGAGGAAATGGGCAGAGAGGCCACAAAGCATTGCAAGGAATTGTGAAATAGCAAACCCTGGCTCTTACAGGAGACTAAACTCCCTAACTTTTGTGGGAAGGGCAGCAGCAGAGCCTTCTGGAGCGGGTTGTGAACAGCTAAACAAGGGTGCTGGCTTGGCTGACTAGGGAAACAGTCTCCTGGATCTGCTGGGTGTCCTTTTACTTGTATTTTCTGCACCTCACACCTCTGTATTCCCTGAGACACATACACTGAGATTTTAGAGGGCGATGCTACTATGAACGCTGACCTGTTTTTCTGACCAGGAACACTTTCCCTAGCAGGACTCTGAGCCAGCTCCAGACCTCGCACCGCAGCTACGAGCCTTCAACAGCGGCTTCCTTGGGCGTTAAGGACCATCTCTCGCACTAATTCATTCCTCTTAGCACCCAGCGCCGCCGGGCGGGGGGTGAGGCCGCAAGGCGGCCCAGGGAGGTAAGGGGTAAGCTGCCAGGAGGCTGCACGGGGTGGCGGGTCTGGCGGACCGGCCGCCGCTGCCCGCGGGACGCCGCCAGGTGGCGCCGCCGCCGCGAATGGAGCCGGGCGCTGGGTA
>VZTU01004966.1:234663-246369 GCA_013400835.1 Zapornia atra | reverse complement strand
GGCAGGGAAGCCTCGGGGAGCCTTCGCGGTTCCGACAGGTTAAACCATGTCTGGTTCGTGTGTGAGCAGGGTGGTGTGACACCTAATTGTGCGTTCATTGTTGCTGTTACACAGCGAGCCGCGTTTCTGTGTCTGAATAGAGGGGCCGCAGTCAGGTGAAGTTATTGAGCCTAAAAAAAGGTAAAGTGTAGAGATTAACCTCAACGAAGCCGTGCAGCATAAACTGCTTGGAATTCAAAGGTCTCCTTAAGAATGCCGTGGGTGAGGGCTTCTTAGATTTATTTATTTTTCCAGTCGATGTCAATGATTTGGTTTGTATTGACTGAACGGGCTTGGGTCTGAAATTGTCTCTCTCTCAAATTTCTCATGTGCTCCCGAGGTTATCATGTGTGTGGAAAGGCTTTGCAGGCTGCTGTTATGGAAGTGAGACGTTACGATGGACACCAAGCATTCAGCAGCAGCTTGGAGCGTTGGGGCAGGGGCGCCTGTGGCTTTTCCTTCAAAATGAATCTCTCTCCCTGATGGATTTTTAGGCTGGGTGTTACTTGCATCAAACCTTTCACTTCTCAAGGTGGTACAGGTGATTCTTTGCCACTCTTGTTGCATCATGGGGTTAGTAGAGAGCTAAGATAATAACTGAAGTGCTGCTGATGTTTCGCTTATGCTATTTGAAGGACACATGACTTATTACTGTTGATAAATCACATCTATAGCATATTGAACAATTATTTTTTACTGGAGATGGTGTTGAGTCCTTATGCATCAAACCTAGGCAAAATATGAGTGTTAGGCTAGTCTCTTTTCTTCTTCTCTGTTACATTTTTCCCTGTTTCGTGTGTAAACTTACTTCAGAAACGACCCAGTGCCTGGCATTTGATTTGTTCTGTGACTCCATAGCACAGTGCGGTGCTATTTCGCTAACTGACGGTGTCTTTACAAAAATCTGTGTACCTCTCACTGACATCCACAGCTGCCTCTGGCATACCGTCAGTGTGAAATGTCTCCTGGATCAGCAGTTTTCCTGTTCTGTGTACTTTTGCCAGTGTGACTTCAGTGTTACTTAGCAAATACACGATAGGCTTCTCAATTCCCTAGAGTGCAATCTACGTAATTATGATAACATGCTAAAACATATCTGAGGTAATTAAAACTGAATATGTGTAGTTTTAAATACTGTCTTTATTTTACTCATTTCTTTTGTGGTCAAAAAGAAAGTCAACTGTTAAGAGACCAGACTGTTCTGTCTGTCCTTCACGCTGTCTCTTCATTTGTGTTTTCTGTTTCTCATTAATTAGTCTGTCGTGGTGCTTGCATTCTTCACATAGAGTCTTATAAATTTTATTTTTTGATATAAGATCTGCTGGTTTTAGGGCAATTTGTTTATTTTCGCATCTATCCTTTTCATGAACAGTTTATTTACAGGAATCAACGTTCAACTCTTGTGATGTGAACAGAGAGGAGCTCATTTATCTGCAGTTAGAGCACCACCACCAAGAATCCATACCTCTGGTGCCATAGAAGCACCTTATTGAAACGTCTATACCTTTAAGAGGTAACCAACACCTACCATCTTTCTTTGTTCTAAATGCAATTAAGCATTTAACAGCTGCTGTATTGCTCTGCGGCATCACAAAATCAGTAGGAGATACAAGCACAAGCTTTGGTATTCTTAGATTAAATTTCTCTTTGAAGTGGTGACTTAATTGCTTTTTCTATGTGGAACATGTATCATTAGCACGCTAATCAGAATACAAACAGCTCGCAAAGGGGATAATGAGGGAGACCTTCCATGTAATGCTTGGTTCCCATCCACGTGACTCGGTAGAAAAATGTTTTGTTTTGCTGAGCTGTCCTTAATTTGAGGTTTCTTGGTTAATGAGACTTCAAACAAATTCTGCATTGTAGGTTTCAGGTTTTCATCCCAGAGAGAGGCTTGGGATTTCGGGGATGGGGGAGGCGAAGCAGCTTGGAAAGCCTGAACTGACATGAAGTAAGTGAGCATGCCTCTTGAGGAAAGACAGATAAGGCAGCCTTCCTAAATGTGACAGAACGTGAAACTTTCTGTTGAAATACACCACAGCCTAAAAGCATACATCACAATTTGTTTTTCTTAAGCCCTTTGGAGTTTAATTTAATGGAAAATGTTTTCATAATTGTCTGATAGCTTTTCTGATATTTCCTACGAGCTGAAATATTTCTGACTCGGGTTTTGTTTTGAGGGCTGGGAAGTATGACCTTTCAGAGGCTGTGAACACACATGTCCTACTATGCACTGCTGCTTGGGAGTATGCAAAATGCTAAAGGTTTAAATCAAATTGCCCTGAGGACTGCTTACTGACCTTTTGAATGCAAAGCTGTCAAAACCTTCAGCTAGACATCAGCTAGAGAAGAACACTTAAGGCAGATCAATGCAAATAGAAAACAATGTGGTTCTGACTTTTGGTAATTCTTAGTTAGTGAGAAACGGTTATTGTGCTGCAGGAGGTGCCAGGAGCAAGCCCACACTGCTGAGGAGTTGCTGTAACATGTAATAGCTGTTTTTCAGGGAAAACCTTTCATAATCTATTCAAGAAATTAGAAGTTTTCATTAATTGCCGAGTCCCAATACAGTTATCTGAGCAGGACGCTTCAGTGACTTCAAAGGGATTTTTGTCTACTTAAGGAATGCAGGGTCAGGCCCTTAACTAGTGATAACTTTCTTCAGTGGGTTGTCAGATATGACAAACTATGCCACTTTAATGGAGGTTACCCTTGCCATGCCATGCCATCCCTTTGTCCTGAAAACCTGCTTTCTTCCTTTGCCTGGGTAATAGAGTTTCTGGGTGGTTGCTATATAGAAAAGCTTAGAAATTACTCTAGCTGAAACTCTGGTTCCTGAGAATGTGTTTTCTTTACTTTGAACAGCTATAATGTTATTTTCTAATTATGGTACATTATGTAATAAATTCAATTACAGCAAGTGTTTGGTGGAGTTACAAGTCCCCTCCATTCTAAGAATTGCTGCCCAGCAATTAGTTGTCTATCCTTAATAGATTTATTCCTGATTAGTTGTTCATGCACTATTGCTTGCTGTAATGTGGAGTTTTAAATAAGTACCTTCCTTTCTATGTAGGCTTACAGAAATGGACCAAAAACCAGGGGACTGAGAAGCTGTTCATTCGTGGTCAGGTCTCAGTCCAATAATTACAGGCATCCTCTGCAAAATGTATTAAGCAACCATGTATATCCTATGCTGAAGGCTCTCAGAATAATTACCTCACAGGTTAGTAAAAAAATATTCTCTCTGTTTTACCTGAATTTTACAACTGCTCTTCTCTTAGTGTAATTAAAATTCAGCTATTAAAACATAAGAGGTGCTGCTTCATCCAAGGCAAAATCAGTATATTTCAGCTCTATCAGCAGGTAGTTAAAAGCTATGCCTTGTTTCAAAATAAGTCATTTTTACCGTTCCACAATGAAGAGTCAAAGTCTGACTATAAATTGTTCTGAGATCAAACTTTCACTTATATAAATGTCTCCAATTTTTTAAGACAAAAAAGAGATGAAGTTAAAATTTTTTTCAGTGATCAACACTTCAGTCATGTAAACACTGGAAAAAGTCTGGCTGCTTAACTGACTTCTGAGGTGCAAACAGGCTGGATCTTTTGATCTCTTGTTGTAGAAATGAATCCTAAACACACTGTATCTAACTTGAAGACTGAACAGCTAAATGGGTTGATCTGGGGCTGCAGACAGGGCTGCAGCTGCAGCAGGGGTGGGATGTGGTGGGGAGCTGAGCTGCAGGATGTGACTCGGGGTATCCTGCACTGGGAGGGAGTTGCAGCTTGCTCAGGATGCCTTGGAAAGGGCATTTGCCCCTCTCTACCCCTCCTGAAGCCAGCAGGAATTTTAATACTCAGGAGGATTCAGACAGCTCTCTGCATGTTGGAGGTTTCATTTTCTCTAGGCACAGGGTAAGGCATCATGCTTTCAGTGCTGCAACAGCTAGCTGATGCTGAACGGGATGCCCCAGCAGCTCCAGATGGGATTCCCACTCAGAGACTTGCACTGGCCTGGTCTTCAACCTGAGCTCATTTGGCCTGTTTAACTCACTAACTTGCCATATAAGCGGCACACCCCTCCTCCCCCTTTTCCTAGTTACTTCGGGTGAACATTTTGGCATGCAGATGGTGTGTATTATTCCATACATGTATTGTTTGCTCAGTACAGGTTCTGTCATGTGCCAGCACTTGTCCACTGTGACCTCCTAGAGGTATCTGACCGTATGACAGCAGAATGTTATTTACCATGTAGCAGAGATAATCCCGGGGTAGTGATTAGATACTGGAAAGCAGCATAGCTGAAACCAAAGTATACTACCTGCAGCCTTAATTGCTGGTTGCTCTGAGGCTCTAGGCAAACACTTCTGTGTATGCCACATACTGAACTCAACCAGGGACTTAATTTCAGCATAAAAACACTTGTATTTCTCCCCATCATTTCCATCAGGATCAGTTCTCTGATCTGCTTCCGTGCTTTGGGTTGGCAAGCCCTCATGCCAACCCAGCACAGGCACGACAAGTTGCAAAGCGCTGAATTGCATCAGACAAACTGAGGGTGCCTGCGGATGTGCTTCCTGCAGAGCCTCTGATCTCCTCCTGCCCTGCTGTGCCCGGCCGGGGGCCAAATAGAGACCTGAGCCAGGTTAGTAACAGTGCAGGGGAAAGAGGAATTGGAGCCGGCTTCTCTATTTCCCCTCAGTCCCCTGGGCCGTGCAGGGGCACTGTGATCCATCCAGGCCTCCTACCTTCAGCAACTGTCCAGCGCTGGGCAGACAGCTCTTACAGAGCCTCTAAAAAATGAGAAATCCCTGTGGGCTCCCAAGTGACTCCCACAGCCCAGCTGAGATAAATCCCAGTGACTGCAGCTGACGGAGGCAGTAATTTCAGCATCAAAAGAAATCACCCCTGTGTTGCCCAGCTTTTGGCTTCCCTCAGTTCAGCCCCCCCTTGGCTTGCTCCTTGCACCGGGGTGTTGCCTTTAGCGGTTCAGCCCGAATTCTTGGTAAAGCTGTTCTGGTGTAAGTCACAGCTTCATGTGGCCCTTCAAACATCTCTGTATCCATCCCCAAAGCTGTGTTCTGTGCGGGGGCGTTTGCAGGACGAGCCTGTGTGCATGTGAGGGGGAGGAGGCGCTGGGAACATGCCTTGAAGGCTTCAAATCTGTTTATCTTCACACTCCTGAGAGGCGATCACTCTCCCATGACAGGGCAGCGTGCTGGAGGGAGCTGTGCTGGCAGCGAGGAGATAAACCTATGGGGCACAGGCTGCTTTGGCCAAGTGGCCTCTCCCTGACCAGCAATTCCTTATGTCTCTGTGAGATGAAATGGGACAAGAGCAGCAGGAAGCCTTCTCCAATCCTTCTTTTTAATAGTTCCTTGGGATATATTGTAGATAAGAGGACAGAGTACATTGTTAACTAGCTGAGAACGCAAAGACAAAGGAAAGTGCTGCAGTCTTGCACAGCAAAAATAAATATCTGTATCATATTGAGTATGCCCAACTGCCAGTCAGCCTCTGACTTGCTTGTTTTTAATTTATTTTATTTCCAGTAATTGTTTCCTGATTACAAACATATAGAGGAAAAGAGGCAGAAATGATTTGCGTGTTTCCTGTTGTAACAGCAGAATGAAGGTACCTTACACAGGGATGAAAGGAGCCCGTATTTCATGCCTGTTGCTAAACAAATAGCTGCAGAACAGTGGGTTGCCATGATAAGCAAGCAAGATGCTAACAAAAAGCTGCCCCGGAAGGTTCCAGAGATTCCTTTGTAGATGCAAACACAGAAAGGGGTAACCTAGGAGATACTTTCTTTCTGTTCAGTTATTCTTGGTCTAATACTTATTGTATCGACCCAGTGTATTAACACTTTGTTTTATCAAAGGTAACATCAGAGCACAGCACTGCAGTGTTTCCAGGATCCTGTTTTGGGGTTTTTTGTTGGGGTCGGGGGGGGAACGATGATGATGACTTTACTGAGACATTTAAAGAAACACAGGCTGCAAGTGCAGTTCATGGGGCAGCTCTCCTCCACCTGCTGGCCGTTCTTCTTGCTGTGATTTCCACATGCACATAAACCCTTAAAGAAGTTACTCCCTGTGTTGCAGTGCACAGATCCCAGCCGCAGCTGCCCATCTGCTGTCACTTTGGTCTCAAGCCAGCCGAGCACTGAGGACTTACCTCCCAGGAGTGCTGAGCATCTCTGAGGCCAGAGAAAGTAAATGGTGCTCAGCACCTTATGTGGGAGCCAAGGGTGGCACGGCAGAGGTGTGCAGGCTGCCCAGGCCTGGGAAATGTTCATGGCAGTTTGGCTGCTCTGAGTCAGGGCAGCTGGTGTCCCATGCTATTGCCATACCTTCACCTGCATGTTGCAGCCCCTTGTGTTTTACTGTTCATTTTACTCTACAAAGAGCCATGTTAGGGAGATAAAACAGGAGAAAACAAACTTTACTGGCGGGGGGGGGAAGTTTTCTGGCACATTAGGTGTCTAGGGAAGCTCACTGCAGGCAGAAGAGCATCGTCTGTGGCATGCAGGGCAGAAGGGATAGCATGGAGCTGCAGTAAACCCAAACTCTACATCCTAAGAGCTCTATGCTGTGGAGGAGCAGAAGATCAGGTATGCCCTCAGGTGTGTACTCTTACTATAGCTGTAGCTGTGTGGTTTTGTTAAAAGCACCAAGATGACCTGCTGGCTTGCATCTAGGAAACAGCAGAGTGACTGATCAAAAATAGGTATTTTTCACACCTTCCAGCAGCAATGAATGGGCATGGGAGAGCAAGGAGATGTGCTGTGCCAGATCCCTGCAAGGTTACTCCTCCAAACTGACTGCAGTTATCTCTACCAGTAGGGGAGGATGTTGGGGTGTCCTCTTTTCCCTGACAAAATTCATGGCAGGGTCCATCTTCATTCTGCTGTGACAAGTCTTCAGGGGTGGGGGTCAAGGTCTAGAGGATGCCTCTGGGGCACAGTGAAGCAATGTGGCTGAGGCACACCCACTGATTTGGGGCAGTGGAACACTACCATGGAAGGTGGCTCAAAGGTAAAAACCCCCAGAACCTGAGAAAACAAAATCAAAAAACCCTAGTGTGGCAAATAGTTGTACTCCTTGCACTTCAGTGTGTGTTGGTTTATAACCAGATGAGATCTGTGTTAAAATCCCTTTGTCAAGGAGGTGTGCTTTTCCTGTGTGGGAAGGCTCTCTGGAGAGAAAGTTCATTAGCTTTCTGAGAGCTCAGCCCAAGGTGTGTTTGTCCATCTACTTGTGGAAGGAGTGAATCTCCTTTGGGTAGGCAATGGAGATGATAACTGTACACAGGTTCAAAATGAAGCAAGGATCCACTGAGTGACCAAATGTGCTGAAAAGAAACATTTTATATGGTGGGTCTTAATGGAGTCAGCTTAACATACTGTAAATCTTTGAATACAGTTGCAATTGGGTCAAGAGTTTGGCATGAGAAGCAGGAAAGTGTCTAAACATGCCTACAGTGACACCAGATCAAAAACACTCAGAGCAAGAACTGTAAAGAAAAAAGGGGCTTCCCTGAGAAGAAGGGTTAATGACACCCTGCCGGGAGTGCAGCGAGGTGGCAGCCTGTTAGCTGGGTTTTGAGAACTCTGCTGGCTGAAGGCAGAGCTGAACCGGTGCAAATTGCTGTAATTCCCCTGCAGTTAATAGGGCTCCAGCAATTACCGCTGCTCTCAGCCTGCCCTGAAAAACGGCTGCAGCTCCAATACTGCCGCAGCCGTGCTAAGCTGCCCGTGGTGATTGTAGCCTTCCCTCTGGCCTAGGTGCCTGTAGCTACAGCTTTCCTCACACCAGCAGTGACACCCGGCAGCTCCTGTGGTGACTTGCCGGCGGAGGCGGAGGGTGAGCTGGGACATGGCACTGGGAGCAGGGCAGGGTTGAGCCTGCGGGGCTGACAGCAGCAGGGAGACAGGCACGATGACTATACATTGAACTGAAAATAGACTTGGGCTCCAGGACCCACCTACTGCCTCTGGTCGGCTGCAGCTTATGGAGGATTGTGTGACTGCCCACGTGGGAACCGGGACACTTCAACTGCTGTAACAGTGAACAAACTCTTCCCCACCAGTTTCCCACCCGTGGCTGCTCATCTCTCTCCTGTCCCATGATGTTACTATGGTGTTAGAGCAGAGCTGTGTGAAGCCAAAGTGAAGGCATGGATTGTGGGCAAAGGCACTTTCCCAACTCTGAGCCTGTTAGGTCAGGTGGGATGTGGCAGCACATGGGCACCCAGCTTGGGCAGTTTGCTGCCATGCCAGACACTACCTGTGCTGCTGCGATGGCTTTTCCCAGACCACAGGGATGAGAGAGCTAACATGATGCTTTTCTTTTTCTCAGGTAGAGCCAAAATGCTCAGTGCAAAACTGACTACAGGCCAAACTGAACTATTTCTGGTTTAAGCTGAAAGAGATTTAAATGGTCTAACACCAGAAAAATCTTATTCTAACTTGGAAAGAAACTGCATTCTCCACCCTGGGCATGTGGCTGCAGAGACTTTGTAAACAGAGAGTTCACCTTGTGAAGCTCCAGTTACAGGTGAATTGTCAGCTTCTTTCCTCTTCCTGGGGCTGCTACGTTCCATCTCAGGGCAGAATCCTGCCTATTAATTCCCCTTCTAGAGATGGTGGTAGCACTTGAGACACAACGTGTATGGACACTGTGGTCATGAGACTTCATTCACCTTTGGAAAGTTCTTCTCTCTCCTTGTTGGTTCAAAATGAGACCAAAATTCCGTGTTATGGCCTTGAGCCCAGCTTAGTCCTGGGTGAGAGCTGCCCTCACACGCATGCAGAAGAGCAGTGGCACAAAGCCCTGAGCTAGATCTGTTCATACCAATCTGATTTTTAAAGTCTTTCTCTTCAGGAAACAATCAAACTGAGTTTGTCAGGGCTGAAGATGAAATGCAGCATGAGGTAAATCAGGTTATTTACTTACAGCAACCTGGACAGCATGCTGTTATTCCAGCTGTTGGTAGCACTTCAAAGAGGCCTCTTACTCCTGACTTGAGTTTTAAGGTATTGAGGAACAGATTGCTGAAGTATTACGATTTATTACCTCTTTGAAAGATGTTTGCAGCTTGTTTTCAGACCCCAAAAATCTAATAGCAAGCACAGAAAAGGGTTTGTGTGGGTCTGAAAAGAACCACATAAACTGGGGAAGTTTGCATAATTTCCCACATATGCCAAAAAATACAGATGGAGGCAAGCAAAAAAGTCTGTGTTGGTGACAGAAGAAAAATTGCTGCCCTGCAGCAAAGTAGGCATAGCTCTGTTTGTGTTGGCTGGAAGTATCTTGTACTCATCCTGGACTGCCGTTCTGGCTTTCTCCAGATAATGCTGCTGTGAGACATTTAGCCAAGTAGATAATTGTGTTTATTGGCTCCATATTTACTACCATGCTGTATTTGACAAACTTATGGCTGGCAGTGCCTTTAAACTGAGTTTCAATGGGTTTATCAGCTTGCAGTGTGAAGTATGACATCAGATACGTTATCACAAGTCTGCACTATCTCTAATCCAATTAATTACTGGAAAATGTGTTAAAATAATGACTTCTGACAAATTAAGGAGGAGAGTTTATGCTTATCTAGTTATAGGACTGCTTAATTTTAGTAAGGAATTTATTATTTGTTTTGCTCAACAGAAATGTGGAAATGGAAATACTGGTGTTTGCAGCTGCCCAGACCCAGGCACAAGGAGCGCTCCAGCGGGAAGCACTTTGCTTTGTTAAGCCTTTTAAGACAAATATTGCATTTGATCTCCCAAGTCAAAACCTCCTGCTGGCACAGCGTAGTCCAGGGAGACAGTAAAGCGTTTTCCCTGCTACAGCAGAATACAGCAGTGAGCACAGACACACAGCTAATGGAAACCAGCCCACAAGTAGGACTACAACGGGCGCTTGGTCTCTGTCTTTGGGTGGTTGGGTGGGTTTTCTATCCTCTGGCCCACTAGGGCCAACTTCTGCTCTAAAAAGGGCTGGTGAATTGGGCAAGGAGGTGTCCCACCTGGGATGTGTGGGACAGTGCCCAGGGCCGGGCAGTACAGCCAGCACAGCCACCCGTCCGTGCCTGTGGGAAGCACTGCGCTGCTGCAGAGAGCGAAGGGCTGCAGGGAAGTAACACTACATCTAACCAGGGACAGACAGTTTCAGCCTCTCCAGCTATTGACCAAAGCACATGGCATAGAAATACTAGCAGGTACTGCATTCCCTGTTGCTGTGTTTTGACTTCTAGATGTGCTGAGGTCATCTAGGAGATCTCAAATTGAGGTCACTCTTATGAACTAGAGTTTAGCTGAAGAGAATACAGTACCAGTGTGAGCTGCAGAGGGAAGTGGTGAGTTTGCCAGAAGAAAGGAGGAACATTTAATTGTTAATACTCAAAAATAGTATATCAAACTTGCTTGCAAGTTACACTCTTTTTTCATAGTTCATGCTTTTGTGACTGGGTAAAGTAAAACACTGAGGAAAATTAAAATATACTGGGTCCAATGGATCCTGTTGCTGTGTCTAGTCCTATTTGGACACCAAAGTTTGCACGTGCAGTTCTGCTTTGCAAAGTGACCATGAAACAGCTTCAGTGCCTTTTGGGTAACTGATTTGCATGCAAAAATGTCCATTTTTTATTTTGCTCTTTTATTCTGCTGTGTATTTTTGACAAGGAAAGTAAAACTATGGCTGACATCATGTTTCTACAGCTCTGATTTTCTCCTCAAGGTTTTCAGTGGAGTCACTGACTGAGGCTGTAGCAGTTCCTAGTGATGATGCAGCAGAAGGGGCAAAGTTTGGCTGCCAGCTCCCAGCTCTGTGAGCTTTGCAGTGCTGGCAGGAACAAAAAGCAGTAAAAACTTGCCTGTCACTGAAGTCAGCAGCTCTCACAATGAAAGCAAACAGGGGGCAAATCTGCTGAGTAAGAAGATGCCTTCCTACGTGGTAACTTTAGAAACCTAAGTCTGAACAGACAAAAACCAGCTCAGAAATTGCTGCCAGCAACCCCGGAGTAGAGCTGGGTAAAGCTGAAAATTAGCTGAAACATGTAGCTTTCTGTTAGAGACACCAGAGCAGGACCCGCTGTGGCCCTGGGGAAGCAGGTTTGTTGGCGCTGTATGAAGGGGTGAGTGACAAGCACTGATGAACAGGCGCTCCTTTCTCTCACGTTCAGAAGTGTGTAGGAAAGGCAGTTTCCACCTGCGCGTGGGGATGCTCAGCCAGGCCTGGGCAGTGCTGCACCTGCATTGGGCACTGCAGGCTCCCCCTCACGGGGCTTGGGCCGGACCCCTCGCCCGGCTGGATGCCCCGGGGGGGCGGCTCTCGTTCCGCTACAGGCCTTTGGTAAAGCCAGGTCTGGGTGAGCGCGCGTTGTGCAGATGCTCGCTATGCCGGTGCGGAGAGTGCTGCTGCTCGCGGTGGCCAATGCCCTGGGGAGAGGTACGGCGGAGCCGGGCCGGCTCGCGGCTGTCCCGGGGTGAGGGTGCCGTCCGAGAGAGGCCGCGGCTCCGGGGCAGCGTCGGCGCTCAGCCGAGCCGGCCGCCCCATCCCCTGTGTCCAGCGCAGATGGCGCCGGAGCTAGCCGCCCCTCGTGCGCGAGGCCAGCGGGTCCCGCCGGCCGCCCTCGCCCGGGGTATTGTCCGCCGCGGCCCCCGCCC
>VZTU01004966.1:134877-234267 GCA_013400835.1 Zapornia atra | reverse complement strand
AGCCGGCAGGGGGCGCGAGCGGGCCACGGGGCCTCGCTCCTGGGGGCTCGCGGCGCGTAGCTTCCCCGCCGCCACGTTAGGCGATGAGCGACCGTTAATTAGCCACGCGCTCGCGCGTTCCGGCGCGGGGGGGGGCTGCTGTGAGGGCCGGGCGGCGAGGGCAAACGACCAGGACCGCCGGGCGGTTGGCGGTCCCTCCGCTCGCCCGCGCGGGGGTTTCGCTAACGATTCCTTGTAAAATTAGCCTTTTACGACTCGCCCCGCTCCGGCTCCTTTGGCAGGCTTGTAAAATTAGAGAGCGGCTCGGGCGCCCCGGCTCCCTGGGCGGCGCTGCCCCGGCAGCAGTAACGGTCGCACCTGTGTGGTAGCCTCACCGCGTCAGGGTTGGCGGCGGCGGCGGCACCGGGTCGGCTGCCCGTGCCCGCCGCCCGGCCGCTCCCGCGGGGTCGCCGATGCGTAGCTCACCTCGACGCCCGGCGCCTCCTTCGCTGAGCCGAGGTGGTTATGGCTGAGCGGGTGTTTAAGGCTCGGGTTCTCCTGCTGCTTCACACAATGCGCCTGGGCGTTTGGCAGCCCGATGGCTTTGCCTCACCTGAAGTCGGTGCCGTAGTTTTGTCAGAGTTTTCTAAGTTTGGGGGCTAAGAGCCCTCAGAGCCTGTAGCAGCGATAGCTGGACCTCGTGCTGTGGGTTCAGCACGATCGCTAGCTGCTTGTAAGTGCACTTGGTTAACTTGCCCGTCTGTGCTCACAGGCCAAATATTTTTGTCTCCCTTAGGAGTGTGGTGCTTTAGTGAACTGTTTTTTGTGAAGGAGCCCCAGGACGTTACAGTCTCAAGGAAGGATCCAGTGGTTTTAGACTGCCAGGCCCGTGGTGAAGCTCCTATAACTATTACATGGCTGAAAAATGGAGGCAAAGTGTCTGAAAATGAACGGATCTACGCTTTATCCAATGGCTCGTTATATATCAGTGAGGTGGAAGGAAAGAAAGGAGAGCTGTCCGATGAAGGATTTTACCAGTGCTTAGCTCTGAACAAATATGGGGCCATTCTCAGTCAAAAAAGCCACCTCACCCTAGCAAGTAAGTTCCAGCTCTGCTTTATTCATCTGCTCCTGACTGTGACAGCAATTCCCTGAACAGCACACAACGATCTATCGTTTTGATTGTGTACCTGAAAAGATAAAAGCAAAGAGCAAGTTGATTTTCTGCAGAACCTTTTGTTTTGTTTTAAATGCATAAAGATTATGAGCAAAACTTGTGGTGGCCCCTTTTTGAGTCTCTGATGTGGCAGCAACAGCCCAGACACCTGTGAGATCTCTTGGGCAGTGGTGCCTTGTGGGGGTGGCTCATGGGGGTCACTGATCTCCAGAGCAGGTGGTGATGCAGAGCTGTGTTGGCAGCCTGCTACAGAAGTCTTGTGTCTTGTTTCTCAAGTGCTGTTCATGCAGATTTACAAGGGTTGTCTACAAATCTGATAAAATTATTGTTCCTTGCTCAATAGCTTGAGGTTGTGCTGTTGCCATTTTGGGGCAGGGCAGAACAATAATAGAGATGTCTGTCTTTGGAAGGGGAAAGGCTTTCTGGGCAACCATGAAAGTTAAATTACCAAGCTGTTGCTTGTTTGACATGTGTGTTCAGCCAAACAGATGCAGGTCCTGTCCTTTTTGGAACTGCTTCAGAGTCCTCTTGAACCAACCGTAAGGGCCTGTTACATGGTTCCACTAGGAAGTGGGAGACACATTTCTAGGGTGACTCCCTACCACTGGATGAATGGACTCCCTACCACTGGATGAGTGGTGAAGGAAATAGTTGTGTGTAAGTGCTTATATGGCTTTAACAGTCTGACCCTAAGTGTGTGTTGCTGTTTTCCTAGCATCTTTAAATGTGTTCCCCAAGAGATATGCGTTAGGAACTGAATGCCATAACTTTTTCCATGCTAGCGCAGCGCTTTGCCAGTAGGCTGCTCCTACGCTATCTCTTAACCTTTCCAAAGCACATGGAGTCATTTCAAAGAAAGGATAGCACATTTCAGTAGTCTTCTCATGTTCTCTCTATAATAGAACCGAACCGATGAACTCAATCTAATAGGAAAATGCTTCCTTTAACCTTCTCAACTCTGTTCTTAGCAAGTTGCGCAAAACTCTGGTGCTGATGCAACTAACGTTCAGTTTCCATAGCGGCAAATCACAAGTTGTAGCAAGTTCTGTCTGAAGCTAGCTAACCTAATGGGTACATCAGCTTGTGTTAAAAAATGTATGGATGTTAACATTTGTTAGTTCTGGTGTTCTCTGTGTGCTTCTGAACTGATTGTAAAAACTGTCCATAAGATACCCCAGGAAGGTGTGAAATACTTTATTCGGTGAGCTAGAGCATTGGGCAGTTGAAAACCTGCAGGTGGCTCCCAAGTAAGTGATGAGTTTTTCACGTGCTGCAAGATGCTGATCTGTGAACTCTGGATTTAAAAAACCTCACTGCTACTTACTTTGTATCATGGCATCTTGCTCACATACATCATTAATAGACCAAGCAGTTCTTGGATACTTCTGAAGAAATGATGAAAAATTAATTAATATTGTTGACATTTACATTCACATTCTTAGATTTCAACACGTCAGTACCACGAATAAACTGACAGAAGAAAATCTTTCTTAAGAGGGTAGGAATTCTGTTGTTGTTAATAAATATAAAGTAAAACAATGGCTGATGGATTCTGTGTGTAGGACTGTGGAAAGTTCAGTGCCATTTTAAATCAGACACATGGCAGGATAAGCTCTGTACTCAGTACTGGAGAACCGGAAGAGCACAAAGGACTATGTTATTGGGTAATAGTGTCTGGTTTTGTTCAGACTGTACTGAAATTATATAAATGTTTGTTTTTTCCATGCATATTATCTCACCAGAAAGATGGTATAATTTTGTTTTGTTCTTTTGATAATGACAGATTTTCACAGAGGAAGAGCTGTGAACCAATAGATTGCATACTATGGAATGAGACTCCTGTTTTGCAGCCTTTTTTTTTTTTTCCTCCCTATTCTTTTCTCTTTCTCCTCTCCCCTGCAAGAGTGTGACAAAAGGTTTATTTTTCTTCTTTGAATACTTGAAAGGGTTCCTATGGCTGCTGGAGAAAACTGGAAGAGATAGTGGATCCATAATGATCACAGTAGGTGTTGTTGACTTAGCGATTAAGTGGTTAACTAGTGGCCAAACATGCAGTTATCCTATGTAGCAGCTTTCTTTTTAGTCATATTCCAATTTGACCAGTTTCAGAATGTCATCTTTATTGTAAAGCTGTGAAATAAGGCCGTAATTTATCCTGTTATATTTTTAACCCACTAAAACACGTGGAAAACTTGTTTTATAACTCCCTTTTACACTGTTTATCTCTGCTATCATGAGTTGGTTGAACTTTGTGGATGTTTTAAGCGAAATTAATTAAAGTCTTGTGGGGAATTTTATAGGCTTATAATTCTGTTTAGAGGCAGTTGTCGGTGCTGCAAAGGCAAATTACTTTGTGGTCAGGGTACAGAAGGAACTATACATATTAAACAGGTGGAGAATAGGCATTAAATGGGCATTCTTTCTTTGGAGGAAAAAAAAGCAAATGCTCTCTTCAGTCTCTGGTAGCAGCAGGGTGCGAGGATGTTCTTTTACTTTGCTTGGTCAGAGCTTTTGCCAGTAAGCTTATCTTTTGCTTCGGGATTGTAATGTTTAGTGTTGCATTTGGAAATCAAAAACTTTAATCTGTCCAAGAGTTTAAGATTTGAACACACAAGGAGATCAGGTCTTGATTTCTAAAGTTAGGAACTGGAAGCTGAAGGTTGCACTCTTGGCAAGAATTCCATTATTCATGTGCAAATTAAGAATTCACAGGGTTAAAAGGTTAGAAACTGGCCAGGATGAGGTTTACCCTTGTGATAAAGAGCAGATGACCCTCATTCATTGGCCAAAGCTTTCATGTAGCTCCTCTGCAAAGTTAGTGATTGCCATGAATTGTTCTTGAGGAATGCAGAAATTCAAATGTGAGCAGGCCTTTCCTTAAGTGTCACTATGGAGCCTTATCTCCTGAGCACATCAGAGTAGGTCTGCAGGGACAGGGTTCCTCCCCAGAGGCCCCAAGGCTTTGCTTTCCTGTTGTTCATCCATGCACAAAAGAATTTGACTAATTTAGGGCTTTTTTTCGGTGAGATCCCCCTACTTTTTTAAAGGAAACTATGGGGCTGAGGTATTGCTTAGGTAAAAATAAATATTCGTTTCAGTACATGTTTGTAATTGCTTTCGAAGCAGCGTAATCGATGTGGTGGGGAGAGGGGTACGTTCCCAGTGTGGTTCTTTGAAGGTAACACGTGGGGTTAAAATTAAACTGAAGAAGAGTATGACTTACTCAAAATTCAACTTGTTGCTGCCGGTGCTACTAAGAGATGTCTTGTTCAACGAAACACAAAAGGAATGCAGACTGTGAAGAAGGTATAAGCACTTTTGGTACAACTTGAATCAGCAAAAAATAAACAAGCTGAGATTTTTTTATTCCTACATTTTAACATTCCAACTATTTAACCACCGTTAAGTAAGATTTTTGTCTAAAAATAAAGCTAGGCTTCCAATAGATAGTATTAAGAAAAAATTGAGAAGGTGGATCGTATTCTGAAGCCAGTAACATGGGTTTTGGGCAGTGACTGGACAGGATGTTCCTTATTTATTTCCTTTTCACAAAAAGTGGAAATTGAAGTCTTAAGGTGGTTGGATTGGGGTATCTGCAACTGGGTTGGAGCATTCCTAGATAACCCTTTCTCCACTTGTAACTTGCCTGAATTGATTCTGCTCTTTGTGAATTACAGGAAACATAAGCCCAATTCTTCGTGTGCAGGTTTCTGCATTTCACAAGAGTGAAAGGTTATGCAAGCAGAAGGGTTCTGGGAACGTGCTCCTGGAGAGAAAGGAACTGTGTGCAGGCTGCACTGCCCTTTGCCAAATGCTGGGCCTTTTACACTAGAGGCTGTGCTTTGTCGAGAGTGTAATTCTGCTTACCTGCTGTGGCAGCGACATGACTTCTGGTCCCAATAATTGGTTATAGTTATGTTTTGATATCCTAATAATTTCTTTTGCTCTGCTTTTAAATATTTGTACTTAAGAGTGGATCCAGCTGAGCCTTATTCTGTACTCTGACAATCTTGTTTTCTTAGCAGTTCCAGCGGTTTGTTCCTATTTTATGTTGTGCCCTTCCTTGTGTGGGCACAGCTGCATGTGTGGCTAACTGAACAGGGAACTGATCTGGGTTAAAATAATAGAATTAAAACAAAAGACTGTGTTTACCCCAAATGAGTTCCCTGATGCGGTTTGTCACAGAGCCACTCACAGTGATTGCACTGGCGTAACTGAGAGGAATGATGTGGAGTTGAGAAGGCTTAGTGGGGCAGAGGAAGGCTACTGAAACTTAGGCTTGCAAAAATAAGGGTTCATCAGATTACAGACTTTATGGAACATGTGTAGGCAAAAATTTTGCCCTTCTGCTACTATTTTAATTAATTGTAGCATCTTGCCTTAAATTAAGGGATTAATAGCTATGATCTAGCAATAGAGTTTTCATTTTGTGCAGAGTTTGTCAATTCAGGTATCTTCCAAACACATACAGAGCTCAAAGCTGTGTTTAATTATTTAAATAGTAATGATGAGAGGCACAAATTCTGAGTGGAAGGATCCGGTTGGTGGTAGAAGTGGTTTTTGACTGAGGTGGAAGTGAAATGGTGAATGGTTTTGTATTAAGAGATAGAAAAGCCTTAATGCTGTAGAACTGGTGTGGTTACAGACGGGTTGAAGAGCTTTTGTTTCAGGTTTTTACTAGTGCTGCCTTATTGCTTTGATTAGCTGTTCTGAATGTCTCAGGAGGAGAATCCGTTGCTAAGCTGAGAGTGGCTGGTCTTGGGTGCATTTGAATTACAGTATTAAGGGGAGGACAGTCAGCAAGTGTCACTTGATAATGGTTAAGAGGAGCAGTAAGATTTCTTTTTTTCTTTAACTGAGATACACTGAAGAAGAAAACTGGGGAATATTTGCCTCCTTAACTCTATTTCTTGTAGGGTTTTCCTCCAGAACCACCCCAGATGACTTTTGACCTGAACGACTACCACAACTACTTTACCGGAGAAGTTGCTAGTATCTTTTTAAGTCATAGCCAGTAGCTACCTTGTTTTTACTCTTCTCCTCCCCCCACCCCCCGCATGAGGGCAATCCCTATTCTTTCAGCAGTGACTGTGTCTGCACTTGTAAGAGCTCTTCAACAGACTGAGCCATGGGCGTTTATATTGTTGCCAGGACAAAAAATGAATGAAATTTAGTGCACATGGACAGTTTTTGTTTCCACTGCCAGGATACTAGATAAGTAGGCTTCTATAAGGTTTTTTCAACACCTCAGTTTGAAATTTGTGTCAAGCATAATACCAAATGAAGGCATTTATTTCATCCCCTTGCTTTTCCTCCTAGGTAGTAAGGCCAAAGCTGTCACAGATTTTACTAGTTTTTGTCACTGTAACTTTATAATGTATAAAGTTTTTACCAGCTTCTTTTTTAAAGGAATGCTCAGTCTTACTGGCAGTGTACTCTGCAGCTAATAAAACTTTCACCTATGTGAGAAATGTTGAAAGAAAACATGGTACCATGCTAGAAGCTGTTCAGAGCTCTGCCTAAAGGCACTCAGTTCTTACCTGGCGCAAGTTCTGTGTGTGATATGTGCACTAAACTACTGTGATTTCTCTTCTACTTGCAAAGCAATGTGCAGCACCAAAGGATGCTGTTCTGTTCTCGTAGTGTGGTACTCCCCCCACTGCTCCTTTTCTTCCCTCTCCCTCTCTCTGCATTTCTTGGTGTAGAAATGGTTGAAAGGGCATTCAGTAAGGCCCCCTTTTGTCAGCCAGCTCTGATTATCCTAAAGAAAAGGATCTCACTCTGAGCAGTTGTTTGCCTAGAGACTTCTTGTCACGTCTTCACAATTTAACAGCTGTGGCTATTGATGGTGTGCAGAACAATTTAAGACAATGACAAAAGAGAATCTTGGAGGAAGAATTTAAAAGTTACTAAGCATTTTCCTACAGAAATATGGTCATTTCCATTGTTGGACAAATTTCTGCTTAGTTTTTGTGTGTTTTCCTCATGATTTCGTATTTTTTCACATCTTATCTCCAAGACTGTGGACATAATCTTTTGTGTAGTTTTGCTTTTTTTTTTTTTGTTTCATCAATAGGCCCAGCTGTTAAATTGGGATTGATTACTTCCAGTCTTTATAACTGGTAATCACCACCTAAGTGAAAAAGTAATCAACAATGTCAGGTCTCCACATTTTGTTGAGTAAGTGTAGGTTGTATGGTCAACATTAGTTACTGGGGTCAACATCTATGTAGCTCTTTAGCAGCAGCATTTTAAGCAGCCTCTACGTTTTAAAGTTGATTGTCTCTGCAATTGAGTTAGAGGAGAAGAAAACCCCACCGCAATACTGGATTGGTGTTAGGAGTTAGAAATCCATCTGGCAGCCTTCCAAAACCCACGTCTATAATGGAAACATTTTTTTGTGTGTATGTATGAAATTGTGACTTTTTTAATAGATGGAGGTAAACAGCAGACCTAGATGGTTGTGAAACTAGGACTGATTTTGTGAAGTTATTGTAGCCTCCTCTTCTGAGGTTTTTTTTTTTTGGTATTTCCCCTGTATGTAGAAGTTTTGGAGTGAGATGGCCTTTCTAATATCTTAGAGAAGAATGTAAATAAGCAGTACTAGACAGATTTTCTTTACTGTTTTTACTTTGTTTTGTAATTTTTAACAGTAATTCTGGTTGTGGGTGTTTAGGGTTTTTTAGTTGAATTTGATCTCATTAGGTGAGAGGATGTTCTTTTTCTTTTTAATAGCATGAACATTCATGAAGACAAAATAAACCACGTGGCATCTGGATAGTACAGTTACCTCAGGGCCCTGTGCCAAAGTGGTTCTCTGTTGCCTGTCTCTGTTGGGCTCCTGACAGGAGGTTCCTGTCTCAACAGCGCATCTGCACTTTAGGGGAATAGGATTTAGGTACCACTTCCCCCAGATGCACATAGGTCTGTGGTGTGTTTGTGAAGGTCAGTTAGATTCTTCTCATTACCCAAAATGACAGAATGTGCAATCTTTGTATTTTATGGGGTAAGGATTTCAGAGTGGCCAAGTATTTCTGTGCCACTGAACAGCTTTTAAAAGTCCTGCTGTACTGCCTGAGTTTGGCTAATGGGAAAATTGTAAGTCAAGCTTGAGGAAGTTATGTTTGCTTCTAGCCCAAACACTTCACTGGAGCAATTGTGACAGTATTCAGTGAGAACCTTATTTACTGGATATTGAAGCAGTAGAATGTAGTGTGAGAAATTAAATATGGAAAATAAACATGTTATAAAAGATAGGAATGCTGACAACAAGCTTTATATCCAAAACTATGATCAGAATTTAATCATTGATATGAGCAAAAGTTGCAATATATGAAGATAATACATCGCCATCTCTGGAAGGCCTACTGGGGATGCAGCTACTGGGGAGAGGGAAAGTCATCAAGAAGTACAGTTATTTAATCTTGTGTAATTGTGGATCTTACATTTATACCTGTATAAACTGATTTCCTCTTCTGACGGGAGTAGTAAGAAGGCACACTTAGTCCAGTGAATTATTTGAAAATGATCTTAGGAAGTTGTTTTGTACATTGACAGAGTTCTAAGGAAAGCAATGACTTTTGGAATGTGAAATAAATGGAAGTGCACTGATTGCAAAGGTGTAGCAAAACTGAGAACAGATGAGAACTTTTGTATAAAACTAGAAAACAGCTAGAAAACTCATTCAGTGGAGTTTCTTGCGATCATGAGCATGGAGGCTTACAAGGCTCACAGAACATGGGATATGCTCTGTCCCAGCTCCTAAAAACCTGTCCTTAGCAAGTTTGTTAATACAGAAAAAGAGCATGATGGACAAAGGTGCCACTCATATCTTACATCTCTGTGCTTCTAGTTTGATGAAAAAGTCATAGGTCATCTTGAGAAATGAAAAGAAATGCTTATTTAATGTTTTCACCAGGGATATTTCTTCTTTTCACTAAATTTGGGCATTGGTTTAAAATAATGAATGTAGAAGAAACAGCCAGGTTGTGTAATTTTACCTTAACGTAACGTAAACCAGGGAATTATTTTTCTAAAAAATAAAAGAAAAAAGCAAAGAAAAATTGAAAAACTGAGAATCCAAAGTCTGCAAAAATGTTTAATAATCTGCAAGTGTGGAAGTCCTGCCTTTAGATACCTCAGTAGACACTAAACCATTCTCTCAGTGACCACTTTTAAGGAACATTGCTACATGAGAAAAAAAAAACATCTGAGCTATCTGCCCCATTAAGTCAGTATCAAAAAAAAAAAAATAATAATCTCAGCATCCCCTTCTGTAGACAAGAATGACACTTTTCCTCTCAAGACCTTACACTTTAACTTCTATTTTAGCAGTTTTTTCAATGGTAGAATGCTACTGAGCAAATTACATCTTCAGCCTTTGACTAGAACTGTGTTTGAAAGTGGCACCTGCCAGAATACCCCAGTAAAATTTTTCTGGCCAGCTAGGTGTAAGGCTGTTGATGTTTCTGAATTACGACAAATCTGTTGTGAAGAGCATGATTTTAACTGCAGAGAAGGTGTTTGATATCCTTTCTCATCTACGGAATCTTGGGAAGAAAATTACTTAGGTACTGGCTGATACAAAGGAACTGGGGGTAAAATGGGGTTTGTCTCCAAATATTGCAGTTCACTAAATCTGTATTAAGATCTGGAACAACCTTCCATGCCCTTGTTTAGAATGGGCCACAGGTTCCATTCTGTGCAAGTTTCCTGTTCTGCCCCAAATTGGCAGGTTTTTCTGAATCCCAGCTTTAGGGATATACAGTACTTTTAGAATACAGTATTTTTAGAAAGAAGTGTGTGTGTGTCTAGCTACAGGCCACCCTGAGTGGTATATTGATGGCAAAACAGCAAAACTTACCTTCTCCTAGACTTCTAGCCTCAGAACATGCTAAGACTATGATTTTGGATGTAATAATAATGGGTGGGATGTGTATTGGAAATGTGCTCTGAGCTGCAGAAGCTTCATTTTGAAATTATTTGCCTATGAGTTTTGAAAGAAGCAATTGCCTGATGGACCAGGGCCTGGGCTAAGGAGTATGGCAAAGTTAGTACAAGCATTAAGCATGTCATCTGGTGTTCTTTTAAAACATAGCTGGGGGGCAGTTAAACTAAGTCTTTACAGCTTGTGATGTGTATCATGTGTATAGCGATGCATGAGTGGTGGAAACTGGAGGGGATTCTGTGAACAGAAGCAGCTCTGCATCCTCATATTTGATTCTTGGCATCTTCTCATAATCCTGTTCACACTGATCTACTGAAATGAAACCAATGTAATCACTCATGCAAACCCCTCATGTATTAACGCTATCACTGGCAAATTGATAGAATTATAACAGTATAAAAATGTTGGAGTTCTAATTGATCAGTGAAATTTTACCACGTTTGCTAGCTCACCTTTGGACACCCTGATAGATTCACATAACTCACTTTCAAAATCTTAATTACTCCAAAGATCTTTCTGAATCTTTCAGTCAAGAGCAGTTTGACATTTGATTTTTTTTTTCTTAATTTCTTTTTGCTCTCCTTTGAGTTATTTCAGATTAAAGACAAAACAAGATAAAATAGGGTTAGAAAAATAATTTACTCTTCTATGTTTCTTCAGCCTTTGAAGTAGCAATCATCAGTCAGCCTTCTCCCACTAAAATTATAAAGAGGGATTGTCAGCTCTTTTAAGCTTTATTGAGAGACACTCACTTGTGCACCTTAAAACAGAGAGGAAAAACCATCAAACTGAAAATCTTTTAATTAATTTACTGGTCTGTTCTACTATTTAAAATTTACATAATTTGTGTCGTCTCCCATGTTCCCACTCTTTTATCTTCCTCATGTCAGTTGAAGGCTGGTTTTGCTGCTAGGTGGGGTGGGGTTTTTTCCTCATTTTCTCCTTGTAAATTGTCACATATATGCTCTATCCCTGTTTTGGATTTGCAAAGCTGCTTCTGGTGACCCCCTGTTTCTTAGTGCTGTCTGATGACTGGAAGGAGGTACTGTTTTCCAGTGGAGCTTATTTTCACAGCTGTGGCAGAGGGAGGGAAGTGTCATAAGATACTTTGAGGTCAGTTTTGACCCCAAATTTAGTTGAAGTAAAAATGATTTGACAGAAGTGTAATATCTTGTCTGAAGTGGTGTGGCTGTCACTTAAAAATCAGATAATAATTATGATTACGGAAAAGCTGTTTTGATAGCCATTACAATGTACAATTAAAACAGTTCAGTGTTACACTGTATTGATTTTTTTGTTTTACAGCTTGTTACAACTGGAAGTTATCAAATAAGCCATTATCTTTTCAAAGAAAATTTAAAATTAATCTTAAGGTCTTTGAACTTGCAGAACAGGGTTTTTTTGCTTAATCCTGCTTATACTGTCATCAACATATTGATAATTGTTTAGGTAACTTATCAGCAAATTAACTAGTGTAAGTTGTTAAATTACCTTTTCACTGTCCACATCAAGATCTCTAGTAAACCTCTAATAACTGTAGCATGTGCCTCAGGCAGAGCTGTGCATTAAGTATGTTCTTTGTAAAGAGAATTCATTGACTTTATGAAGCCATTGACAGACATTTATCATTTTGTTCATTAAACTTGTCTGTGACATCTGGCAAATTGATGTTAACTGGAAATATTCTCTGGGAGTTCTGGCACGACTTATTTTGCCTGAGGAGAGAGAAACTTTGTACATAGTGTGTCCCAGCTTACAAGGGTGAAACTTCCTTCCCCCAAAAGCACAAGTGAGCATATGACCAGCTCTTTTTTTCATCTTGCTTTTAATGCTTATTTATGCAAACAGCCCAGTGGCCCACAGTTTGCAAGCAGATTTATCATTGATCTTCAATAGAGGTTGTTAGTGGATAGTCCTCTTATTTGTTCAGCCAGTCTGTGCAGCTGAAGGCAGTTCAATTTTATCACAAGACAAAACTCTTGTCAAAATGATCGTAATACAAATCCTGTGCTGTGCACAGGGGCTCATGGAACTGGCACATCTGAGTTTGTATTCAGATGTAGAAGCCTACGCTCTCAAAATCAGAATTTATTTAAGATTTGGAGGCATAATTGGGTATAGGGATTGTTTTGCTTTGGTTTTGTTTCTCATTAGATTTTTTGTTTGTTTACTTAAGCTGGGGGATTTTCTTTTTTTTTTTTCCTCTTAAGGGTATGAACTTTATTTCTAGCAATAATTATGTTTTCTAGGGTTTGGAATTCTTGCATATACTAAACACTAGAAAAGATAAGCATTGATACAGTGTACAAGAAATTAACTTTGGCATTCTTGGTAGCATTGATGGGAGTTTTGTGACATTCCCAGCACATGGCATTTAGTACTTGTTTTTAATGGTCATCACTTTTACCTGATGTTGCTTATGACTGATTCAGATAAAATACATGGTAGATGACCAAATGCTTTGTTCTAAGCCTTTGTAATATACATGGTAGAGCAGTGCTTCATTTGGTCTTTTCAACTTACTGTGTTTGGAATGATGTACGAGATCTCATTCACTCTGCTCTTGAGCACCCAGTGTGGAAAAAGTAGGCACTTTTAACACTTGCCTGTTTGATACCTGTGGGTAGCTATCTCTAATAGTGGTAGAGGCTGTTAATAGGATATCTGCCCACCTGCTAGTGTTCCTATTGTGCTACCTGAATCCAACTGTATCAGGGATCTTTCAAACAGGAATGAATGTACTAACAAATTGTGGCATCACTGACTAAAATGTTTATTAATGGGTCAAAGATAATGTACAGATTGTAAAACCTTCCAAAAATGGAATATAAAAAAAATTACATAGAATTTTTTCTTCTGAGAGGAAGACTAGAGCAGTTGGCTCTTTGAAATATATTGTGTCTCACTACATAATAGTTCACTGGATTAAATGAATTTATTGATTTTTGGTTCTTTACTGACACACATTTATGAGCAGTTTCTTTGGCACCATGGCCACATGTCAAAGGTCATAACTTTCCTTCACTGTGGAAGAATAAAAGCTTTCAGATGGTGAATCCCTGAAATCCACACAGTGCTTTATTACCCCTCCCCCAATATAATTACTGTTTTTGCATGACTTTATTTAAAATAAGTAAACAATTATAACAAAAATACGTACACTAGAAATAAACCCCTATTCTTATCTATCATAACTGCAGGAAATTATTTCTCTGCATAAAGGGTGACATATCTAATCTGCTAATAGGTATATCATGAGATATATAGAATATTGGGCTCTTTTATGGTCAGAGATTTTATTTCAAATGGTCAAATTTAAGAAAATAATAAACATATCTCATAAATTTTATTACACTTCAGTTTAGAAACGCTATTTCTTTCTTTAGAGCTGTGTCAAAGGCATATGATGCTTTGCACCAGAGGTGATACTGGAAGATCCTACTGAGAGAATGAAGCTCATGTAAAATACCTGCGCTGTGTTTAGATCAAAGTTTATAATGTTAACATTGACATTAATGCCCTTCATTAGTAGTAGCCTGTGGGATTTTTTGTGTGTAGTAGATCTGAAAGCCCACTGATGACATAAACATGAAGCTATTAATAAAGAAACTGCAATGGAATATAAAGAAGTTGAACCAGTGCACCAGTTTGCAGAAAGAGAACGATAAATCATGCTTTAAACATAAAAGTGGCTGATACTAGCTCTGAAAGTTTGGAAATGTATATTAGGATGCAGCCAGTGCCATGTTCCTTGTGTAGTCTGTGGTGCTCATCTGGCAGATAAAATAGGTGGTGTTTGGTTTGTTGGTTTGTTGGGGTTCTTTTGCTAGGTAGCTCTCTAATGTGGTTAGTTGTCATGATTGGAATAGGTTTACTATGTAATCTGACATTTGCTAGAGCTGGCTGGAGGTAAGTGCAGAAGAGTTGTGGGGATTTGGGACTCTTTTTGTCTTCACTTTTTAACAGCTGCTAACTGGTAGATTAGCTCTGACCATCTCAAGAAACAGCAGTGGGAAGGTAACTTCACTTAGGTGTTTTTGTTGATTCTAAAATCAAAATATGGATGCGCACTAGTTAAGGTGAAAGGGATTTGAATTGATAGAGGAGTCTGGCTGTAGCCTTCCTAGCAGGTCTGTTTCTGAAGGAATAGCAGACCCTACCTAGAGTTCTATCAATGGGAAAAAACACCTGTGATTTTTCTGAGAAGGTGGAGTAACTCTTTCCATCATCCACCCCAGGAAAGAGAACTGGGTGTCAAACTTTAATTCGTTGATGCTTTAATCATGACTTTTAAAAATACTGGTGGTAGACTTTTTTCTGCTCTGTTGTTTTGTGCAGATGATGATCTTATTCTAAGGGGGATGGTGGAACTCTGCTGTTAGATTTATGTAATACTTATCAAATGTTTATATTGCAGGACTGTAGTTGCTAAGTTTCTGATGTGTTAACCCTTTGGATAGAAATTTGTCATGTCAGTATCCATCTATTTGTGCTTTTTTAAAATACAGTATATTTCTAGAGGACTCTTTATCCTGTACCCTAAAACAAATATAAGATGAAACTGCTTTTTCTGTATTTTTGCTTTTCATTAGGATGGCTTGGGAATGTCTACTGAGGGAGCAGACACGTTGTATTTGTTGGAGAAGTGTTCTTTGTGCCTGGGAGTAGCTTTTGCTGTTAGGAATATATTTGCAAATTTTGTTGTCCTCTAAGTTTTTGGGGGAAAATCTCAAACTTTCTTTTTGGCTCTATGTTGAGCACAGACTTGTTCATCTTGACCAGCGAAAGACATAGAAGTTGCTTGTGCAGAGATTGCTTGTGAAGGCTGAGCTGGGCTTTCCCTCTAAGCAGTCCTAAGCAGCTGTGGACTTGCCTTTTTTTTTTCCTGTTCTGAATTAATGAGGAGCTAAAGTGTGATCTAACACTGCCCGGAGAAACCAGCTGGGATTGAAAGCTGCAGTAAGTGAAAACAATGGTCTAATTACCTATAGAGGAAGTTTGGGAGGGGAAGTGGATGAGGTGGAGGTGTGAGTGGTCTCATGTGTCTAGAGGTCAGGAAGGGGAAGAGAAATGCGTTGGGGGGAAGCTGCTAGTAGTAAGGAAAAGCTCTTGGAGTGAGGGAGGCCTGGGTTTGGCTCTGTTTGGGGATTAACATGGGTACAATTTGGGAGTAGGAGAGCACCAAGGGACTGGCAAAGACTGACTTGAAAGTGTGCCCATCAGAGCAGCTGCTCTTCCAGGACATGGAATGTGGGCCCAAGAGTCCTGAACTTTCCTTGGGAACTTCAGAAAGTCAAGAATAACCTCCCAGGCAGGGGAGCTTTGCAGGACTTGAATTGCAGCATTGCTTTAGCCAGAAGCTTCTACAACATGTGACACAAGTCAGCTTGTCCCTACTTTTCATGGGAAGTCTGTCATTAGGTGTTTCTTCTGTTTTTGGTGTTTGATATGAGGTTCTGGGATTTGATCGGTTGGAGATGTAGTGAGTTGGGGGAGCTGTGGTTGCAACACGTGGAATGCTGTAAAGGATCGGTGTCTTACCTCGGGCTCCTAAATGTAGTGAATATTTTGGAGTGTCATCCAACTGTTTGCCCATACCTAACAGTAAAATTAAAATAATAATAGAATGTCATCTTGAGGTGGTGTGAGAGTAGATGGATTAACATTTGTGAAGAACTGTAGTGCAGGCAGAGCCCTGCAGAAAGGGCCATAGGGAAGTTAATAACTCTGTCTACAGGGCAGTGCTTAATAGAGTGTAATAAATAAGGAATGAGGCCATACACTGAAGAGAGAAAACAAAATATTGAATAGATGCTCATTATGTGAGCACCATTCATTTGGTGCTGTGAATAGTGGGGGAAGTGTGATTGTGCAGTTGGATTGTTTCCTAAAGCATGTATATAAACAGAGCAAATCAGTTACATCAGCAGCTTAATTTCTTCAGTTCCCTAACTTGTGAGCAATTTTCATCTTGTGTGTGTTTACAAATATAAGGAAGAGGCAGATATAATGAATGCTGTGTGGGAATATTTAGAGGTTAGCTTCATTTATCTAATGTTGTATTTAATGCAGTAAAAAAATGTAGTGAATATAGTTGAAAGTATTAGACTTTTATACAGGCAAGGTGTCAGGAAAAAGGCTCATAATGGAGGGGGGTGGGGGGGACATTACTGAGATAAACTTACTTGTCTTGAAAGTTATCAGAACTTTTTGATTCAACCAAAACATGGGCTGGGATCTAAGCATGTATTTAGCAATAGCTTAAACTTGATAATAGTAAAGCTTGGATAATTTATTTATATATATAAATATATATATATACACATGTAAAAAGGCTTACTAACCTTTGAAAATACTGTAGAGGTCTGCAGTAACATCTATAAACCCATTAGTTTATGCTCTTATAAACTATACTACTGACTTGGGAACCATTTTAGCACAGTAATAACAAAGCCCACATTTAATTTATAGTTCTGACTAAGCTTAAGCTTGTGTGTGGACAGGGCTTAGGTAAGTGCCAACCTGTACACTGGTGTTTGTCAGTGCAACATTTAGTCTCTCTGTGACCTGACTGTGAGGAAATTTACACTGGTTTATTGCCAGTGTGCAGGAGAAGAGCTTTTTCTTCTGGTGAATGTTATTGGGTAAGCACCAGGGAGGACTGAGGGCTCCAGTGCTGCAGAGGAGTTAGCACCTGTGGGTTCCACCTCCTCCTTTATCTGTAGGTATTTGCTCCAGCTTAGAGAACCATCTACTTGTTAGGCTACAGGTCTTATCTTTAGCCAGAGGGCAGTTTTCTAGAACTACAGGCCAGCAGTCATGACTAGAGAAAAGCCCTGATACTCTTATTCTTTTTTCTGATGCATTTATGCAAAGGCTCTCAAATGCAGTGAAGTATTCAGCACCCTGTGCCTTCCACCACCTGGATCCTGTGGAGGATCTGCCCGTTTGTATGATGGGACTTTCTTGCTCTGAGGAGTTTTTTTTTACAGGCATGTTCAGAAGCTAGAATGATGAGGAAATGTAAAGCATTATTTGTCCTTCTTTTAATTGTTCCTTTCCTCAGTATTTAGTTGCTGTTGTGTTTGCCATTGTCTTGCGTTTACCTAAATAATGGTTGCCTGGCCTTTCACAAACTTGTGAAGAGGAAAGATGGTGACCACCTGAAACAATAATATCTGGGGCAGAATAGCCTGAGAACTTTAAATAACCAAAGGGGACCGTTTCCAAGGCAGCTAAGTGACCTTTGGATCCCAGAAGCAGGCTATTCATAGAGGCGAAGCCTTTGTCCTGCTTTGACCAGTGGTCAGTGAACTCTGGCAGGCCCCTCGGCTCACCATCTTGGCCCTAGACTAGCAGCTGGTGATTGATTCATTTAACTGTCCAGATTCACATTCTTCCGTCAAGGACTTGTCAAGGAAGAAAAAGGTTCTATGGAGGGCTATTCATTTTACTAAAAGGAAAGGGATGCATTATATGATTGAGTGGATTACTTTTGGGTCAGAAGAGTTCCTGCATTGCTCTGTTTTAATTCGGCCTTCAATCAAAGGGAGATTTAGTTTATCAGCGCAGTGTGGTGCTCATGAAGAGGGAACAGATCGTTTCAATTCCATCAGTGCAATAGGGCTGTTTTGTGGGGTTGTTTTGTTGTTCTTTCTCCCTCAATCCTATGATTCACCCCCCCTCTTATTTTTTGCTAACAAATCCATGTTTTGCGATTAGCTGATATGTCAGAGAATTAATAATATTTATTTCTATTAATATCACACTTTATTGTGTATGACATTTGAATGTTAGTGCTCCTGTTACCTCTCACATGGCATTAAGCAATTCAGAAAAGCCTAGGCTAAGTAAAAGATTTTTATATTGTCACCGTTTACACCTTTTGAAGTTTGTTGTACAAATGCAGCATTCTCCAGGTGCACAAGAGTGCTGTTTGTCCATTTGTCTGATAGTTTAGAATCTCCTTTTCAAAACAAGATGAAGGCTTTCTCATGCTTTATGAAACTTGAGTCACGTTTTAAATTTTTTAAATAATTTGTCCAAAACCCAACTTTGAGTTGCACTAGGGAGGTGTGGTTCCTCTTCATTGTGTTGCCAGGCTCTTCTGTCCATCCTCCCGGCAGCGGGGCTGAGTTCCCTTAGCATTAGGATTCTTTTACTGATCCTCTTCATGAAGTTGAGACAGAACGTTTTTACTTAGCTCCTTCCACTGGAAATAACAGGCATTAAAGAGCAGATCCTACCAGTTAACCTCCTGGCTCTGTTTGAATGAACATGATGAGCTGCAGCATATGAAATACGACCTTCAAGTTTCTTTACTCAGCTCTCATAAGCTACATATTGTTTTGATTTGGCTTATTGAACGCATTATGAGGGATTTCTGATTGGCTTCAGGCCAAGGTGTTACACTTCTGCTGATGGAAGCACAAGTGTGTAGTTTGGAAGAAAATACAATGTGTCTTGGTCTGTTATATTCTTTTTTTGTATTTGTTGAGATGAACGAGTAGCTTAACTTGTAACTTAAGAGCACAAGAGAGGAAGGAAGCCTGAGAGAATCATAACTTTGCTTAACTCCTTCCTGTTAATACACCTCTACCTAAGTGTCTGAAATCTGGGATAAATACAGCACTAGTTTGGTTGGATGCCTTCTTTCATGGAGGCCTGGTGGTTATTCTTTTCATGCCTGCATTTGTGTTTCCTGGGGATCAGTCCCCTTCCTGAGCTTGCTTGTTTCAGGCTGGACCATGGTGCCTGAGGTAGTGGTACTGGCTTCTCTGTGCTCCCAGTAAGACTTCCCTTGGCACTTTCCTGATGGCTTTCATTCGTGGCCTTGAGTTGGAGATAAATAATGTAAAACGAAAATGGGTTGTCACTGTATATTAGAGAATATAAATACTCTAATAACCAGAGGTATTACCTACTTAGTAGAGCATGGTTATTTGCTTGTACTATGACTGGGAAAACTGGAAATCCAATTACTGCCTCCTACCCTAGCAGTTAACAGCCATAGCAAGGTGACTTCCTTTTTTTTTTTTCCATGTTTCTTCTGTTTGCCTTTGATATGAGGGGGTTTGATGCATTCAGAATAATTTTGCAGGGTATTTTCCAGATATGTAAGGGAGTGAGAGAAATATACTTGGAGAAAAATACAGGGATTTCTATGACATTGAAGGCAATAAGATTTTTATCTGGAAGCCTCTCTTCTGATTTGGTTTATGTGAAAATGCAAGAGTTGTTAGCTCTTTCCCCTGCCCTACCTCCAGAAGTTTTCAGATAAACATCCCATTAGAGGATTTAAGTAACTTCAGTAATTAAGCAGTGCTAAGAATGCCTTTTGTCATTTGGGTTTTATTGTGTGTGTGAAGTTTGTTTCAGTTTTTCCCTTCTGCTGCTCTCGAGCTTTAAGACATTCAGAATTTTGCTGTTAGTTCCTATGTTGCATAGGAAGCGGGAGAAGGTCTCTGGGCTGTGTAATGCATGCAGTAGGGGGGGGCATTTGGTGACAGGGAAACGAGCTGCAGGCGTATGTCCCTTGAGAGTGGAGGTATCTCTCCTTTCCCCATGGGAATGCTGCAGTGTTGACATTTGGAGAGAGGGCTGAAGGGCTTAAATTCCCAGTTCAGGAATTCCTCAGGGTTTGACGTGGAATCGTATCTTTCACCCTAGGATGCTCATTTTGAAACACTGTAAGCAAAAAATGGAGAGTGCTCTTGGGGATAGCGTTTCTGACAGTGCAGACTTACTGCGCCGCCGTATCAGCTTACGCTCATTCATATGGGGATGGTGTCAGTTTGCCACTGTATGAAATGAAACCGCTTCCTCTGCCTCCCCCCAGATGTGAGGGAAGGGGCAGTGGTGGGCGGCGCAGCAGAGGAATGTGTGGGGCCCCGCTCCTGTCCTGGGATGTGCTTTGCAGTGCTTCCTCTGATTGATGAGCTGGGCAGGATGAGGTGAAGAGCGGGTATTGCATTCTGCTTAGGGTGTTGTTTTATTTTAGCCAGGAATAGCATTATGTTTATTTTCAAAGGTACGTGGCTGATAAATAGAGGCCTTACCCTTCAGCTGGCATCTGCAGTGAAATTCATTGATCAGAATGGGGAAGCTTTAGTGCTTTTCTCTGTTGCACTAAGTGATTATTACTTTTTTGTTATTCTTTTTGGCATTATTTGAGGTACCTTAGATTTAAAAAAAATTTTTTTTTGGATGCCAAATTAGTGTAGTTGTGAAGGAATACATCTTATGCACAATACTGTTTGTAAAGTGCAAAACTGTGCTTTTAGTTTTTTACTTAGATGTACCCAGTGCAGCAGTTGGGCTATTAAGCAGAACTAATTCTTCACAGAATGGCAACAACTCCAATGAAAGGCATCTGTAGGACTGGGAATAGATACTAGAAGGCCATCACTTTGCAAACTGCTGAAGGAAAGCAGCCCTTGCATGGGAGAAAATGGTGTGTTGTTCTGAATGCATGCAGCCACACAAGTAGAACAGCTTTGAAGCTGCTTAGTGTGGCTTACCATGTGCTTTTTCTCTGCTATTTCCCACATTTCTTGTCTGCAGAAGAACAGAGGGAAATTGCTTGATAAGTGCATTAGCATTTATTGTGTACTTCTGTGACCACACACTGCTGCCTGGATGATAGATAGACTGAGAAGGGAAAACCCCAGCTGGGATACCTTCAAAAGTGAAAAGATCAAATCTCTCATGCTTGTTTACATGATCCAGTAGGGTATGTCAGTTACACCATCAATAATCTGTTGAATATATAGAACCACATATTTCTAACCCTCAATCTTTTATTTCCTCTAAAACAGTGCTAGTGATAACTCCTGAGGTGGTATGTGTGCCTGGTGTCATTGGCAAAGATGAGAATGGTGTATATTTTGCCACTTACTAAATGATTGTGGTGTGGTAAGGCAGTATGTGTGGTTATGTGGATAGCTCACGCATATCTGGAAGAGGTGGAAAGCGCCATTGCTGCAGGATCATTAGCCGCTTCGAGCGAGGTAAAATAGAAGAATTTAGGTGTATTATCCCATGCTGTCCTCCTTCACACATTGGGAGTTTTGATGCGTGCTCCTGCGTTGCAATTCTCTTGGGTTGTCACCTCAGCATGGCTTTTAAGGGCACCTGATGGGGCAGAGAACAGTAAAATAAGGTGCTCATGGGTCGGAAGTGTGTCAGTTAGGATGTTCCCTGTCGTTTTCTCTAGCACGTTGGTGCTGCCTAGGATCCCTCTTAATTGTCATAGCTATGTTAGTATGTCATGGATACCAAGCTGTGTGTCTCTTCCAGTGGTTGGAAGAAGTGAGGGGAAAACAGTACAGTCTAATACTTACCCTGTCAAATTGTACTTTTCTGTTCCTGCATGCTTGTTTTCTGCATTTAAGAGAACTTTTTGAAGGCTAATTGCCCACTTCTGAGAGGCCAGTTTTCTTTGACTGTTTTTTCTTAACATACAGCTGACATACTAGTTATGAACTCTTACTGTTGCTAAGGTTAACACTTCACAAATTTCAGTGAACATATGGTGCATTTTTAAGTACAATACATCCTGAGAGGAAATGATTGGTTTTATACTTGAAAAAATGGATCAGTATCATAGAGACTCCTGCTTTGTTGTGATGCTTATTATATTAATTTTAACTTCACAGTTTTACCCAAGGAGAGCTTAGATAGGCAGACACATGTTTAAGTGTTGGGAGTCTGATGTGCCCTGTGACGTGTCCTGGAAACAAATATTTACAGGGCTGCAAGCTTCTGAGACAATAGCTAAATGGCAACAGTAAGTAAGGCTTGCTTCTGCCTTCAGTGATGTCCATGTGTTGGACATCACTGTGAAGGAGTTGCATTTCAAAAACTGCCTCCCCAAAGGAAGGCTGTTACAGAACCACTGGTCTCACTTGTTCTTTTTTTCATGTTGTTTTTTTTTTTCTCTGGAGCAGTCAAAGATAATGTGTCTTTGAGACACAGTCTTCAGACGTGGTACTTCTAAAGAGCTTTTGCAAGAGGGAAGGAAAGTTTTGTCTTATTTTTGATGGGGAAAATAAACCAAACCCAAACTTGGGAAATTCAGGATGTCCAAGGAGAAGGCTGTTCTCAGTTTTTCTGAGGGGTGGTGGTGGTGGAATTGTTCCTTATCTTGTTATTACTTCTGTCCGGCTGCCTTTAATATGTATCCATGTGAGTCTTCCTCTTCTCTTGACTTTCTGTATTGAGATATATGAGAAATTTGCTCATGATAGTTTCCATTCTGCATGTGGAGAAGACAATGTACTTTCCTACTTACTGAAAATATGTAACAAAGAAGGCATGAGAGGATGATACTGTAGGAAAGAAAGATTAGTATGTTTCCCTAAAAACATAATCCAGAATAATCTACTTGACTTCCAAGTATTTAGAAAGACAAAATACTATATATGAAACTTCATACTTGCCTATACTTTGAGAAGCTGGTGGTGAAGACAGTGTCTGTGTGTGGCCAGAAACACTTGTACTGAATCTAGTCCCAACACAAACGGTGGAGACCTTAGTGATCTTCAGTGGATGTATTCAGACTTGGTTATTCCTGTACAGAGATTTTTAAAGTGATCATTTGTCAGCCACTGAATTAGGAGCTTTAAAGAAAGGAGCAGGGGGACCTGAAAGTGTTAGAGGAAACAAATGAGATTGCAGCTGACATCTCCAAGGGAACTTTTGTTCAAGGGTGCTCAGGCAGTTGACCTCTTTGCTTCTCCATTTCATTGCCTTTAGATTATAGCATTCTTCAGTACCAGAAAAGTAGTGGTTAGTTTGTGACTGGGTAAATGCTGATGCTATCTTTTCTTTTTCTTTTTTTGAGGCAATCCAAGGGTTGTTCTCTAAAGATTTTAATGCACAAAGAAATGGTTTTACATTGTATTTTTAAAATGTTTTTAATATATGAAGTTACTTATTTCCTTTTCTCCCTTCTTACCAGAGATCAGAGACTAATTCTGCGCCGTAGTTTGGAAATCACTGTCTAAAAGTGACACTGCTTAGATATCTGTCAGCAGGTTGGTAAGAGTATGAGAGAGGAAAGGAAGAATTAAAACATACATTTGTTTCTTCCTTTTTCCAGCCTTCTTGCTACTGCACCTCTCTCTCTTTGTTTAGTTTTAGGGGTAGATCTAAGTGTATGGTAGGCGAGAAGTAAATGTTTTTAGAATAAGAGGAATGTAAGTTTTAGCAGAGCAGACTGTTTCCCAGATGCAATTGACTGGCAGTTTGTTGGAGGTGAAACTGCAGTAAGCTCTGCAAAGGAGCTCACCCTTTAGCTTAGCAGTTAGGGCCCAGGAGAAGATTTGTCGAAGGCAGAGGTAATGAATTGAGAATAGCAGAAAGGGCAGATGGCCCAAATCCTCACTCATTAACTCATCTGGGATCTCCTCAGTATTTATCAGTGAAAGCTTTCTGTAATTACCCCTATGTGCAGAACAGTTTCTGGTCCCAAACTCGAAGTGAGGTTTTGAGAGGGCTTTGCAGACTAATGCCTCAGAAAGATTTGGTCCTTGCCTAGAACCTGCCAATACTATTTTGTGAACTGAAACACGAGGAGCACATGGTGTGAAGGATCAGTTTTGTCTATGGGGATTGTAAAATTTCATGGCCAAACCTGACTAATTCTGTGTGCTTACGTGTCGTTGATAGGGTTTCTAATCTTGCTATTTTTTTTTGCAGTGTTTGAACTTTTTAAAAAAAAATTGTTTAGTCTTTTGCTGTCAGTTGAAGTATTGGCATATTTCACATTCATTTAAGAACAAAATAATTGTAAAGATTAGTTAAACAAACCACAACAATTCTCTTCCTTTCCATTCTTCCTTCTTCCCTCCTCCTGATCCCAATAAAGCAATATATGCCAGAGTTCTGGAATAATACACATATCTAGAGAATTGAGACAGCACAGTATTTTCTCAATAAATTGTCTCATGTCTGTAAGGCATGGCTCTGGCTCAAAGCCTTCTGAAATCAAGGATAACCCTACTGACCAATGGGTTAGAAAAAAAGAGGAGGTCTGTGTCAGCAGTCTTAAACGTCTGGCTGTCAAACTCTTTGGATTTGAAAGCAAAGGGCGTGGATGCCAATAAGCTCCTGAAGTGCCATCCCATTTTGATAAAATCTGTCCTTCAGTTCAGGAAAAAAAAAATTAAAAGAAGGGTAGAGGATCCTAAGTTGTAGTGCTAAGCTAGTAGCTCCTAAAAATGCTGTAATTTCCTGCTCTGCATGGTTTTCAAAAGCATCAGAACAATACTGATCCCTGTAGAACATGATTGTTTTCTGTACAAGCTGTGATTGCAATCCACTTTCTTTAAAATGCTAAAATACCTGCTAGGAGATTCTAAATGTCAAACGGTTAAGAAAAATCTTTGGGATAGACAAATTAATAGGTGTCCCATATCAATTATTGATAGTGTCAAATCAATGCAGCAGTTTCAGTCTCATTTAACCTCCCTGTTATTTAATTGTAATGCTCTAAGGTAATTGACTGAGACTGGACTCCTTTTTCAATGCAGTTCTGAACTATTGACTTCAAAACTGCTGCTATGGTGTTCATGCTAGGACAATCTAGGAATTTCTTAATATGGGTAAAGTTGTAGAGGAGCAATCCTTTGTTTTCGTATTAGGAAGATAAAATTGGTGTGCTATGTTTATCCTGGGAATATGTTTAACTCAGGAAGTATCGGTGAAATAGAGTGTTATCTGTTTCACAGATAGCCTAAATCTTACTCTGCTTGCTGATATTCCCAGTATACACAGCAGGCTACGAGGTTTTTATTCTGTATGTTCCTGAACAATGTAAAGAGAGCTTATTAAAAAGGAGAATTCTTTGCACTTCTGTGTCTACTTCTCATTTCAGTGTAAAGTAACAGAAACATTACTCGTTACCATACCCCCAATTCCATTTTTGTCTTGAACTAGCATTCTTAACAAAAGAGTTTAGATGAATTTAAACCTTTTCTTAGTGACTGAAACGAAGGGGTTTCTTCCTCAAGTTTAGTTTAGTAAGCCAGTATAGAAACAGTAATTTGAAAAAACTACTCTTGAAGAAAAACTTCTGATTTTTGTGAGGTATTGGCAGTATAGATTTCAGGCTAAATGCAGAGTTAATGTTTTTTCTGTAGAATTTTCCTCCTCCCAGAACAGTAGTTTTGTAGATACGTGGGCTTGTTGCATTGGGAAAAGATGCTGCTGGTATGTTCAGGTGCTTCTGGAGAATGGTATTAATGAAGGATCTGGAAAGTACTGAAATATTTCTGTATGTAGAAGCAGGAACTTAGGTGCTAATCAGGCCTAGCTTTGTAGCACTGTCAGTAGTAAAAACTCTACACCTGGCTATAAGGGCTTGTAAACTGACAGGATACTGTGGTTTGAGGAGTCCTTTTGTTTATGTAACACTACTGTTTGCTGCATTCTGTCTTGTTTTGTGGTTTGTTTGGGTGTGTTTTTTTTCCCTTAAAATGCTTATTTTCTGTTATGTCATATCTGAATTAGGTGATTTGGGTTTTTAGTTCTTTTGTCACTTGTTACATTCAGCCTCTAGGTTTTCCAGGAAAATTATTCTTCCTATTGGGAAGCTAAATGTTAAACTCACTAATGGCAAATGAGCATTTTTGTCATGTAATCTTAGGTCTGTATCCTGTCTTCTTTCTAAGAGTGAGTTCTTCAGCTTGACAGAGCAAATTAGGGGCAGAAATTAAAGCTAAAATATGGAGCTGTAAGACAAAACAGAAAAAGAAAATGAATGCTTGCTAACAGAGAGGACTACATTTCCAGACAATTCAAGCAAATACTGATTTTTTTTTTTTTTTTTAAAGTCATGTCTAACAGTTTAGTCTTGGTGCCTCATTAAAATCCTGAGATTGATAGTAGCAATCTCCTTGTACAGGAAAATAATTTAGTTTAATTTGGAATTAGGGGGTACAAGATGCCATTCCAACATGGCTATTCCCAGGGTATCAGTTAAGTGGGATGGCAATATGCTGCTCTTCTCTGCAAATATGCAGGGGTACGCAGCATGTACAGTGTGTGTGTAGTTGGAACAGGAATGGTTATTAATCTCCTCCCTTTCATACTACAGGTGTTTCTAAAAATCCAACTGAGAAGAAACATTTTGTGAATCCTAATCTATGAATTAATTAGTTTGAGGAGAGGCACAGGATGATCTTGTGGACACTATAGTCCCCTCCTTGTTTCTAGATGATCCTAGCAGAGGATGATTGGTTGGTTTTATTGCTCTTAATTGCTTTTTAAAAAATTAGTTCCTTAAATAATAGCCATTAAGAGGAGGAAAATACCTGTACGACGATGGATGAGACTGCAACGACTGCCTCTTTCCTTCAAATGCTTGCATTTATGAGCTAAACTGCCAGAGGCCTGTAGTTAGGAGCAAATCTTTCTGATGCCTGGAGTGGTCAAGAAGATTGGAGGACTAATGTTTCGCTCCCAAATTAACATATGCTGTTGCATTTCAAAAAAAAGCATGATAAGATAAAACTGAGTCAGATTCTTGGAGTTAGAGAAGGATGAATTACAGGACAATACTTTGCAAGAAACAAAATCCAACAAATAATTCTCCTCCTCCATTGTGTGTATGTGCATTTGCTGGTTTTACTGCTTTTTTTTTCCCCCAATTATGTTGGATTTTTCTCCAGCTTGATAAAGACCATGTCAGATGGTGTGCTCCTCGGATGTTTAGCACGTAACTATATGAAGACATGGACTTTAGTAGGTGCTGTTCTGTTCATCTGATCGCAGTAGATGAGTAAAATTCAATTTCCTCTTAATCTTGTCTCCTGCAACTGTAGTAATGGCTCCTCTGTGACAACAGTAGATTGTTGTCTAGTTGCCTTCAAGAATGACTTAAAATTTTGGATCTACTTGTAAGTGTAAGTGGATCTACTTTCAGTATAAGTAGTCCAATGAATGACAGTGATACAAACAGGGACTTCATAGTAGATATAATACTTCTTTCAATTTGTTATCCTCTTTCTTCTTTTCTGTTTTTTTAAATGATATTTTCTTTAAACAGAGGAAACATTTTCATGGGGTGAAGTCAGGCTGAAATTTTAGACATTTTCTTACAATCTGGTCCTGCTTATGTCCCCACTGACCCACAACAATACAGGTTCTGAGTTTTTGCAGCCAGTGCCAGTGATGTGGAGTTACCTGAATTGTCCGTCGTTAATTTGCTGAAGATGGACATAACTTTGACCAAAAAAAAAATCAAGAAGAATATATAAGGCAAAGCTGAATGTTATCATCCTCTCATCACCTGCAGCACCTATGTTCAGTAGGTAGGCACATGCATTAATGAAGAGAAATTAAAAAGGATACTTGCAAAAAAACCAACCAAAAAAAAAACCCACCAAAAAAGAAGAGAATCTGTGGGAAGGATTATTCCAGCATTCTTGTTGATGAATTTAAGATTGTTGTAAACAGATGTGGCTTCATACATGCAGAAGACAATGTTTGCTTGTAACTGAGCAAATGCAGAAGAAAAATCTCTTGTCCCTGTGCCAAGAAATTAAAAATTTAAGTAGGGAAAAAAAAAAAGAGACAGTAAAGATTCAGACAGGAGACTACAAGGAAATTATACTGGTCTATATGTTTGGCCTTGCTCTAACAGCCTAGCAGTTACTGAATTTTTTTGGAGCACATCATGGCACAGTGAATTGTAAGGAAGGTTAGATCAAGGACCTTAAAGTAGTCCCTGCTAGAATTTAGAGTTGTCTGATGCTCATATTTTATATCTACTATTTTATGTTAGTAGTAACTGAAGATGTTCAGAGTGAATTGGGAGGTTCTTAGTACTTTGGTGAATTCATTGGGATGATATCATGCTGCCTTTAAATAATAATGCAAAAGAGATGTTTGTCTTTTATCTAGAATGCGGGTTGTAAGTTAAACAGGCCCGTAGCCATGTTTCTTAGTGAACTAGAGCAGCATGTTCCCAACTCCTTGAGGAAAACACACGTCCTCTTAGTTGACATTGACTGTGTGCTTCTGTATGAATTGATTGTATAATCTGCTTTCTTAGCAGTTTACTAAAAACATGGCACTTTAAATGCTTCAAGAGCTGTTGTCTTCTTGTATGCTAGAAATCTCATTTTATGAGACTTTACGTTATCTGGAAAGATTTTTCTCATGTGTTCACTGTTCCATACTTTAGCACAGAGCTATGATCACTGTATGCCAAGTAGGCTTTAGGATTTTATTTTGGAATTTAAAATAGTATATTAAATTGAAACACAATAGGTTATAACCTGCTTCATAATTAAAATAAATCTAATCATATTTTACTTTGAATGGTTTGGATTTTACCAATGAACTTTGTATTTGTTCTCTTTGCATGGATGTCTTTCTAAAAAAGTAGCACTTATTTGTAGACTGCAGCCTGCAGTTTATGCAGATTAAAGATAGAGTAGTTATGAGACTGAACAGTTTACATTTGTGTTTCTGTAAAACATATCTCTGATTCAATTATTGTTAAATCCTGGATGTATCATTTTAAGTATATAGCTAGATGATTTGTTTTTAAAGATCAGTGGGCTATCTATCCTCCTCTTTCCATGAAGCATCAGAGGCTACCTTTTCTACCTGTTGATCATTGTGTCCCTTTTTTCTCTGGAAGAAGTTTATTGGCTCGCTTGGCTTGAAGAGAACAGAGCTGTGATAAAGGTACTCAAATGCATCATCTGTTGAATAGCAAGTGTACAGACTTGTCCAGCAATAGCTCCAGGTGAGGATGAGCCATGGCACACCTCAACTGCCTTAATAGGATCAGGGGAGCTTTTCCTGATTCACACTCCTTCATTATCTAATCTCTGCAGATTTTAGGGCCTGTTGATGCAGCATGATGATAAATCTCTGAAGAGCAAAGAAAGAATCGGGGCCGGGGGGAAGGCTGGAAAATTGGAGAGCCCCTTCATACAAATCTATTCTGAATTGGGTTTTTGCCTGGGTTAAAACCCAACAAACAAAACACTAATAGATTCTAAATGTTTCTGAAGGACAAAAGTATTTTATTTGTTAAAGGATCTTTACTGTGGCATCCGGTGTGAGGAAAGCAGCAGGGGCAGTGTCGCTGCCCTCAGGCAGGTAGGTAACAGCCCGGGTATCCCATTCCTATCGCCTCCTTTCCTTGCCTCTTGCTAATACATTTCCCTTTAGCAACCTCATCTGAAGTTCCTCTGCTAAAGCTAAAGCCTCTTCCTGCTTTTTCTGTTCTCACTGAGGGTTCTTGCTGCCTCTCTAATATCTCTTTTGTATATTTCTAATACTGTAATTTCTGTCTCCAGTTTCCTTTCCTTTCCTATGGCTAATCAGGTCCCAGCTCTTAAGAGTCTTTCCTTATGGGTCAGGTTCTGTTTTCTCCTGAAATACCTCATTTTTATGCCTCCTCTTTTAAAAATAATAATTGTAGGTCAAACAAAACTTGATTAAAATTTGAAGGATTAAGGTAAGAAATCACTGTGCTTGTTTGTGGCAGCACATACAGAAGGCCCTTTCACAGAACAGGCCCTTTTCACTTGCAGTTAGGAAAAACTTCACCTGTATTGCTCTGTTTATGTGACGTTCACTGCTGAACTCTATGTACTAACCAGAACTTGAGCTCTAAAGCTCAATTTTTACTATCATCTCCTGGGAAACTCGACAAAGATCCACCCATTAGATCACTTGACAGCCCTGTAACTGCTTCATCAGAAATGGGGAGGACGGCTTTGTGTCTGTAGTCTTGCCATGTGCCTGGCTCTGTCAGTCACTCACGTAAGCGCTATTCCCAGTACAGATCCAGACCAGAGTGTGCCGTTTGAGCAGCAAATCATTTTGGAAGCATCGTGGCAGAACTCCTTTCATTATCTCTTTAAGGCTTGCTCCTGCGTGGGCTGAGAAAGTGCACTAAATTCAAGGGAAGTATGTGCAAGTTGGCTTCAGTACTAACGGCTAATGCACATGTGGAGTTGGTGCCTTTTTAAACTCTTTCAGAGAGAGAACGGGCATCACAAAAAGTAGATATTCAATATTAAATTTATCATGTGCTGTCACAAAAGCCATTTCTTTAGAAAAAGCCATCGCTTTTCTTTAACATACAAGTTTATTTTCCTCAAGTGAAACCTCTTCATCTGAGAATTTAAAAAAAAAAAGGCCAAGATTGTTGGTTTAATTTGAAGGGTTAGGGCTATTGTGTAATTCTCAATAGCATTAACACATAAGTTCTACAAATGGCATTATGCACTTCTGTTCTTTCCACCTGAGCAGTTCATCTGTCTGAGTGGCCATTATCTCTTGAGAAACACTTAAGTGGTCTGTATCATGTGCTGCAGTTTCTCAGTATTTGTTGTGTTCTGTTTAGATGAAACCCAGTTCTGTGCTACTGCTTTTCAGTTCAGGGGTTTTATCTTCCATTCTTCCTGTTTGTTTATTATACAGTTGGAGTCTAGTCTTGGGCTAATGTCAGCTGTGATGAAACCAGCAAGCTTTAACAATAATAAACATTCAGGTTATTGGAATGTCTTTTGCCTCTTAGGCAATCTCATTCAGAAAATCACTTAATGGCACGAAGCATGTGAGTAGAAAGCGCAGCAAGTAAGGGACCAAGTTGCTTGGACTTGTGTTTGAATGAGCTACAGGAGTAAATGAAGTGGCTGTTTTTGGGGTTTTTTTTTAATTAAAGTGAGTGAAGGCCTGCTGCTGTATTTAACCAAAAAAATCATGTGAGGGATGGGCTGCTTAAGTCTTACTTTTTTGTACCTTAATAGTTAAATTTATCTAAGCCTGTTTAGGTATACAACATTCCTTTGTGTGCGTGCAGGGTAGCAATCAGTCTGTGTGTGTTGCAGGAGACACCAGCAGTGTTTCTGTAATCCTCAATTAATGTTTGGCAGCAAGGAGTCATTTAGTTTTTAGGCCCGTGGATGTTTGCCTCAGTGGTAAATGAGGGAACTTGTACCTGAACTGATCTCTTTCTCTCTGCATAGATGAGTTTTATTGGACAGAACTGTCTGTCTTATGGCATCAGAGAGATTCTTAGACAAAAGTAACTGTACAAGCACATGTGCCCATCACATGTACTGCAGGAACTTATAAAAGTAAATATGATTTCTAGCTATTGCTTTCTTCTGTTAGTAGTGTTTGGTATCTTGCAAGTTAAAAGGTGGGAGCATCATCTTGGACTAACATTAGTTATTTTCTTTAGGCTATAAATCTGGGAACAAAATGATTAAAAAGACTGAAGTGGGGGAAAAACTCAAATAAAAAGGCACTTACATTTATTGCATTTTGCAGGGTTGTTTTCGGGAACAACCTATGTCTCTTGAGACTTTGGTTCTTATCCATTTTATAGAGCTCTGGCCTCTTAACAGCACTGCTTTAATGACTTGATCTTGGAGTTCTGAGTTGGTATCAGTGCTTGCCATGAATACAAGCCTGTTACAAAGAGGTCAGATTTCACGAGACAGCAATAGACTTGTGAAAACAGATTTTAATGGAACAAATAAAGTCAGAATTAAGAAGAAAGCAGAGATTTGTGTAAAGAAACAAGATGCAGAGGGAAAAATTATTGACCTAAATTGATAAACAATGCATAAATGTAGATGAGAGGGGTGAAGATTTTTTGTTGTTTCCGAAACCATGTTTAGTGACATTAATGAGTCTTTCTGAAGGTGGTGTGCAGCTCTAGTGCTGACTTGAGCTTGCTTTAAAGATTTTCTGCGGAAAAATGTTGTTCCTGCTCAGGTGGAAAAATGTTCTTTAGATATCAGCTTCAATTAACAACTTGCATTGGCTTTTCTAAATAGTATAGCTGAGTCTGATATTGCGTTCTGTCATCATGACATTAAGTGTTCTGTGAAATACTAATTTTTCTCAGTTTCTTTTGTAGTTCCTGAGAGTCCACTTTGGTCTTTATTCTTCAGCTGTAATGTGCATGGAAATATATAATTCTTTGTGTATATATGAAAATAAAACCAAATGTTGTGTTTCTGTTGTCTGAATCTGTCCCTTTAAATAATCGTACCAATATAGGAAAATTGTGTGTGATTTCTATAGGTTCTGTGGAGATTAAACTTTGAAATGTGTGTAAGATCTTAGCTTCAAATAAGACACTATAATTACCTTTCTGCCTTGTTAAAAAGGGCCTTTCTTATACCACTGGCTGTGTCATGCAGCTGTGCTACACGATGGCTCTGAAACTCATGTTCTGTTGATTTGTGGTGTTCTTGTGATCTGTGCCTTTATTACATGCCTAAAAATTGTATTTTGAAAGCGAAGCAGACTTGCCTGGTTTGCCACATCATACTTCTGGTGAATAAATGAAGAATGCAAAGCACTGTGTTTTCTGTTAGAAAATCTGTTAAGAACAGCACTAGGGAAATGTTACCCTGAGTCCAGGTGAACACAGGTTGTCTGTGTAGGGAGGAGTTAAAATGGAGGAGGAGGGAAGGGAGGAAGTAAGACAAGCCTGGAAGCTTTGGTTAGAGTTGGTGGGGTTTTTCTTCCCCCTCCCTCTGTGGTGGAAAACTCTGGGAGAGCTGAGTTGCATCAAATTCAGCAGAAAGCAAATCCACGAAGTTTGGGGTTAGGGAACACCCTGTTAAAGGGGAAAACTGCTTTAGTGTCTCCCCCTTACCAGGCTTTAAATGTGAGGCTTCTGTTGTAACATGTTTATGCAGGTTGTGGGAGTTTCTTGAACCTGGTACTGCTCAAAAGTGAAAGAAAGTGGAATGTAGGGAACTGGGTTAAATTTGCTGGTGGGAGAAGCTAGTTCTGTCTTCAGTGGGGGCGAGTAGGGAGGATACTGCAGAATGTGCTGGGGCTGTGGGGACCCACTGCCAAAAGCATGGGATTGGTTGCAAAAATGGCTATCACGAGCATCTCTGCTTGCATCCTAGGAGTTTGAATCACATTTGAGGTGCCAGACATAGTTCTGGGCATAAGATGCAAACACTGCGGCCATTGGAAACTCTGTTCAGGTGGTTATGCTGTACAGGGTGGTTCAGTTGTCTCGTTAATCGCAATCTTTGGGACGTCTGTTCCCACTGTTCACAGAGCCACAACACTTAAACTCTGTTGGTATCATTAGGAATGCTCATTCCTGCAGTGCTGATGCAACCACAGGAAGGCAGTGCCAAAAAAAAAGAAAAAAAAAGGATTTATTCTGGCCAGGAAAATGCTGTAGGTGTAGTAGGAATAGGAAAACTGTCAGTTTCTTTGCTTAAATTTGTTTGAGTGTCATTTTCATTGAAACATTATTTTATTGAATTGGGTTAAAGTAAAGTTATTTGAAGTAAACTTTTAACCAGTGAAACCATGCTATCAAGTGAAGTTGACAAGGTAATTAGTCCTATCTTTGCCTGTAGAAAAGAGGACTATTTGAAATATTTCTGGGTACTTTTGCAACATGATCTATGATCGGGAGTTTGGTTTAGCCAGGAATTTTTCCTTGCTCTGGTCCTTTAAACTGTGTTCTCTTATTTTTAGCCATCTCTGCATTTGAAGTCCAGCCACTTTCAACTGAGGTCCAAGAAGGTGGAGTAGCTCGATTTACCTGTAAAATAACAGCAAACCCTCCTGCCACTGTGACATGGGAAGTGAATCGGACAGCTTTACCTTTAGTCATGGACAGGTGTGTAGAATTGCACATCTCAGAATGGCGTTTATTTTCTGTCATAGTTTTGAGCCTGCCACAAGAAATGCTTGCAATGCCATGACACACAAAAGGTTTGTTTTCATAGAAGAATCGATGTGGAACCTGTTTTTCTTTGGAGGGCCAATAAAGAGTCATATGTGCAGAAAAACTGAGTTAAAACACTTCATGCTAGGGAAAAATCTGTGCAAGGGACTTGCCTTGAATTGAATAACTTGAAGCACACAGCCTGCTCCCTGCTAGATTTTTTCCATGTCCAGATTGTATTCATTGAACCTACACCCGTTCTTCTCAACACATAACTTTTGTTGACCATGTCTGCAATACCTGGCATGCCAGGGATGGTAAAAAGAGAAACAAAACCTGAAAAACATAGGTGGGTTTCTGGGAACCATATACCAGTTATACCAGTATCTCAGAAATTTCTGCCAAAAATCAGCCAGCCTGAATAGTATGAATGTAGTAGCTGGCTGAAGGCTAGGATGGTTGTCTCTAAGGGTGAGAGAGATGTGCTTGTTGAAAGTAAATTCCTCTGCTCTCATCATGATGCTGGGAGGAATCATGCCTGTAGTTCAGAAATACAGGAGCCGTCGTGTGTGCAGAATGTTTCTGAGTCTCCAGCCTGGTGTTCCCAGGTCAGTGTAGCAGTGGCTGTTTGCAAATCGAGTGGTTAATTCCATGTTGGTGTGTGCTGACTGAATGTTTATCAACATGTCTTTTTGTGGTTTTGTGACAGGATAACAGCTTTACCTTCAGGAGTTCTTCAGATCTATGGTGTTGAACAGAAGGATGCTGGGAATTACCGATGTGTTGCCACAACAATAGCTAGTAGACGTAAGAGCACTGAGGCGGTGCTAAGTGTTATTCCAGGTACATCATGCTAAATGTTATTCCAGGTACATTGGGGGTTGGACCCAATGACCTCTTGAGGTCCCCTACAATTCTGTGATTCTGTACTAGCATGGGAGACTTTTTTCAGTGACTTTATATTTTTATTTATATTGTAGCAAAAACACTTAAACGTGTTGAAGACCTGTAACTGTTGCCTGAACGACTTGCCCAAATAATAATTTTACTTGCTTGTAACTTGGGGCTAAAATATTGTTTAGTGTAAGTTTCCACAATTACTGAAATAAGACTTTGGTGTAAATTTAATTTTAAGCATCCTTTAAAAATATTTGTGTTTTATTTCATATTTAAATGAGTGGTTTTTTTAAATCAAAGAAAATGAGAACAATTAAACTTTTTTATATTTTTAAATTTTGTTCCCCCTCTAAAGCCTCAGACTTGAAGCCTTTTCACAAGCCATCTATAATAGCTGGTCCTCAAAACATTACGGCATCTCTTCATCAAACTGTCATACTGGAGTGTGTAGCCACAGGGAATCCAAAGCCAATCATCTCATGGAGCCGGTTAGGTAGGTCTTAAAATTACAGCATACGACCTTCAGCCTGTGGAGAGGAAGTGAAACTGGAAGAAAAGGATTTCAGCAATTAGGTTACTGATCTGAGGCTTCACCTAGTATGTAATGATTAGTAGGTTAGGGTAGAATAAGTGAAACGTTTTTAGTTGCATACTTCCAGACTGCTGTTAAGAAACCCAGAGCTTTTCTGAGGCTTTGGACTCCTCCATTCTGCTATCAGTCCCATGCTGGCCCAAGCTCAGTGTGGGCAGAGGGCCAGGTAGCATGGTGAACTCCAGGGATCTGTGACTCATAGTAGAATCAGTGGTGAGTTAGAGCAGGTTGGAGTGGTTGCATCCTATGAGACTATCCTGCAAGTGTGTTTTCCCCTTCTTAGAGCAGAGTGTGAATGTTATTTGGACCTTGTGTTAATGGGCCATTTGTACTATGGATAGGTATAGTCAAACCCTGAGTAGTCTGCCTGGAAAGGGAGAAGAGAGGGAATACGATAAGAGTAATAGCATTAGTGCATCACCTTTTTCCATCAAAATTACATCTGGGTTTTTTCTGACATTTACCTAAATGTGAAAGTCAGGACTGTACTTGTGAAAGTAAATAATTAGAAGTTTTCACATATTTTTATTTCTAAAAGTGGGACAAATAAACATCTTTCCTGGCTGATTCAGTGGCTCCCATAGACAAAGTGAGAAAAAGTTACGTAACAGTCATAGAGCATTTGTTGTAAAAACACAAGAAAATATATGGTAATCAAATTATACTCAATTTATCCCCAGCATAATTCAGAAGGAGATAGATGATCCCTGTTTGTGAAGATGATGTGGATGTTGGTAGTGATGAACTGAATAATAGTGCAAGGTGACTGGGGAGGCCAACTGGGAAAATGGCATTGGTTTTTTAGCTGAGAGTGAATTTCAGATATAAACCACATACAAGTGGTGAGGCCTGACCATCTGAATGGTCACATAACTAGAGCGAAGAGCAAAGGAAATGCAAAATACAAACATCTGAAAGCTTATCTGTGATCTCCCTTTGCATCTTTTTGACTTTTAAACTAATCTATGCCATTACTGCCTAAGCAACCCTATAGATAAGTTACTTGAATACATTGAACAGCCTTCTAACCACACTCCTCTCTCTGAAATAGACCATAAGTCCATTGATGTCTTCAACACCCGTGTCCTTGGCAATGGGAACCTCATGATCTCTGATGTGAAGGTGCAGCATGCAGGCGTGTACATCTGCCGAGCCACTATTCCAGGCACACGAAACTTCACGGTAGCAATGGCAACTCTCACTGTGCTGGGTGAGCCTCCTTTGACTTCCATAGTGTGTCTTTAATGTCTTGTGTCTGTCTGGAGCTGTAACATGTACTGGGCTGAACTTTTATCTCAGACATAGTGCACCAAGGGCTGCACGGAGACTGCAGAGATGAAACAGATCACAGAACTGTGGCTGCTTTCTTCTGTCTGTTGACTAATGAGAAGTGTCAGATATTCAACATCTGAATTATAAACTAGCAGTTGATGTGCATTTGGAGATATCCAGGTGCAGTGTTTGCTCCAGCAAAATAGGCTTTCAATACAAAAAAGGATGCTGTAATGAAGTAGAAATATGCAATATATATGCATGCTTTGTGAGCAGTATGTTGTAGGCTGGAGTTTGATTTGTTTGTATTCATATGTGCATGAACCAAATATGAAGTACTGCTATCTGTGCAGATAGTATGTATCTTTTAACAAGTATGCTTTATTTTGATGAAACGCGCTTTCTCTGTATTTGAGTGGCCTGAGGAAAGGGTTTTACGTGTGGAAATTCAATTCTTTTTCTGACTGTCCTTGCATTTGTAGTGGTTTGACTTATTTTTTCCCCCTTGTTACTTACCTATAGCTCCACCTTCATTTGTGGAATGGCCAGAAAGCTTAACAAGGCCTAGAGCTGGTACTGCTCGTTTTGCCTGTCAGGCAGAAGGAAATCCTGCACCCAAAATTTCATGGTTAAAAAATGGAAGGAGAATACACTCCAATGGTAGAATAAAAATGTACAACAGGTAAGATTACAATTGCTGTATGAGAGCTGTGCTAGTGATGTGCTACAAAGGGATAAAATTCCAGTAGCTAAATAGTGCCAAGCAAGATATAACTCAAGTAAAATGAAACTGGACCTTAACTGTAGGTACACACATTTCCTCAGCAGAAGCAGTGCAGATTAGTCAATATCTAAAGTCCTCAGCAAAGCTTGTGTGATCACTGCCTTACCTGAGGGGAAACAGAAGGGTTTCATCACAGAGTTGCTCTAGATTTACAGTAGTGTAGCAGAGACCAGAATCTTGCTAGCTGGTTGAGGCTCAGTTTCACTACTTCTGTAGAGTGAGCAGCTCACATTAAAGGGCTGGTTAAGAAATGACAACCCTAAGTTTATGCTTTGTGCAGGTGGGGTATAGATTTAGAGGTTTGTTTCACTGTGCCTGCCATTGCAGGCATAAGCCTAGATGTGACAGGTTTTGATGATCACCCCAAGTTGCCAAATTTCACAGCTGCACATCAATTTCTAACAACGTTTGTGGTCTGTAAGTCAGTTTATACTAACCTCAGGAAGCAGAGGCAAACATAACTTGTTGCATTACGGAGAGCTAAGTTTATCCAAGATGTGAGCTTTTTTCCCCCTTTTTCTTTCTTTCTAATACAGTAAATTGGTGATTAACCAGATCATTCCTGAAGATGATGCCATTTATCAGTGCATGGCTGAGAACAGCCAGGGATCTATTCTCTCCAGGGCCAGGCTTACTGTAGTTATGTCAGAAGACAGACCCAGTGCACCTTACAATGTCCATGCTGAAACAATGTCAAGCTCAGCGATACTGCTAGCGTGGGAGAGGCCACTGTATAATTCAGATAAAGTGATTGCATACTCTGTGCATTACATGAAGGCAGAAGGTAAGCAGTTTGGTTTTAAATACTGTTTAATTACTTGTGTGTGGTAAAAGCTTGAGTGTCCTTTTAAAGAATATCAAATTTGAACGGTGCGTAACCAGGGCTGCATCAGAGCATAGCAGCAAATAAATGCATATTGAAAACAACAGGCCACGTCTCATTTGTGGGACTGAGTGTTCTTCCAACTCACCCTTGTCTGATCATTCCAGTGAGCAGGTTTTCAAGTTACAAATGGACTTTAAAACCTGGAGCCTCTGTGCTCCTCTCTGGATTTCCCTCTGTCCTCAGCAGGAGCTTCTGCCTACTCTTCCATGTATGTGCTTGCCAGGGAAGGACAGAGAACACAGCAGAATCCTGGAGGCTTACAGAGTTGAACTTTTCATCAGAGACCACTTTTTAGTCTAGATCCTTGAATTCTTGTGATTTCACTGGCTTTCCTACATTTTTGAGTGGAATAATAGATACTTCATTAGCTTAACTATCTTCTCTTAGAAGCAGTATTTCCTGAATAGTAAAATCTGCTCTCCTTTGACCCCTTGGTCTCCTATAATGGGAAAAGTATACTCAAATGTTAAAATATGCTGAAATAGCCATGAATGGTTTATCCCAGTTTCTGAAATTATCTATACATTCCTATATAAAATAGAATGGGTAGTTAAGTATAAAAATGAGTAATGAGACATTTTAAAATCCCTTAGTGTTATGTAATTGCTTTAAGTTAAGGTAATCTTTAAGGTGATAGAAAACAGGCATTTTTCATAAGCAGGAAAAATGATTGCCAAATGACTTGAAAATTTGTTAGGTGCATGGCTTGTGCTACGCTCCAGCACAGCTCTGTTTTCTAGAAGTGATTTCTTTTTCCATTTCTATTCAGTAAGTGGTTTATTCAAGGACAGGACTGCAGATGCTCAGCTCTGTGTGGAATACCAGTCTGCCATCTGCTTAGCAGAGGACAGGAAGGACAGCTTAATTACTCTAATACTGATGCTGGAATAGCTGCCTTTGCTTTTCCAAGTGGGATATTTCAAGACTCAAGAGAATTTTGTCTGAAGGAAGGAAGGAAAGAGTTTTAGAAAATAATGAGGACAAGAGGTGCGGGAAATTACCCCCTACACTTTTCAGTCACTGAGGTATTGTCCTCACAACCCCCTCTTAAAGCTAATATGAATAAAGTCACACTGGATAACTTATCTGGGTAATTGTGTGTCCAGTACCACTATAGAGAGCAGAGACTGGGTAACTTCAAAGAAAAATGGAAAGCTGTCCTTAGAGAAGTGTGTATTTGTGCAGTAAATACTCGTGCATGGTAATGGAAGGAGATACCTTCTGAAATGTGTTTTCTGTGAAATCATTCATTTCTGTGAAATCTTGCTTATCCAACGTTTTTATCTTGTGAAATGATTGTAGTTTCTTTAAAAAACAAACTCTCCAAACAAGAGCAACCAAAAAACCAAACAAAACACTGACATATTCAAAGTTGCTTTCTCAAATGCCCATGTTTTCATCTTCCCAGAGATATTTATTTTATTTAATATAATGCCATTGTGACTGCATCTGTTCAGGTTAGTAAAGACATTCACACAGGGAGAGCTCTTAAGAAGAGTAATCATACTGGTGGGAATCAAAACATAGATGATCATACATTTTTTTCTTTGGTAACATGAGTGGGTAGAACCAGATGATCATCAGAACAGAAAAACATTCTTGTCTTGTTTCATAGGAAAAAATGTTGAGCTGCAAAGGCTAGTGGACTGTACTTCTGTAAAAATAATTGTTTTCTGATAGTCTGTAAACCTTTCTGAGCATGTTGCCAGATATCAGAGGCATTATTACAACCTAGAAAATGCCTTTGTGAGGCAGTATCACATCAACCATCTCTCTAAATTTGGAAGAAGCTATATTTAAAGAAATGCATATTAAATATTAAGAAAAATCTTTTGATGACATTCACACTAAACCAAGCTACAGAGGTGCCAACAGAGTCTTGATGATATCAGCACTTTATTTACTCTGTAACAATTCTGGATAATTATGTATTAATGTAACTAGTTTGTATGAACGTATTGCATTCGGCCTGTCTTTCTCCAGTCCACCCTCACACCCTGTTTCAGAAACTAATGAAGAATCAAAATTCTCTCAGATGTATCTGACTAAATCTAAAGTATATCTTACTTGCTTAAAGCTTCTCATGTGTAATTACTTACTTTATACATTTATGTTCATGTATTGCTGTTGTTTTAGCTAAGAACCACGTTTGTCAGTGTGAGTAAAGAACTTTTCATTGCAAAAGAAAGACAGTGCTTGCTGAGTCTCCTAATTTGTGGTGATGCCTAGATTCTGTAAACTCTAAACAGAAAGGAAAACTGGATAATACACTAAGCATATGCAGTTTTGTAGAGTGGGGTTTTATTTTTTTCTGTAGCCTTCACAGTGTGGTAGGTGCATTTAATACAAAAGCTTCCACTGTTCCTCGTTTCATTTCACAACTCAAGTATTCTGATGTTTCACTGTAAAACAGGTTCAGGTCCTCTTCCTTATTTAAAAAAAAAAGTTAGTGTTTTAATCATGTTAGTTGAAGAAACTAACAGGTGTTTTTTTGTGGTTTTGGGTTTTGTTTCTTTAAGCAGAATATTTTACATTCAAATCGGGGTCATAGTAGTAAGAAGAATAAGGGTCTGATGAGCATGCATGTTGTTGGAGTGTGTTAATTCCTTGTTAGTGATTTAGAAAAGGCACAAAGGGAACACTGATTGTGGTGGAAGGCAAGCCTTGTTCTCTATTATGGCTGTTTCATTAGGGCCTCTGCATGAGGCCTAGCAATCCATTCAATGAGAGAACAAGTCCTTTTAATTTGAGCTCAAGGATCTTGTTTAGCAGGTCAGAAATCGTGCCTTGCAATTCCTAATTAACAAGCCATTAACTAGTCTGTTGTGAGATGCTCGTAATCTTGTCTAATTAAAATGCTATCAAGTTAATTCATAAATGTGGGAAAACTTAATGGTGGAATTTGCCTTTCGTTTTGTTTATAAATTCGGTAGTGAAGAGGAGGAGCTGGCTCTTACAGAGTTTTGATTAAGTTGACATGCACTCGGTGTGAATTGTTCGTTAACACAGCAGCTTTCACCACACTTATTCCACTTTATAGCCTTCCTCTATAGGAATAAAGCCCAACAAAGACAAGGACTGCTACATGCATGGCAATGCATATTTTAATGTGAATTGCTGAGAACTTTTCTCTCTTTTTTTTTTTTTAAACAACTCACTAAGGAGCCAAACGTTTTTGAAGCTCATTCTGGTCTGTGCTTATTGGCCTTTCTCCAAATTAAAGAAAAAAACGTGCCAATCAAATGTAATAGAATTCACAGGGCTAAAATGAGATCCTTAGTGAATAAATTCTTTCTGTTTGTTTCTCTTTTTTTGGGGGGGTGGTGGTGTTTGTTTTGTTTTTGATGGAGTGGAGCCCTCGTATTCCACGCAGTCTGCTATAGAAAGGCTCTGTAAATAGGTTTTGAAGAAAACCTCCCTGACTCTAAACAAATAGATTTAGAAGCTCAGGATGAATGATAAGGCTATTAGAGCTTGTCTGTTGTGTTACTGTACATTGGACACGGTTTGTTGTGACTAATTCTAAATAGGGTTTAGAATGGCATTCAGCATCCCTTATTCAGGAAAATCCTGAAACTCCATAATCTGCACCACAGCAAGACACAGTTACTCCTGTGCTTGAAAGAGCTTTTCCTTACTGAAAAAATAAAGGTAGGCTGGAGCAGAACCTGAAATAACTTTGTAAGATCTTGAAGCCAAGATACTATGATGTTTAGGGATTGTGGGGAATTTTTGTTTGTCTAACCCTTGTTTTATGTCAGGTTTAAATAATGAAGAGTACCAAGTGGTCATTGGAAATGATACAACCCATTACATTATTGATGACTTGGAACCAGCCAGCAACTACACCTTCTATATTGTAGCTTACATGCCTCTGGGAGCCAGTCAGATGTCAGATCATGTGACTCAGCACACCCTTGAAGATGGTAAGACAAATACCACTGGCTTCTGTGAACATTTCTATTTGCACTGAATAGAAATGTGCCATCCAGTACAAACAGCGTGTGAGGATCCCACATTTCCACTGACGTCAGTGAGGCTTCTGGATAGGCACAGTGTAAGACTGAGCCAGCTAACGAAAGGAATGAGAGTAAAGTAACATTCTGACTGAGCAGCATTGTATATTACACAGTGTCTTTTTCTATACTGGAAGACATTTCATTAAATCATATAACTATTCCATATCTTTAAGACCTCCATCAGTGTAGAGAATTTGATTATAGTCTAGGATTTAGTCTCTGTGACTTTCTCTTGGGTATCTGAAATGTGAATCAAATTGCACACCCACTGCATTTCTTGCAAATTTTGCATAAACACTTGGGAAAAAAATTAGCTAGCTAATTGGGGTGGGGGTGGGGGGGGCATGTGTCTTGATGCTTGTTAGTAGAATCAGAATTTCATCAGAGACTTATTTCTGTGCAGTGACTAAACTGATCTGAACATCATGGCAACAACAAACTGCTTCACATAGTTCATTGAAACAGATTAATAAATTATGACTGGATTAAGCTTTGGCAGTGTGGAACACTGCTGGTTCCAGTTGTCTGCCTGCCTGTTCGCCAGGAGTTACTACCCTCATTACATTGATGGTAGAAGAAAACATGCACTTGAGTCTTCAGTGGTGCAGGTTGTTGTCTGGACTCAGTTTAAGATGCTGCATGTAGCCTTGACAGTCAGTTTTTCAGAACAGTAAGATGCTGATGGTCTTTGATTATTGCTGGCAGCAGTTAAGAAAATTTTGAGGGCCTTACAGAAAGGAGCTTGCTAAGGCTGTATGGCATGCAGGTGGTGAGATATAGGAGCAGTGTAAAGTTATCCATTAATATAAACAAGAGTTTAAAAAGCTGCTTGGATTATTTACTCTTACATTACTGGCACCCCATCATAGGCTGAGGTGTCAGACAAGAATTTTCCATCTCTTTTTTCTCTGAGCTCAAAAGCTTTGTCTTTTCTTTCTAGTTCCCTTGAGAGCTCCTGAAATTAGTTTGACAAGCAGGAGTCCTACAGATATTCTCATATCTTGGCTGCCAATTCCTATAAAATACAGGAGAGGCCAGGTAGTCCTGTACCGTCTGTCGTTCCGCCTCAGCACAGAGACCAAAATCCAAGTCTTGGAGCTTCCAGGGACTTCAGATGAGTATCTCCTTGAAGGCCTGAGGCCTGACAGCGTGTACTTGGTTCGTATCACTGCTGCAACAAGGATTGGTTGGGGAGAGGCATCTTTGTGGACTTCCCACCGGACTCCCAAAGCTACAAGTGTGAAAGGTAATTCCCGATGTTCCCAGCAGCCCAGGGATGGGGGCAGCTGTGGCCTTCATCTGAAAGCTACAATTTTTTTCTGACAGGTAGTGCAAGTATGTGAAAGAGGGTTTCACATTACATGTTCTTGTTTGGGTGATTTAGAAAATAGTGTTCTAACCATGATTCTGTGCATAATCTGCAAAACCTTCTGATTCATTTAATAAAGGAAATACAGCTAAAACAGCTCCCTGATCAAAAGCTGAAGAGGAACTAATGCATCTTGTGAAAGGCCTTATATATGAAAGCAGAAGGAAAAGCTGATATTTTGGTGTCAGTCCTTGATTGTTTCCATACGTTGATGTTCACATATTTGACGTGGTGGCAGGAAACTTTTAGTTCATGTCTATGAGCTGCTCAAATGTTTTAGCTTGTAGATTCATTTCCAGTGATAACAGTTTTCTTCTGTTCTGTGTCATCCAACAACCATAAAACCCACTGTTGTTCAGTGTAAAACACCTTTCCACAAACTGAGCCAGTACACATTAACAGCATGTGCAGGTACTTTGAGGATCTGAGGTGATGCATGTACGTCTGCTTAGAAACAAAATGCACATTTTGAATATGCAGATTGACTTGATATTTGAAGTCTAATTTAAGTTGTTATAGTTGGGCTTTTCATTGCATTATTATTTGGTAATGTCATGCAGAAGACCATTCAACTTTGCATTAAGCTTCAAAAAGATACAGATTTGAATTTCTAACTTTATTTCTTAGCTGTAGTCCATACTTATGTGCTCTGTATTTCATTGAGTTTTGATTACTATGGTGAATGACTAGCATTTGTTGAAGTGTTAATAGTATATTATTGCTAATCACCTTTGTTCTGACTCACTTGAAAATAGAATGTAATTTTAATATCTTCAGGGTGTGTTTGGTTTGCTTTGAAAATAAATTTTTAAAAAATTATAAATTTAAATGTGAATTTAATCAAGATACTTTTAATTTTGCATTTTAATGTTTCTGTTCTGATTTATGCTAAATTAAGTTGCTAGAATACCTTAGACATCTAGAAATAATTACCTGAGTACACAGATGAGCTAGAATCAAACTTGTCGGTGAGCTTTGGACTTATGGGCACACAGATTTTTACATAGAAATTAATTGTTTCTAGAATTTAAGACTATTATATGTATTTCTCTGAACACAGCACCAAAGTCTCCTGAGCTGCGTTTGGAGCCGATGAACTGCACAACCATTACAGTACAGTGGCAGCAGGACTCTGAGGACACTGCAACTATTCAAGGGTACAAGCTGTATTACAAAGAAGAAGGCCAACAGGAGAATGGACCAATTCTGTTGGATGCCAGTGATCTTGAGTATACTGTCAGTGGTTTAGGTGAGTATATAATACTGTTTGAGAAGACCACAACGTCAAAGGACATCTTAGCGAGTTTAAATCATTAGACCTGTAAGGCAACAAGGTAGGTTTGGCCATCTGTTTTCCCAGCAATAAGATTTGCAAGCTTGAGTTACGTTGCTGATGGAATAATCGTCTCCCAAAGTACGTGTTGCACAACACCTAAGTAACCAGATCTTGTAAATCATGTGTGAGTTTGAAGAGGGACACTCAAGATCATAAGATGCTAGCATATTCTATCTTTTTAATACTTAATTTAATACACAGCTTTTTTTAATGCCTGGTCTAATAACAAAAGATTAATAGAAAACACCAAAGATTTTTCTCTGGTATTTCTAGCCTATTTCTCTGTTATTTGTAGCCTGTGTCACAGCCATGCTGTGCAGCCAGCACTGCTTGCTTACTATAGTAGCAAGTAGCCCTTGTGCATGTTGTTACCCTGTTAATATTTCTAAGGAGTACTGGTAAATATTTGCAGGGCTGAGCACAAAGATGAGGGCACAGATCTTGGAGAGTCCCATTGGAGTCTTTCCATTGATTACCTGGCTCTGTTTTTCCTCCTGCAGCTCTTGCATTGTGTGTTATACAGATGTGTTGGTATAATCCCTAGGTAGAAGATGCTTCAGTTTACAGATATCACTGCAAACTTCTGTCATAAAAAGATGTGATTTATAATGTAATCGACACAAGTAGTATAGGTCTTGACACTTAGTGTTTAAAGTGTGTTGAAGTTGCTGATTTATGGGTAGCATAGTGTGGAGAATTAATCTTGACTAAATTATCGAAATTGACCTGTAATTTTAACTAGGTCACATGGCCTCTTGACCATGCTCAGATATTCTCCACTGCTACATACAGTTGAGATACTATTTTAGGGGAGATTTGAGGAGAGCATTCTGGTCTGTTCACTGGACAACTGACCATCTGTGACCATTTCTAGCCAGAGCATCTGGCAGCAGCTGATTGTTTAACAGAGCTGAGAGACAAAAGAGCAGTAGGTTGAAGGGATACGAGGTCTGTGTGTTCTGGGACATAAATGCTTTTTTCTTTGGTCTTTTCATTATGCAGCTACAAAGCAGTAATTTCTGACGTGTGCAGGCTTATTACCTCTGTGATCTACATCATATGGATTTTCTCAGTACACTAATCCTTCTCAGATTGTACAGATTTACATTAGGATGTGTACTATCTGTGTGGTTATATCAGTTTTTCTTTCCTGTAAGTACGTAGACAGAGGAGAAAACAAAAGCCAAGTGACTTTGGGAAATTACAACTTCCACATGGTCACAGTGTTAACCGTATGACAAGAAGTGTGGAATGGAAGAATTCACAGTCGTGATGCACATGATTTGTTTAGTGTTTATTCCTTAGAATTCTATATATCTAAATAACGTGACCAAAATATGATATATTCCATGTAATCTGATTGCTACCATTTGTATTTTTCACATATGTATAATTTGTGCTGCAATAGGTTAGATCCAATGAAAACATTTTTTTAAAGTGACTCTGAAGTCAACTTTTAAAAAAATGTTAAGAGGATGTATTGAGTCATTTGAAATATATATCAAATGTGGGAAGTTTTCCTCTGTAGATTTGCTAGTTTCTTATTTTTGTTTGCTTTGTAGCATTTACAGAACCAGGCATTCATTGCCTCAGCTACAAAAGACTCCTTGGCATGGGAAGTTTGATTAGGTTTACATAACCTGAGGCCTGGAAAGTTCCCATAGCCTTCTCCTAGTGACAGTGCCTGTCTGACTCCTGCATTTGGGCTCCATCAGCAGAGGGGTGGCAGCAGGGACAGGGAGGTGATTGTCCCTCTCTACTCTGCCCTCATGAGGCCCCATCTGGAGTCCTGTGTCCAGAGCTGGGGCCCCCAATACAAGAAAGATGTGGAACTGTTGGAGAGGGGTCAGAGGAGCCACGAGGATGCTCAGAGGGCTGGAGCACCTGCCCTACAAAGAGAGGTGGAGGGAGCTGGGCTGGTTCAGCCTGGAGAAGAGAAGGCTGCGGGGGGACCTCATTGCAGCCTGCCAGTCCCTGAAGGGAGCTTAGAAGCAGGAGGGGATTCAACGTTTTAAAAGGGCAGATAATGGCAGGACAAGGGGGATGGATTAAAACTAAAGGAAGGAAGGGTTAGATTAGATATTAGGGGGAAGTTTTTTACAGAGAGAGTGGTGAGGTGCTGGAACAGGCTGCCCAGAGAAGTAGTGGATGCCCCGTCCCTGGAAGTGTTCAAGGCCAGGTTGGATGGGGCCCTGGGCAACCTTGTGTAGCTCCAGGCCTGGAGGTTGGTGGCCCTGCCTGTGGCAGGGGGGTTGGAGCTCTATGATCCTTGGGGTCCCTTCCAACCCAGACCATTCTATGATTCTATGATTTGCCCATTGAAAAGCTGCCTGTTTGAAATACCTGAGCACGTGAAACCATTCCTTAGAAAACACTCACCCAACCTCTTGCTGCCTGTGGCAGCTGCATTTGTGGGCAGTATGTCAGGTAAAATTACTGCAGCATATGAACCCACAAAGACTGGAGCAACATCCATGCATTAAGAAGGCTTCGATTTGCTTTTCTTTTTATTTCTTATGAATAATCTAAATAACTTGGACCAGGTTATTTTATGCATGCATTTCAGATTTAAAATATTACTTACTAGGAAGTGGTCCTACCTGGTGGAAACTGAGATAAAACAAGGCAAGCTGCTGCTCTAGGTTTTGTGACTACATTAAACTAAATCTTCATCAACTGGACAGAGGCCTTGAGGACTAATGTTCTGTCATCCACTTGCCTCTCCTGAGGACACTAAACTACTGATTTATTGACAGCCTCTTTGAAACAAATGTTTTCATTATGAGCTACAGGAATGAGTAGAACAGTGCAAGTGTGAAACCTGAAGGGGAAAGGTGTGTTGAGATTTTTGGTTTCATATATGTTGGACAGTATGGTGAAAGGAAAAGGTTGTTCCTAATTTGGAAGAACATACTAATAGTACTGGAGCTTCTCAGTGGCAAAGGTGGAGTAGTTTCTCATGCATTATGTGACCACCAAAGTTCTGTGGCTGCCAAACATTCCTTCTTCATGTCCTAGTTGGACATGACCTAAGGCTGTTTTACCATTCTCTGCTCTTTTGCATAGTTAATGAACTGCAGATGGACTTCTAGGGACATTCATTTGGAGCCTGTCAATACATATGCCCATGGAACTTTCTGCAGATGGTACAGCCACCAGTTGTGCAAAATCTGTGTATTTAAAAATGACAGTTCACTTACTCTGTGGCAATTGAACTGTATCACAAAATCAGAATTTTAACAATATTCTCTAATCAAAGAGAACATTAGCATTGATATTATAAATGCAGTTGATTGCACTGATTGATAGCATTGCTATGACTGCTGTAAATGATTTGCAAATGTCTACAGCACTCTTGATGGAGGGACAAGTGCAATGGATAAAACAGAATCAGCAGTGCTGGTGTAAGATGGGTTACAATGATTGAATGTGAAACATAACAATACAGTGTTTTAATCTCTTGTTGGTTCCTACCTCGTTTTGTGAGAACTGACCTTTCTCACTCCAGTGTAGGGCTACCTGGAGTTCTGTGTATTTTTAAACTGGATTATCTAGCATGATAGTCACCATGTAAATAGAATTAAATGATCTGATCTGAGTCAGGGCTGTGTTCTCAAAATAAATATCCAAAGTTTCACATAGACATTTGTTTGTGTTAAAGGTCTTGGCATTTATTTTTCAATGGCAGGATGTTTCCTAGTCCTGTGTAGAATTCCATTATCACTTGAATTTGCCACAGGAGCAGATCCTTGGGTGCATACCATGCATTTTTGCCTTTTTTTTTAATTCCTCCTTTGCTTCCTCCTGCTCTAGAAAGTTTTCCCTAAGATAGTCTTCCACTGTGCTAGCACAGGTTCTGTTTCTGTAATGTTTCAGAATATGTGTGTGCAGAAGAGTGGTGGAAGAGTTTGTTTAGGAGCCTTCTCGCTGTGCAACAGGAGAGGGATTGGCAAAGCTTGAAAGTTAAACCAAAGGGAGTGTCCAGAGAAGTCATCTCCCCACTTAGGGGTCTTCACATTACCTTTTTGTGAGGCGTATTTCAAGCACATGCACATGCATCTCTGTCTCTCTGTTGTTGGTACTCACTGTTGTGCTAGGTGAACTGTTTGCCTGGCACAGGTAACTTTGCAGCTATTTGGTAGGAAGGTAGAACCTATATGAGAAGGACAGTGACTCAGAAGAACCTATTTTAAGCTCCTCTGGTTTATTTGAGCTGGGGGCTCTTCATAACCAGGTTGTAATGCTGCCTGGAATCTCATCCTGGAACCTACACGTAGGGAGAATAAAATGAAGTTTGGCTTCTTGGTTAGCAGACTCAAGAAAGGCTGATCAATTCTTATGCTGTAACACAATACTGTCCTTCAAGCTGCCTGGAAGTTTCCCTCTCTGAACTGGTTTTTATTTTCCAGTTCTTATGCTAATGATTAAATGAATGCCACTGGTGATGGGAGACTGCTACATGTTCTTGTGCCGTTAGTGCCTGCTATGCTTGGAGGTAAGGAGGACAGCAAGAATTCACTTGACTAATTCATCCTTCTGTAGTTGCTGTCTGGGAGCTGTACCATCTTGAGTGATGGCAGTTGCACCGGGGATTTCAGTTGCACTTGGGTGACAAGGCTGAGGTAGGGTCCCACTACGTGCACAGGAAACCCTGAGGCAAGCAGGCTGTGGCAGAGATGCGTGCCCCTCAGGTCGTCTTTTGTTTCTGTTGCATACAAGATGATATCACAGTACAGTTTTCAGGCAGACACCTTAGGGGATGGAAAAACTGGTCTGTTGGCTTTGGTGCAAGTGCCTTGAGCCTGGGAGCCCACATACCTTGGCCTTTCCCTGCTGAAGGCCCCTCCCCAGGAGAGCCTGCGGAGTGGAGTGTCCTGGGCTGGGGGCTGCAGCCCCAGGAGCACTGCTGGCTCCCCAGGGTGTGGGGCGCTCGCGGGCTGCAGGGCACTGCATGGCTTGATGGCCATGAAACTGTGTGTATCTGCTTCTAAAAGAAATAAATTGGTGATCCTTCTGAGGCTTGGAGAGATGGCAGGTCTCTGGGAAAGCTGCTTCTGTGCTGACTGGGGCCATCAAAGCTGTTTACCATGAGAGGCATCGCAACCCCTTGCTCCTGGTACTCCAGTTTTACATTACCTGGTGGTGTTTTCCCCTGTCCCAATGTAGGTTTTTTGAAAAACAATTAGATTCTGTCAGACTCATTTGTGCTCTCAAAAATCTGGTCTTAATTGGAAAAAATTTCCTAGCCTGAAAGATCTTCTATATCCTACCTTTTTTCAGTTGCAAGGAAGATAAATAAGGGAAGGTGCATTCCCTACCCTCCTTGACTTGGGCTCTTTTCCAAGTGAAGAATTTCTCATAGTCTAAATAACATAAAGACACATTTTGTGACCCTACCTGGCCCTTTCCTCTAAAAAGGGGGCTTGTGCTGAAGAATTAGCCAACCACCTACTACACTTTGCATTCCCCCAGAGACTTGGCCTCCAGTTGCTTAATTTCCCCTGGATCTATTTATATCACTTTACAAACATGATTATAGCTAAGCTTTAGTCCAGGACAGCAAAGATTACAAGGTGATTCTACAGTCTATGGAAATTGAGTAAAGTATGTAAGAAGACTCAACACAGAGGATTTGTCCAGTTAAACTGCCTGATGCACATCACCCAAGTTCCTTTGTAAGAATTCTGCAAAAGTGCTTATGAAGTTTTGTAAAGCAATTGATATGATGGCCAGATATAACAGTGGGTTTGTTTGTACCATATTGCAAGTGAATGTGCTAGAAAAATGCAAATTAAAAAACCTGAAAGACATCTTTGACAGCTTTGATGACATCTTTCTCATTAAGCAAATGCTATTTGAAATATTGTAAGAGCACTACATGTGCTAATGAAGTTATTTCTGATAGCTAGGGCTATAATTTCAGTTTTATATCCCAGGTTTTGTTGGTGTCAAAATGTAGTTTTGCATACTTGTATCTGAACATTCTGGGTTACCCACAGTTGTGTATATAAGATTTGATAGAGCTTTCTGGTTATGAGATACTGTGGAAATTAGGTTGGGATTGCCATACAGATTCAAGGAGCCAGTCATTCCTGTGGTTTCATGAAATAGTGTGAAACAAACACAGCTCTTCATCCTCAACCCTCATTTTTTAATATTTATTTTGTAGGTATCTTTTATCAAATGCCATTCAGTAAAATACAATCTAGTATTGCAGATACACCTTATTTCTGTTGGAGGTATTTTGTATCATATCAGGCACTGGCAGTTAATGAAATATTGACTTGAACAAGCTACAGCTCTTTAAAAAAACAAGTTAGAAACTACTGTAGTTTATAATAAAGATCGACCAAAAGCTCAGTTTTCTTGCTTGGGAAGTCAGATGACAGGCTGTATGCTGTATATATTGTAGCCATCATATTTACATTGCTACATAGTGAAAAGCATCTGATAGCTCAGTAGGTGACCAGGACAAATATTATCATTTATTTCCACTGTTTGCAGCTGGGTCAGTCTAGTGTTTACTCATGCTGATTACATCCTTAAACTAAACCTCTTATCTGTCAATTCTCCTGATTGTGTGTAACAGGCTTGCTACTACTACTTATCGGCTAAAACACAAGGGATTTGATGGGGGCTGGTGGGGGAATTGGTCATATTGCACAGTAATAAAACCAAAAGCCCTAGAAGTAGACTGGGCATGTTTAAAAGCAACCTCTTCCTCAGCAGACTGTGACCTCTTCCTCTTTTGCAGTTATGGCAGTTTATGTATATTTGTACTTAACAGACCCGAGCTCTTCCCTAGTCCTGGTCTGATAGTCGCTTGTAGTACATGTCAGTAAACAAGACACACACATTCCTTACTTCATAATCATGAAAGGCAGGCCTGTCACCACTCTAAATGAGCTTGTCTTCCAAATGCAGACATGGCATATCTGCATATATTTTTTTTTCCCTTGGTTTTTTTCTTATTTTCTTCCAAAATTTAAAAGGGGAAGGAGAGAAACTCTTACATATTGAGAGAAGGGAGGGAGCTTTATTACCCAATTAACCTCTTTTTTTAACCTGAAAAATAAAATGCAAACACAACTTTGACAAGCTTTGTCTTTCATAAAGGAACTGTACTGCATTTTACAGGCTGCAAGTGTAGTGAGAGATCAAACCAAGGTTTGTTCTGGTTTGTTGTTGGAATTTACAGACTGTCACATCATGTTTTGTTTCAAATGTATGTCGGTGCTGGTCACTTCTCTGGACAGGCTTGAAGCAGAGAGCTCCTTCCTAGATTCAGCTTTACAGCTCTCCCTTGTGTGAGACCCCGTCTGGGTGGCAGAACCAGAGAAGGAATCAGACCTCTGTCTTGTGTGGCATTTCTGACTCTGTGATTGTTGGTCCATGTGCAGCTTGACGTGTACCAGGACAGGCAAAGCAGGGAATATCAAGAGGTTGCACAGTGCAAATATACTGAGATGTGGTGACCAGACAAACTCACTCACATGGTTCATGCCTCTCTTATGGTAGAAAAATATTAAACTTCTCTGTTCAGATGAAAAATTGATTCCCTCAGGTTGTAAATTGAATTCTTACTCAGTAAAACTGTAACTCGTGTTTAACTATGTGGCCCTTTGTCGGAGCTTATTGGCATGGCATCCATTACAACTGTGTCTTTGGCTCAGCTTTATTTAAACACTCTTACACAGACTGAGTGGGAATCCTAGATAAATATCGGCTTGTTCTGAGCAGCTTTACTGAGGAGAGGCCAGTTAACTATCAGCTGCTAATGCTGCATCCTTATTATGCAGTTCAAGTGCCACATCTGTAAAAATGTAACGGCCTGCCTTTCTGTGTAGCTCTGCAGTTACTGCAGAGCACCGTGCACTATTGCAGAACTGTATCATCATTACATCTTTTCACTTGATTTTTGTTATTAAAAATATTTGTCATGTATTCCAACAGCATTTAATTTTGCTTCTGGTAAAGAAATTGGGCTTATTGGTTCTTACTTTTAAAATCACATCACCATTATTTCTGCCCATGTTGTTTTTTAAAGGTAAATGTTATTTTCACACAGTTAATTTGTAATGGAAAGCTTTAATTAATGCTTAATGTATTTGTCAATTTTAAATTACACCATCAAGCCTCTCAATAGCTTACTGATTGAGCCAGTAATCAACCTCAGTAGGTGCTGGAATAGTGAAGTCTGTAACGTCAACGTTAGCAGCATAACTGGTTTTGGAGTTGATTAAAATGTTCTGCGTGACAGATACAGTAAGAGGAATCTCTAGGCTTTCTGTGAATTAGCTGCAGTCATGAAATGGCTGTCAAACTCATAGAAAATGACTGCTTTGTCTACATGCTAAGCACTTATCTTGGGTCAGAAAGATGTGTTCTTGTTCTTCCAGCCAGTTAAGAGCTTTCAGAAACACACAGATTGTGTGTTGGAAGGATTGCCTAGTAACATTTTTATGTAACCTTCTTGAACATGCTCCCCAAACTGTTCCAGTTTCAATCCATTTGCCTGGGAAAATAGTCCTGACACCCTCATTTAAAGGCACCTGGACTGGTGCAGTAATGAATTTTAACTTTCCAGGCTAGCGGTGGCACTTCAGAGGGGAAGGATACGGTGAGGGAGGAGGTACCCAAGTGGAGAATAAGGATTGCACGTTGTGTACTTTGAAAAACAACATACAGTGCTAAGACCTGTTAAGCCTGGCTCTCTGAAGAGACAGTGGGAGCTGTCAGGATGAGTGAAGTTCCATTATTTCCTGGGACAAAACCTTGTAGCAATTTTAAAGGTAAAAATGTAAAGATGCAGCTTTATTAAGGTGATGGAAAAGATTCTGTTCTACGGGCCCACTCCAGTATCATGGAGGAGGGTTGCTGCCTGATTTTGAGAGACGTTCTGTCTCTTTATCAACTGAGTCAGATGCAGTTGTTTCTTTGGGACCATCAGACTGTATCACAGCTCAAAGAACTGGAATCAAGGGTGCAGCAAAGCCTTGGAAATAGGAGGGGAGGATTTTTGTGCTCCGGCAAGATAACTCGCCGGCCTGTAGTAAATGTGTCGTCTTCAAAGTGTTTAAAGGTAAAATTTTCAGTGGTGGGAAAGTGATTAGAATCTTGCAGGAAATGCTCTCTGCTGCTCTGCGTTCTCAGGGCAGAAATTCCACCATTTAAAGCTAAACCTATGTGGGAATTCAGTTGGGAAATTGTGTCATGTTGATTGAGTAACAGTTAGGATGTATGCAAATAGTGTCTCATTGTTCGTTTGCTGGGGCTGAAGGCTAAAACTTGCTTCATGAAAAAGACACATTGATCACTCTTTACATCAAGAAAAATTGTAAATTATTTTAAATAAAACCCCTGAAAGTTGCTTTTGAAATGCTTCTCAGTAGTACAATGAATATGTAATAGTATGTGTTTTAATAGCTATAATGTAAGTGACCACTAAATAAAGACTTAATTTCTTGGAAGTGGGAACTGAGTGAAATGTGTACCCCTGTTTAGAGAGAAAAAAGAGAAGCAGTGGCAGGAATAACTGTTCAAGTTTCTTAAAGAAAACAAAATTAACCAAACAAAACCCTCCATCAACTACATAATTCCTGCTAAACAACCTTTTTTTAGTTTTAAATAGAATTTTATTGCCAGTGGTGCTTTTTTTTCTTTTTTCTATTTTTTCCCCCTTTTTTTTCCAGAAATGAGAGGATTTGTCTCTGGGAGACAGCATTATTTAATTTGCTATTTATTGGACTTCATTAGTAAAATACTTAAGTCCTGGATTGCAAAGAAACTGCTCCTTGGAGAAAACTTAGAGAAAACTCCTGTTATAGGAAATTAAATCAACATTGTCCATTAATCATACTGCATGTCAACCCCCAGACCTCTCTTGATTGTTCTTGGTGAATGTGAGGAACCATTAGATGTGTGAGGTCCTTAAAGGTCTGAGTAAGTCAAAGGGGAAGAGTTTAAAAAAATGCCACCATTAGCACATGAAAGAGACTTCAGAGTGGACAGAAGAAAACATTTGCTGTACAGGGCTAGTTACATTTCTTAATTCCCCCCCCTCCTTTTTTTTTTTTTTTAAATTATTTTCTTCCTTTGTTAAGCAACAATCCAGATGTTGTGATCAAAATGTTAACTTCATTTCTCCAGAGGTTCTTTTTTCATTAACTTTTTTTTTGCCATATTAACACTTAGGATAGTTATATGGGAAAAGTAATAGTAGGAGCTCTGTGAATTTTCTGTGAGTGATAAGTAAATGCACTTCTAAAGCCGTGCTAATACATACTCTGGTAGCTTTCCTGCCTTGAGTGTCACCTCTGTTATGCATTTACCAGGAAAGCATTATTGCTAACAGAAGCATTTATCTGTGTTGAGAAAAGATGCAATTGTTTTTTTTCAGGCTGCCTGAAGTCAGACTTTTGTGGCAAGTGAAGGGGGATATGTGGGAAATGGGAAGGAAAAAATCTTGTGTTAGAAGCAGCAGCTCTTGCTGTGAAACTCTTCTTCCAAACCTGTGACTTCTTTACATCTGGGGAAAAAAGTTTAGTAGAAATAAGTTTTGCATAAAAAGTGTACTTCAGCATTTATCCTGACTTTCACATTTTTTTAATCATTATTATAGATGAACATTGTGCCCCAACTCAAGCTGGTTATCAGTTGAAAAAATCCTTGTTATTGCCCATGTTTGTAGGAGCTGGGACATTCTTGTTTGGTAGATCAGTTAAAGACTTGAGTTTTCTGCCTTCATTGTGTGTGCTGTGGCTCTTTGTACAACTGACACATGTGTATAGTCAGACAAAGGAGGAGACATAAAATACTGTATGCAAATACACCTTGAACATGTGGTCTGTGCATCAGATCCCAGGGCGCTTTTTTTTAAAGGCAGTTGAACTGGAGATGTTCAGAAGCAGTAGGGTGGGGTGGGGTGTATGGGAAGGGGGGGCAGATGGGTACGTGTTGCACTGCTGTGCCTTGTGTCCATTTACCCATCAGTCCCCCGCTCCCTGCTCTGTGTGTTTAAGATGCAGGGAGGGATGTGCTCTCAGCCTGTTGCCTAGCTCTGTACCTGTATGTATCTGCACATGCATGTTGAAGCTGTTGTGTAGCAGAAGCATGTCCTTCAGTGTGTTAGTGCTTTGTATGCTTTTTTATTTTCAGGATAATTGTTAATGTTGGCCTAAGCCAGCCTTTTATCTCTGTTCATTGATTTTGGCAGCCGCCTTACTGCCTCTCACCTGCCTTTCATCTCTCTTAGTTTTCCATCAGTCCTTGGTGCTTCGATGGCAACCGCCTGGTGGGGGGTGGGGGGGCGGGATCCTTAGCTCCCTGGCAGTTACTTTTGCTGGAAAACTTTGCTCAGGGTGGCTAGAATGTATCAGGTCTTTGTATGTTATCCAAGCAGAGTAGACAGGTATGCATGGGCTGTGTTTGGAAGAGCTGCAATCTTCCAGCACTTTGTAACCATTCCAGTGAGTTTCACAGGTGGATGAGTGTTCACTGCCCCATCTTACAACCTGGGCACCTGAAACACAAGGATGAGAAGGGCCATTTTCATGCAGTTGCTCAGGTACTGATGGTTTAAACAAAGTGATGTGATACCCTTGAAATCAGCGACAGAACTGAGCGGTACAATGCCCCATTTCCAGCTTTGCATTCAGTCCATTAGATAACAGCTCCCCCTTGAGGGAAACTTCTTTTACTAATAAACTCCTAACAGCTATTCTGTCGTGGTAGTTTTTGTGTGAGTAGGTTTGATGTTCACAGCTTCACCGGGCTGCATGAGGTGCAACAGACTCGTGGTGGCCGTGCTGTGTCCGAACCAGTTGTGTCCCAGTCACAGGTGGGGAGAGCGAGGTGGTTCTGCCAGCGCTCGCTCTTGGGATGTCGCTCAGCTCTGTTCTTCAAACTACAACTCTGAGCACAATAAAGCAGTAAATGCTGGCACGTTTGGAGGAAAGCACCCAAATCCCTTGTGTACCTGTGTGTGATAGTTTGTGCTGCTTCTCTCTGTGCTTGCATTAACCTTTGAGTGGTTGCACAGGGACAGGGTGGGAAGGTGGCTTGAATGGAAAATAGCTCAGCAAAGGAAGGCAGTGGCAGGAGCGAGCAGCTGAAGGGTGAGAGGAAGCAGGCTGGCTTATTTCAGCTGCGTTGTTGGCTAATGCTCCTTTAAAATGCTCATCAAACTGCAGGCTCAATTTAGCATTTGTAAAACTGAATGAATGATGGGAAACCCTTTTAATTGTACAAAGGAAGATAGCTAGCTAAGAGTTAAGTAGCTGTGTGTTTATTTTACTTAAGTAATCAATCAGTCAGACTGCTTTCCATTTTCTAAGTGTTGTATAAACTTCATATGCAGAGGAATTACATCAAGATAATTTTGTTCTCCCTTTTTCAGTCAAGATAATATACCTTGCATTTAAATCTTGAAAACATAAGGAAAGATAACAAAAATAACCTTGATTATGAGTAGACACCGTACCTCTCAGTTTGTGAATACAATGTTTGATGCATATTCAATGCTTGTTCTTCACTAAATGAAAAGCCTAGCAAGTGTGGTAAAAGATTTAAATTACAGCTGGTACCGTGGTCAGACATTTTGATGACAACAACACTGCTTCATATGAGATGGTATTTTGTCTATAAAAAAGTTAAAAACATTTGAAGAAAAAAAAAAAGCCAAAACAAATCCCTGTGTAAGTAATTATGAAAATATTTTACACCTACAGAAAGCAGGAATGCTTTGGAAAAAAAGGGACATGATATGTGAAATTCTATTCCAGATTCAGCAAAGCTATAATTTACGTTTCCATCTTGTTATTGCTATTCTGAGTTGTTCTGAAGATCCTTTAAAATACAACAGTATTTACCAGTAGTAAGCAGCATTTACGTTAAAAATGTGTTGTAATCCATTTCCAAGTTGGGGGAAATACCCTTTTGTCTTTACAAGACACCACAAAGTGTAAAAGAAATAGGTGCTGTGTTGTCAGCCAGAAGAGCAAAAGATTTTCAGAAGTTTCAGGAAGCCTCTGGTCTTTCAGCCTACTCTTCTTTAGATACTTCCTTGTATGACCATTAAACAACACTTTCACAGAACACATGTATTTAGAACACAGCTCAGAAACTTACTGAGAGTAAAGGATTTCACAGAATCGTAGGGGTTGGAAGGGACCTTGAGAGCTCCTGGGGTCCAACCCCCCTGCCAAAGCAGCTCCCCAGCTCATATTGCACAGGGCGGCGTCCAGACGGGGCTGGAATCTCTCCAGAGAAGGAGACTCCACACCCCCTGGGCAGCCTGTCCCAGGGCTCCCTCACCCTCACTGGGGCAAAGTTCTTCCCCATGTTGGTGCAGAACTTCCTGTGCTCCAACTTGCAGCCATTGCCCCTTGTCCTGTCCCCACAGACACTGAAAAGGGGCTGGCCAATTCCCCCTGCGTCCCATGCCTAAGATATTTATAAACACTAATTAGGTCCCCCCCTGAGTCTTCTTTTCTCCAGACTAAACAGTCCCAGTTCACTCAGCCTGTCCTCATACAGGAGATAAAGCGCCTGAGAATAACAGGTCCAAATTCAGACTTCACATGTTGACCCCACCTACACAAGCTGTCTTGGTGCTTTCAAGAATACTATTCCAGAAATTTGGTCTTAAATATCTTCAAATAAACCATTAACATCCACTTAACTAAAAGCAACAACAACATTAACTTGCACATTGCCACCACCACTACAGCCTGAGTAATCCTTCTGGTGAATTTTCTTAGAACTGAGTCCTGGCCTGGAAAGAGATGCACACAGGATGCCACTGAAATATGGCTTCAGGTGGAATCAGTGTGGGAGTGGAAAGTTTATATAATTTTTACAGAGAAGCAAATAATCCTGGTTTTCTGGATATTTGTACCAACTTTAAGCTCCCTGAAAGCATCGAAGAAGGAACATAATAACTATGGAGTATATCAGGCATCATCACTTGGTAACAAGCTGTCAGTTTCGGTGTTCTTTTAATAAACTTCTCTGTGCGAAGTCCTGCCACAAAACTGAATCTGAATAGCTCATGCCAGTGTGCCATTGACAATCACAGCAGTGCATATTAGAGCCAAGGACATGGTAGGGTCCTGGATACTTTTATTATCATTACAAATGGAAATTTTCTTCAGGGCATGTTTTAGAAGTCCGGGATGTGCTGCATGAAAATGTGAAGGCTAAAAATAACACTGCTGTGCCAAACCTCTAGGGAGTTGTTCAGCATCATCTAAATGTAATTAAAATGAATACCCTTGCTAAATGTCAAAGATATTCAGCCTATCAGGGTGTAGAGAATGAGGCATCTAAGAAGATAGGGAGGGAAAAGTAAGACATGCTCATGTATGGAGAGAGATGCTGCGATGCATTTCATAGCTGAGGAGACAGAGACCTCATGCCACCACACTTCAGGTGAAATTACCTGCTGAGCGAAGGCTAGAGTTGAACTCTTTACAAGGGCTGTTAGCTGTCTTCTTGGTTTATCAACCTGTGTAACTGCAAAATGTTTAGCATTTTATGCTGAGTTTTCAATGAATATTTTGCATTAAAAGTAGTGTTCTAAGGAAGTTTGATGCCAGCCTTTTGTTTAAGCTTTTTGTAATGCATCTGGATTTAACTTCAGCAAATGAAGTTTGTGAGTTGTCACACTCGAGGCAGTAAACGTACGTCAGACTAACTGGCTGTCTGTGATAGATGTGTCAGTTTAGTAAATTCACTATAAAACTTGTCAGCCTTCTAGGTTGGCCTGTCCCTCTACCCTGTATTCAACAAACGCATGCCAAATGTGGAGCTTCGCTGAGCAGTTGCTTTATTTACCTCTACAGAGCAACTGTACAATAACAGTGCGGTGCTCACGCAACTGTGCATGCCAGCAAGCCCATGCACACCCAGTGTGATTAGCATCTCCTGTCTAGGTGCACTGCCACAACCTGGTGTCTGACAAATAAAAGGGAGTGCTGTGTGAGCAGGAGCACACATGGCCCTTGACACCTGCAATAACAGAATGTCCCACTGAAGTCTGCGCCCTAATTATAGATGCAGCTGCATGTAAGCTGCATAGCCAGTATTTGCCTTAAGAAAAAATATAGTGGTGCTTTCTACTGGTGTGTATTTTGGTTATTTTCCTGTCGTGACTGACTTGTTTTCCATCTAGTAATTTGAATGTGTTTCAGTGCAGTTCCTTGCTGCCCTTTGAAGGAGAGCGCTAGTTGCCCTGCCTGAAACTTTTGCATCTTGCAGTCATGCTTGTGACAGCATAACTCCCAAACTTGGAGATCTGAGAAGAGTCACCAGACCACAGATGGTTTTTGCAATGAAACTGTGCACCTCCTAGAAAGTCACTGTGGTGCAAATGATGATAGATAGTGTTTTCATTTTGCTGCATAGAAGGGTCAAAATGGCATGGGGAGTCCATGACAGACCAGCAGAAAATGTTGGTTCTGAAAGAAAATTTATTTCATAGCTTCAGGGAAAAGTTTGGGTGCTGTGAACAGATTGCCTTTGTCAATGTGTAAAAATGTGGTGTTTGTGAGGTGATGCTGGATGTCAGGCTGTGTGTATGAGAGAGCCTGGTACCTAATCAGATGCTAAACCAAAGTTGGTAGAGCGCTTATTGCATGGCATTGCATTTTGCTGCATTTTCTGGAAGCGTTCCTCTCAGCGTGAAGGTCAGGAAATTGTCTGAACTTCCTTCCTCTCTGCAACCCAGAAATGTTGGTCTTCAGCAGGGAGATCATCTTTTCAGGCTGTTGAGGAAAAGAACCTTTTGTAGCAATACTCCTGTGTGCTTGTAGTAGCATTTGCGTGGTTTGGTGGGGTTTGTTTAGAGTTTTTTGTTTGGTGCTTTTATTTGGGGTTTTGGGTGGGGTTTTTTGTTGCCGTTTTTCTTTTCCCTGAAACAAGGGCTTGATTCAGTTTTCTGTCACTCACGTGTGGGTCAGTTGCTGTATTTAAGGGAACCTGTTGTATGGGGTGGCACATCCTATTTGGACCACTGGGTGAATCCTCAGCGGACTGTCTGTGTTAGTAACTGGGGTAATTAAGGCTCTGCCGGCTCCTTCGGCCACTCTTTCCCTCCCCCTCCCCCTCCCTTTCTTCTTCCAGAGATGGCCTCTCTACATAATTCCATTAAAGTGATTGTGCTCTGAGGGGTGGACTGAGGGGCAGCGCTCTCATCTTTCAAAGCAGGACCAATGAGCTATGTGCTTTCCACTGGGCAGCAACAAAAGAAAAGGTCTCTCAGAAGAAAAGACGAGCACAAAAGATCAAAATTAGGTGTTTGTCCAGGCCTCTGGTATTGCTTTCAAGTTAGCTTTTGAGGGCTCACTTTGAAAACGGTGAGCCCGGCTAGTTAACATAAGGGTGTCTGGTAGTTTTAGAGCGTGGTGTTAGAATAATACTGGAAGGGAGCTCTCTGCTTGTGCAGTTTAACAGTCGGGAGAGGCACGGGGGCTGATGGAAAGCGTTCGGGCGCTGCGGTCATGTCCTTACGCCTGTAAGGAAACCGAGCTCACTTAAATCCTGGAGACCGGCTGCGCTTCTTGCACAAAGATTAGAGACCTTTACATCGGTCCCTCGTTTCCGTAAGGCCAGAATGCTGTGTGCTGGGAATTCAGCCTGCCTCGCTAGACCTCCCCCCGGCCCTTTTTTTGTATAGAGCTGCTATTGCTGATGGCGGGCAGGAGGAGAGGTGATGTTTTTACTGCAAGGGGGGTGAGGTGTTGTTTGTTCTGGGGCCCTCTGAGGGGATAGCGCAAAGCTACAAAAGGGATACTGACCCTTTTCAGATTTAGACAAATAAGCCAGAGCCATCCAAAGCCCTGGAAAGCCAGACCGTTTAGCTGGATCAATTCACATGTGTCGTATGTTCTAGTTTCTACCAAAATAAACTTTTACAATGCTGTACAAAGAACAAATTGCTTAGCTTCTACTTCAGTTATTTGGTTTGCAAAGGAAAACATGAATATCACAGGCAGTCTTTGTTCCGTTTAACTCTTTAAAGTTACCTTTAAATAGGAAAAGAACGAATGAGGTGTAAAACACGGCGATTTGTGACCTCTCAAACTATTTTAATCTGCTATTAAAAAGCTGGCATTTACAATGTACTATCAATTGAAATTCCACCTCCTTTAAAAACAAAAGTAATTAAATATTATCTGCAGTTAGTATTAATGCTAAGAAGTTACATACCCAGAGCCTCTCTAAGATTTTAAAAACCATAATAGAGCAGGATTGCTAAACTGTGTTTATTTGCTTAATCATTTGTACTTGGGCAAGGGAAAAGGGTATTTTTTAGAAAAGAGATATAAAATCCAGTCCTGAAAACGTGAGAGGAATACCTGCTTTTGAGGGGAACAGCCTGATCCCTTTCATCCTGTTTCCCCACTTCATGGTACTGTTTGGCTTGATGCGCTTCTCTCTGTCCTTTTCGTCTAGTATATTTGAAATGTATTTGCTTATTTTCCTAATAAGTTTCTGCTGTATTTACATTACTTTGCTTCAAAAGTACATTTTTAAGGATAGTATTTCTCAGTGCTCTTCCTTTCCCACCCTTCCCCCTTAATAATTCCCCTGGACCTCTGTTGCTCGGAGCAGACTTTGGCTAGCCCCAGATTCGATGTCAAAGGCCGTGACCCGATGTCAGAGCAGCCCATGCTGCTGGCCTCTTCTTTGAATAATTATCTGGAGTTTATTGTGTTGAAGGGACGGGCTTGGGGAGCAGCGCAGTCACCCTGGCAAACCAGACCAATGAGCTATCCAGCCGGACCACTACCCAACAATGGACCCGTAGGGTACACAAAAAAATCCAGCAGCACAAAAGATTAAATTAAAAGTGAACATTTGGCCACAGAAGTTTTGTCCTTAAACCAACGATTTTTTCAGCCTTCTGAGCATCGTGTGCTTTTGCTACCTTTGATTGAAAGGAAAAAGGTATTATTTAACATCCTGTGTGTAAGTTAGAAAAAACTGAAATACTTTTCCTGTCCCCTTCCCCAACTGTTAGAATCACCATACTGGATGTAGTTTAAGAAGTTGCTTCTAGTCATTGAATTTGACTCAGAACATCAAGCCACTGAACTTTTTTTGGTTTTTTCTCTAGAAATTTTGTGCAATCTTAATACTTTTAGTAACAAGAACAAAGCCCCCAGTACTTTTCTTTCTATCAATATTTTCCTTTTAAAGTGCTGAGAATGGAGATGTTCAAAACAGGTATGAAAGTAGGTTCAGTATCCAGACTTAATGAGTCAACAGTAAATGATAGTAAAATGTCCATTCTCTTTGGGCTTCCTTATCTTTTCCTGTCCCCAGAGAGGACTTTAAAAGTCTGAAATCCAGATTGTGGAGTGCTGTCTCTCCTTATCAGGACTGAATGAAAGGCTGCTGGATGTGGGCTCACTGTTCTGAAGGAGTGTGTGGGGGAAAAAGTTCTTTCATGATCTGACCTCGGATTCTTTCTTAATTTTATCTAGCCCTGACCTGTTGGCTCTGCTCTGGCTCCTTTCAAGGCCTTTGGAGCTTCACAAACATGTAGCAGCTGAAGGAAACAATGGCAGGGCTTTTAGGGGTTGCAATATTACACTCTCTTGTAACCTTGGCTAAGTAGCCTGTAAACAGATGCTTTCTATGAAGCATTTGCCAGAAAGACAAAATTTTGGCTGTGTTGGTATTGTCAAGCCCAGCTCTGTAATGCTCTTGATTTAGGACTTTCATTTTGTATTTAGTATAAGCTTCAGCTAAATGAGCAGTTACCTAGAGCATGCCTTGTGTCTATAGAGTGGTCATCAGACCTGCTACAGGCTTTACAGTTATCCTTAATGCTATACATTTACCAGGAATAGAAGAATTGTAGGAAGAAAAATTACCAGAATGGGAATGGGATAAGCACAGTTTGATCTTTTGCAGAAAACTGATTGGAAGATAATGTTAAAATGTAATCAGGGCATACACACTTCTATGTATTATTTTCAGAAGGGAGGATGGAATTATATGTGCATTAGGATTTCTCATTGGCTACAGTGTTAGTGTTGGCTGCTTTAAGCTGAGAGGTTTTAATTATGTCATAAAATGTACAGAGAATGGAAATTTTGTTGCATTTGTGTCTATGGAATAGACTTTGTTATTCTTAGTAGCTTGTCCTAAAAGTTCAGTCTGTGCAGTGTTGGTCCTTTAAGAACGAGGTGGTCGCATCAAGAAGTACTTCACCAGCTGCAGAGTGATCAGAGGCATATTTTTGGTTTTAGTTGCTGAACTGCTAATACGGGTATTTAATCTTTGATGTCTGTAGTTTTTCCAGCTGCACTCATTGGAAGTGCGTGAGGCCACCATCTGGCAGTCATGAGGTATAACTCTACCAGATGGAACTAACCCGCGGTGGTTGGAAAGATAATCCTTCCTCTCCCCACCTCACTGGTATCACTAGGGAAAATTATTCAAAACAGAGGAATGTTATGCTCCCCCCCCGCTTCATCCAAGCAATAGTTGCTGCTACAAGAGTCATCCCAGCAAAACCTAGGTTTTAGCACATGTATTTCAGAGGCCAGTAAGTGTCAACAGAAGCACCATTTATTCTATTGTGGGATGCTGTCAGATTGTTTTAAATGTTTTTGTGTATTTATCTCAAAGTTTTAGAAGTGAAGAACTGAGTGGAATTCCATGGAATACACCAGCATACACTAAAACTGTTTCTGGCATGAGAAGATAACAACTCTAGTTGCATACCATTGTGCATGTATGCAATAGACCATTTATATTTCCCAAGCTTTGAAAACTGGAGCCTGTACATTTAATTCATGTTTAATAAATATATATATATATATATATAACTTGGACATATTAAGAACTTGAGTTTTGGGAAAGAAAATGGGAAAATCTGAATGTGAGCATTCTCTGGCAGAAGGCTGCATTGTAGCAGCAGGTTCTCCCCTTACAGAAAGAGAAATGGAGGAGTTACATAGAAGTGAGGCTGATGGCAGTAGCAAAGAATTCTGACCAGCTCTGAGCTGGTGCAATAAAATGTGCACGTTCCAATGAACTGTACAGCAATAGAGCTGCTAACAGTAAAGTCTCAATTTTTACAGTTTCTCTCAGTTTCTTGTGTCCAGACAGGTAAGCAGCTGCAGCTTTCACTCTGTGCTGGGAAATGAAATGACTTGTCACAAAACCAGGCCTGGAACATCTGAGTGCACTGTAGTATTTTTCTTGAAGAATTGTTTTGTGTAGCACTAACACAGGGAACTGCTACGAGCTCCCTATTCTCAGGGATGTAATAAAACAGTAAAATGCACAAGTAAATCATTGGCATTTAAACTCTTTGCAGACTTCAGCTACTGTAATGCTTATGTTTTTTCCAAGTTACAATCCATGTCTTAAATGAGGGTTCAACTTAATTTTTGGCTTATAAGTGCTGTATTTAGCTTTGCTATAGTTTCACTCTGAGGTATCAAACCTACTCATAGAGCTACAAAACAAAGCAAAGCCTTTCCCATGTGTCTTGCTGCTGAAAGACCTGTCAGGGTTGAATCCGCAGGGCTCACTGCAGATTTTTATGGGAGAGTGAGTGACAGGATATGGGATTCCAGAGGGCTATCACTAGGGAGCAGTGATGTACCCACAAATGCTGCCATAGGAAATAGAGCCTGGTCCTAGATAAATTGCTAAACAATGACTTTGAGGACAGTATCTGTTTTGGGAATTTAAAATCAATCAATAATAAGGCACGTTTAGCTTTTTCCTACACTTTATTTTATAGAAGTATTATTACCACAGGTGAGATGTGTGCTTCTGGTTCAACTTTTATTCATGTGCTTTTAATACTGACAGGGTTTGGTTATGTAAAAAGGGTCTGTGAGGCATAGCCATTGTACTGTGTGGAGCTATGTCAGCTTATCGCATCCAGTCTGTGTCCTCCAGAAGCATTCTTAGATAATTAATAAATTTTATTCTATCTCCAGCATATTTGTATTGACATCAGTGCTGGCCTCTTGATTTGTACAAACTGTAGGTTTTCTGTCCTTTCCACCAGCTGATTTAAGTACTAACAATAAAAATGCCTATTAAAAAGCTGTAGGCTTTAAAAAACCCCAACCAAACAAACCACAGTCAACAGAAACAAACTACCTTTAAAAAATTCAGCCAGCTGGTAAATAGGCTACAGAATTGTTCCTCCTCACCTTAGGGCTGGGAACGAGCCTTCAACTGCCAAGCAAATGCTGGCAATTGCAAGAGAATGAACTGAACTGAGTCAGTGTTACCAGGCTGTTCAGAGACATTTTTAAAATGCAGGTGAAATCTTGATGGGAGTTGTTTTTTTTTTACTTAAACTGAATTTATGTGTTGCATGGGCTGAATAAATCACTGCACCTAATTTGTTTCTGAATAGTAGTGTTCTTCTGTGGAAAGATGTGTTACTCCTGGGTCTCTCACGAGCATGACTGATGGCCTCAATACTCACTTCCCTGATTTCTGAGCCTCTCGAGCCTCCTGTTGCTGTATAATGTGCATGGATGGCATACACTAAATTTGACACTGTCAGCCCCCCAGGTGGCCATGCTATCCCCAATCTTTTATCAATGATTTATGTGTAAACTGTTCAGGATCCCTATGCCGGATAAAGATAAGAAAGCTCCTGAAGTCTGTTTTCTCTCTACGGATATGTCTGGCTTTGAATGTTTGACCCAGCTGATGAACAGATGAAAGCATTTATGCCAAGTTTGTACTGGGATTGCCATTGAGGAGTAAATCCTGTCATAAGCCTCTAAACAAAACTAACATTTGTTAAAAAAATTCTAAACAGAGGCTACTTGAGGCAGAAAAATATTTCCTACCATTTCATAAAACCAATAGTGTGCAAGTATCTGATGGAACTGGAGGCAGATCTTTGGCTGTTGGTTATCTTACTTTGCATACGGTGAAGCTGTGATCAACATGGAACAGCAACTCAGCAGGGACTTTACACTGGTCTTTGCTAATGTTGTATGCGCAATCTGTGAAGCAAGTCTCACCTAAGTTTCTCTTGCTACTCAGTACATTCTCTTTAAAGAGAATATAAAAGAATACTGTAAGATCAAGGCTTTTCTAGGCCAGTGCATAATGCAGCCCTCATCAGTTGCTGTTTCAACTACAGATACCAGCAGATGTGTTTTCAAACATAGACGCAGTAATGTGTGAAAGCTTAAAGCTTCTGACATCACTTTTGGGTTGAACTAGTTTTGCTGCCAGTTGGACTATGATATCCTGAAGTGGAAACAACCTGGGTTTTTAGACAGCAGAGACTAGTTGAGAGACTTTGTTTTTAAACAAGTTCTTCTATATAAAGGCAATTCTGTATGAAACGCCTTGCATTACACAGGAGTAAGATGAACGATGTTCAACACTGCATTTTCTAAATGCTATAAATTTACACTTTGAGATTTAAAAAACCCCAACCCTATTTTCTCAGACATTTGAACTTATTTTTTTGTGGGAATTATTTTTGCCTTTCTTCCACATCCCATTGTTCTTCCTCTCCTCCCCAATCAAGTGCTAATGAGGAATTCAGGTTTTGTGGGTTTTTTTCTTTTTTTTTAAAAAAAGGCAATGAGGATAAACAGACCTCACAGGCTCCTCATTGAGCTCAGCAGGGCACTAGACCTTAGCTATTCTTCATTTCACAGTGAAGATGATCAGTTCTGGGTGACCACTTTCAAAGGGCGCAGCGTTTTTGAAGGTGCTGGGCAGGATGATAAATGGTCGTGTCTGTCATCCCGTGCCTGGTGGAGATGCAGCAGGGGTCTCTTCTGCAGGAACTTGTAAAGACAGAGATGGGCTGTGACACTGGGCCGGCTGGGTGCCGCCTGTTTGTGTGGAATCTGCCCAAGGGTCTTGCAAATAGTACCCAAATTCCAGGTTTTTTCTAAGAATGAACAGGAGAATCGATTATTAGAACCACCTCCAAAGCATAGTCCTGATGAAACCTGAAAGATGTCTCGATGGCCCCTCGTTTGAATTTTGGCTTTGTTTTTGAATATTTCATTGACATGCTAAATGTATGTCCTCCTGCCAGAGGCTAAGAAGCCTGGGAAGGTAGGTATTTCTGTTTTTCTGAGATGCATGCTGCAATTCACCTCAATAAGTCACTGTAACTTGGTTTTGGTATATTCAAATCACTTGGTATTTTTGAAGTGCAGATATCCTTTTGGTTGGACTCAGTGTTTTTAAATGTACCTGCCTTTCACATGGTTTTTTGGGCATTTTTAGAATTTTTTGAAGAGATTGCATTGATTCATATGTAATATCTCAGGATCTTTCTGAATTTTCAGTATAAAAATTCTGTGCTTTCTTTGTCACATGCTTAAGGTTATTCTGTGTGTTTGTGTCCATCTCTTCCCTCTCTATGATTATAATGTGTTGGCTAGGAACAGCTCATGTCACCTGTTGTTAAAGTGATATTGTCAACTTAAAAAAACCTTTTCAAAGCAATTGAGAATTTTACTCTACTTGAAAAAATAATTTGGTCCCATTTTATTATTTATATTGTTTATTTGTGATGTGAAAGTGTTATTTGAAAAATGGGAATGGGCTTCTCTTGCCTATTCTGCCATTAGTGCTAAACAGATCACAGAAATACTTCAATCCACATTAAAGACCCCCTTTTCCCCTACATCTGTATTTAGATTTTGGTAAAATAGTCTTTGAAAAATAAAGGTGCACAGAGGTGTACACTCTACCTGGATATATCTCATTTAAAGCACAAAAAGATTGTCGGTTTCAAGATAAATACGAAGATATTTTGCAAAGTGCATTATTATACATTGCTGTGCCGTCTGGGGAGACATCAAATCGCCGGGATTGTCCTGCTGGTGAGCGACGGCAGAGGGGGCCAGCGGCCTGATGGAAACAGAAGCCCCAGTGGTGGTGAAGAAATGTCAGGGATTTGTATTCCTGTTTATTTCCTGAGAGAGGCCCTGTCAAATCTCAGGTAAAATGAGAATGAGGAGAGCTCATTTTGAGAAGGGATAATATTATGGTGTTTTAAGGGGAAAAAAAAAGAAAGGCATAATAAAGAGCTGCATAACATCTCTCCAGACCTTCTGAAAATCTTAATAGAAAGAAATAGGTTCATGACAGTAGAAGAGGAAGGTGCCCTAATATCAACATCAGTACTGTGCTGAACCGTGGCTGAACCCAGAAGAGCTTGTATGGACTAGAAGCAAGCACTCCTTGTTGCAGAGGCCATTGCAAGGAGCGTGCTGCGGAGCAGCAGTTTGGACTCCTGACCACCTGTGGGTACCTCACGCCGCGTCCACGGAGAGAAAGCTCAAGGCCTCTTCCTCACGCATTTCCCTGTAGTAATTTCTCCCCTGGGTCAAGGCCACTGCATCACTCGCAGAACTGAGAAGCAGCAAACTGCAGCGAGCAGTATGAGTACCCAAAGCCATGGCCAGAGAAGGGGAAGTAGGGAGACACTTCAGGCTAGGAACAGTGACCCTGTAAGATTGCCAGGGCCAGCTTTTGAGAAACAGGTGGAAGTGGAAGTTGTGAGATATTAACATTATTAACAATCACTGTTGTTCACAGTGTTCCACAGTTCCCCAAGGAACCTGGAACAAAAACACTTCCCATTTTTTTGCTGAGCCCTGTCTTCCTGCCTTTGCTTTGATTACCCTGCTTCATGACAGCCTGCTGATCCAGAAATAAATGTTTCCTGTGGTTCTCATGCTGTTTAACAAATCTTTATTGTAGACTGAAAGCGCTTTCGATATGTGGGTTACACTGTTAAATCTAGCTCTATAGCTGTGAAGGTGTGATTTTGTTACACATAGAAACATGATCTTTATTCTACTGTTTCTGCTTTCTGTTACAAACTTCTGTTTCAGGCTATTTGGACCAAGACCAGAAGATATATGACTGATTCTAGTGCAATTCTAGTGGGTTTTTACTTGAGTCTAACTAATCCTTTTCTCTCTGTGCAGATCCTAGACGAAAATATCATGTAAGGCTGCTGGCATATAACAGTCTGGAAGAAGGTTATCAGGCAGACCAAACAGTCAGCACTCCAGGCTGTGTCTGTAAGTGTTGTAGGTACATGAAGAATTTATTAAGAGTTGAGCTGTTTCAAGGTTCCAGCAGCTCTGTGGTTTTAACCTATAAATAATCGATTAATTCAGTGTAAAACAGAGAACCAGGAAGATCATATCTGTGACAAATACTGCCCTAGCCATCCTGCAACTGAGACAGTGTCCTCTGGTCACGACAAAACAAGATAGCTACCGAGCACGTTTTCCTCCCTTACTGGATTGTCTGCTTCATCTGACCAGTGATGTATCGAGCACCTTATGAGAGATTTATCTCTCTTTTGTCCCTGTTTATAGTTTTGACTCTGACTAAACAAGTGGGACTACAGAAGTAATATGTGGCATGTATTGAGTTAGGAGAGATCTTTAGTAGCTTGAAGCAGATTCTCATGACTGAATACCAGGTAGTGCTGGGTAAGGACCGATTGCAGTCTAATCCTGTCTCTTAATCTTACCAGGATCTGTGTATAGGTCAGTAAGTAATTCTTGCTCCTTTTTTTTGCTTTAAACAGCTGTCCGTGATCGCATGGTGCCACCACCACCCCCCCCTCACCACCTCTATGCCAAAGCCAACACTTCATCATCTATCTACCTTCACTGGGGAAAACCTGCCTTTACATCTGCACAAGTCATTAACTACACAATCCGCTGCAACCCAGTGGGGCTGCAGAATGCTTCTCTGGTTCTCTACCTTCAAACGTAAGTGTAGCACTAATGAGCCTTGGTTTCCCATTTCCAAATCCTTCCCACTCAGTATCTACTCTTCCTGCCTTCTCTTGATTGCCTTACATGTAACAACTTCTGTATCCCTCAGAGGACTGTGGGTGTTTCCCAGTAGCTGCTAGTTCTGGTTTTTGGGTTATTTAAGATGTGTTCATAGAACAGCTTAAGTCTGTACCTGTCGTTCTAGTGTTGGATCCCTGGATGAGCTCTTGAGTTTTAATGGCTTTTTAGCTCTCTAAGATTAATTTAACGTTAACCTCTTCAGTCAAACAAAAAAGATTATTTTATAGGTAGCTTGTCTGGGGAAAGATGAGACTCAGCCCAGTGTCAGCTTTTAAGACTGGAAACAATAATTTTTGAGTTTTGAGGGCTTGAGCATACTATGGTGGGAATGCCACATTCCTGAATGCATGGCACCTGACAGGAGAAAGCTGAGCCAGAACTACAGCTTACTTTTCAGAGAACCAAAGTATAAGCCACAGAATGGCAGAATGTGGAAGAAATTCTGCCTGGGCTTGGTGTTCAGCTCTGCCCAAGTGGTGCGAGAGCTAAAGACTTTGCTCCATTGTGACTGCACATGCTGGGGGCCTTGGTGCTGTTGAAGGAATCCATATGTGTGTAGCTCCTGCAGTACTTGGGTTTACTCAAGCCTTCTAAATGAGAAAAAGGCTGTCTTAGAAGATAGTTTCCAACCTAATATTGATGGCTTTCACTTCAAAGAACATGTACCCTGCTGTATAGCTCCTGACTTAACGATTAGACACAGTATAATCACCATGTAAAATTCTTCGTGTGCAGTATGGAGCATAGCAGTGAATGCTACTTTTTGTAACAGGATGAAATAAATTATTGCAAATATTGGTGAGTGCCTTTGCAGTTTGGTAGATGAAAATACTAAATGAGATTTAATAAAGCCATATCTGTAGAGTAACACCATTTTAAGTTGAGATTTAATCTTGACTTGGGTATTATCACCTGGAATTAGCCCTGGTGTATCCCCCAGAATCAAATTAAAGCAGAATTTCTAGTAAATTGTCGTATTGTAATTAATAGAATCAATTTTACAATTAATAAATTACCAAAAATGACTACAGGATAAATAAGAAACGTGCATAGTCTACAGAGATCCCCTAAATATGAGGTGATGGAGGCCATAAGTGGAAGGGGAAGTTGCATGTATTGCCTATGTCTGTTCTGTCAACTGAGGAGCAGATCCAGGAGCTGATGGAGCCAAGAGCATGGGCATTTTCAGCTGTGGTGCTGGTTGTAGTTTGTGTTACTCCACTTTGAAGCATAGAGTCCTGTGGATGAATGTGGAAAGAGCTGAGTTTGGGATACCTACTGGAGATCTGGGTAATAATATTCTTGGACTTGCTTGCCTCTCAGCTGTCCAAATGACCTTTATAAAAACTTGTGCTCATGTCAGCTGGCGGCAGACATAAGATCCTCCAGACAGCTCCAGGATTAGTCCGATTCCATTTCCAGGTAGACAGTGCAGAAGGACCACATGTCCGGACTGGAAGTGGTTTGTCTTGTGTTGAACTGACAGTGAGAATCTACTCCCAGTGACTAAGAGATATCATTTGAGTTTGGGATCTTCAGCTGCTGCTGTGTCTGTAACTTATTTTATTCATTCATCTGTACAGGTCAGAGACTCACATGTTAGTTCAAGGTCTTGAGCCAAAAACCATGTATGAATTCGCAGTCCGGCTGCATGTGGACCAGCTCTCCAGTCCCTGGAGCCCAGTAGTTTACCATACTACCCTTCCAGAAGGTAAGGCACTGGGAGAGGACCACGTGGTTTTAAAAAGAATAATCCGTAAGCCAAATGGCCTGAAAACATTGCTTATTAATTCTAAGCTGTCTGTAGGAGAGAAAAACACTTTCTCCTGAGATACAGATATTGATCTGCTCGGTGAGAGAAAAATGCAGTCAGGAAAATCCATGTTCTGGAACTGTGAAATCGTTTCTCAAAAGCTACCTAAAATCAGCAATGAATTTTATATAAAATGTGATAAACTCACACTGTTAGAAACCACTGAAGCTTGAATAAAAAAATTAAAATACATATAGAAGAGGCATAGCTGATTCATAGATGTTGTAAAAATACATTTTAAAACCCCGAAATTTTAGAAACCCTGAGAGGGTGACACAGCTGCTTCCCTAGCTGATGGTCTGCTTTTCTGTCAGCTTGGCCAGTGAAAATCAGAGACTTAAGTTTCAGGTTCTCAGTGTTGTAATGCTTGGGATGTACCTGTTCCAAGGGGGTTTTGTCAGTAACTGTTTCCTTCTGGAGTTGAAGGAAAAATACAAAATTAGCTTTTACAAGATCTAAGCTGTTGACTAGATTAGAGTTAACAGGAGAGTTTCTCTTGAGAAGCAGTGAGTATGTGTTTGTTGACATGTTATTTATCTGGGATGTAGCAGTAGCCATTGGGTCTGCACATCAGTTACTTTGAGCAATTCAATTGCATGTAAATTAGGTTAGCCTAATAGCATTGTGTTACTGTTCTCACAGCACCATCTGGCCCTCCAGTAGGAGTGAAGGTGACTTTGATAGAGGATGATACTGCTTTGGTTTCCTGGAAGCCACCTGACGGTCCTGAAACAGTTGTTACACAATATACCATCCTCTATGCATCCAGGAAGTCTTGGATTGCTGGGGAATGGCAAGTGTTGCACAGAGAAGGTAAATGCAAAATGATTAAATGGACAAACCATGATGCTACTTATATGGTGCTTTGTTACTTTTAGCTCCCTTGGACAACAATAAGAAAGAAATTATTATAAATGTTCTCATAGAAGTTAACTAGGTTAGAATTGTTCCCATGGTTGTGATGAAAATGTATTAAAAGCCAGTTAATACTCAGAAGGGGAGGGGCTGTCTGTGTTGCTTTGGAGTTCAGTGTGTGCATGTGAACCAAAATGTCTCATAAATCCAGTTACATCCATCTTAGTTCTGTTGTAACCATGATTGTGATGGTTTCATTTTTGAATGCATTCTTTCAAATCTGAAGTCTCAGAGGTGCCTTGCTCTCTCCAGCGATAAATTTGTCAGTGTGGCTATGGGGGGTTCTACGTTTCTTTCAATCACTGACTATCCAGTTAGCTCGGTTTGCATAATGAACTTTCCCTGGCTCCCAGCAAATTGCTCTACAAATTCATTTTAACTGCTCAATTCTACTGCTAAGCCCCAGCCAGTAGCTACTCTAACAGTAACTCACACATGCTGATATGAACTCCAGTCACATCTTTGTGATTTAGATGTAGATATAGTCTACGTTTTTATAGGCACTTTACAGAATGCCACGACAATCTGAAGAGCTGCATCAGGAACAGATTTCTACTACAGCCAGAATAAAAGAAAAAGGCATTTACTGTTCACTTGGTATTCAGAATAGACAGAGGCACTTGAGAACAGATAATGTTCTGATAATACATTAAACCAGAGAGGGAAGCTCAGTGTTACAGAGTTAAACCATGTGCCTGAGTAGCTTATTTGAGAGGATTGCCAGGGAAGAGTTACTATTTTGTTGTTCTGTTTCGTGGCTGAAAGCTCAGTTGTCAGCAGAGAGTGAGGCTCCAAATTTTCTGTGGAGAAAATTCATAAAACTTAACTGAGTGCACTCATGGAGGGCAGTTTGTTCTGCCATCAGTCAGAGTGAACTGCTTTAGTTCAAAGACGACGTCTGTCCTTTGTGCTGCCCCTGAAAAGGGGATGAAGGACCAACAGCTATTTTGAGAGGTGGCAGTGCCACTTTGTCTTCTCGGGAGCAGAATGGCATTTGTTGGGCTGGCCTCAAATGGAATGGTCAGCTGTGAAGAACAACAGTGAAATGACTGTTAATCTTAAGCAAATTTTGTGAAAAATAACTAGTCTCTGAAATATTAATGGTGCCCATCTGTAGGGAGAAGATTTAGCCCATGGTTTTTTGCTATTAAAATTCTTCAGAGAAACAGTGCTATGAAGTTGTAATATTAAAGGACCAATTTAATATTAAGTTTTTCTCACTAAAATACCCAGTGGATTTAAATTCACCAAGAACTTATATTGCAAGAATAAATCTTGTCCTTCTGGTGCTGATATGCTGTATCTGTTGCATGCAGCTGAATTGCTTTCAGGTATACACTCGACTCAGCCGGGACTCTGAAACTGAACAGCATCTCAAGCAGTGTTTTACCATAGATACTTTGCATGAGGGTATGGCAGTAACAGTAAACATTTTCATGTGTTCCCATACTGAAAATATGGGAGGGAATGAGCAAATGGAGAGCTCTAAATCTCAGTGTATTACTATGTCCATTGATGTTCGAGTTACTAATTTTGAACTTCCCATAGATGCATTAGGGTTTGAGGCAGGGCATGGAATTCTGGTGCCTTGACACGTTAGGAAAATCTGTAGTGCTTCTAGTTAAAGTACAGATGAAAAGGCCTGTGGAAGAAAATGAGTATGTGGAGGTAAAATTGGACAAATGCTGTGATAGTGCCATGACAGTCCTTTCGTGGGTGATTTGAGGTACAGGCAGGGTTCAGGTTTTTAAATGCATTTATTCTGACAAGATCAGGTAACGCTGTGCAATAAGTAGTATTGTTTTTTCTTGGTACTAATCTTGTGCAGAAGAGATCTGAAATCTTAACCCTGCTCCTTTCCCATACCTCCACAGACATGCCCCCCAAATAAAAAGGTTTCAAAACCCCTCCAAACCCAAACAGAAAACCACAAACCGACCCTACCACCTATAGAAGATCTAGCACGGGCTTTAGGTTATGCCTGAAAATTTCTAACAATCCCCAAGTTAAAAACCAAACCCCTCTAATTTGACTGTGCCTGTGTTAGCCATGGCAGAATTAGAACACAGAACTGTAGTTTGTTGCTGATTCATGAGGTGAGTTTGTCTCCCAGCTGCCCCCCTTTCCCTAGTTCTCTTCAAGTGGATCAGAAGTTACAGCCCTTACACACTTGGCGTGCAGTAAATCAGTTACAAAGTGCTTACTTGCTTTGGCAATGCAGCAGATTTGAAAGGAGCTGGTGAGAAAGAGCCTGTAATACTGAAACGTGACCTTTCGCCCTTGCTGGTGCTAAATATTACAGCTCCTTTGGTTACAGATACCTCACATTTTACTTCAAATGCTCTCAGCTAATGGGTGTTTTTATAGAAGAGCTGAAATAGCTTTTGAAGTAGCTTCCCTTTTGCCAAATATATAATCTTTTCTGTCAACAAAATAACCTTATATTTTATATGCTTCCCCATACTATAAATTCTGACTTCTGAAATTGATTTGAAAGGTTGAAATTTACACTTAAGTCTGAGAAGATGAATGGAATATGTGAAAGAGAACAAGGGATAGATTTGGTGCTGTAATTGCCACTGTTTAAGGAAAGAAAAGCAATACATTTCTATGGTAGGATAAACATGGGCATTTGAGAAAGGAATTGGAATTTTAAGCAGCAGTCTGCAGTCCTGGACAGGGAAAGCTCTCATTGACTTGGATAGGCGTTTTGCCTGTCTGGGGACAATGCAAGTGAATCCTATTTATTTTCTTAATCTGTTTTTCCTGCCTTCAGGGACTTGAAGAAATGAATCCTTAGCATGAGAGAGAGACATTTTCTGTAATATTTTTAGTAGTGAAGCTTAGATGCACAGTAATCAAGGAAGCCTACACAGATCTAAATAGGGTTTAACTTTATTTTAAAAGCGTGGTATAATGGACTCTTCCAAATATGTCCTGTTCATTTGACCTATTAGACTGAAATTTGATAAACTGAGCCTGAATTATTTTCACATTCATGGTACAGTGGATCTAGGAGAGGCACACAGGTTAGTGTATGAGAGAGGTCAATCATTCTGCTTTCTCTACCTGAAAGCCTACTTAATGCTGGGAGCATCTCCTCATACACATGATCACAACATAAACTCTATCCCTAAAATGCAGCTAGCACTAGATTTGGGATTGGTATGCCATGTTGGTATGCCTGCTTGTTTTTGAACTACACTGGTGGTTCACAGTGTGCTGTGTTCAAGCAGTATGGCGAGAAAGGACAAGTAAAAGAAAGAGACAAGTAGGCAACCCCAGTGTTCATTCTGTACCCTGCATGAAAGTAATCACAGTCCTCAAACACGATGTGGAGGTGGTATTGGAAAGAAAGAGTAGATCCCAAGGTCTAAATCTCTGTCTGTTCTCACAGATTTTGTCTAACCAGAACTGTTTATCAAATCTTTTCATAGGAGCAATGACCATGGCTTTGCTGGAAAACCTTGTAGCAGGGAATGTCTACTTGGTCAAAATAGCAGCTTCCAATGAAGTGGGAGAAGGACCCTTCTCAAATACGGTGGAACTTGCTGTCCTGCCAAAGGAGACATCAGAGTCTAATCAGAGACCTAAACGCTTGGATTCAGGAGATTCCACAAGTCAGTAACAATGTTTTGATTACTGCTGTCACAAATACCAGAAAAAAAGAGCCCTGTTTGTTTTTACCTTGTAACAGTTTTCAGCATAAACCGTTCTGTTTTACGTGAGGCAGTCCTAACAGGATAGCATTTCCTTCTAAATAAAACCAGTTTGAAGTTTTTATCTCAGTTGAACTCAGAACTGATTTAATTCTTCTGCTCAGAAGTTGGAAGTTTGCCTCTCAAATGAGAGTACATAACTGTTTTGAATTTTACATCAATATCAACTTCTCAGCTGCTTTTCTCAGGCTCTTCCTTTAAGTCCTTTGTTTAGCCTGACCGGCAGCCCTGAGTCAGTCAGAACCAGCAGAAATGAGGTGGCATCTCAATTCTGTTGGAATTTGCTGACTTCTGGAATTCCAGCAACCCAAGTCAACCTGTCAGTCAGTGATATACCAGCATATATTTTTGCCAAAGAAGTCAACTCTTTGTGGAAAACTGTGTTACCTTGTGGAAACTAAGGTAACATCACTGGTTTCTTCATATAAGAATGGAAGGGTACATTGTGTTTGACATAGAAGAGGATTTATCTTGGTGACAGACTTGTTACAGATTTTAATGCTATTTGGGGTCACAAGAGTTAGTAATTATTTAGGTACACAAATCTTTTACCCATTCCTTGTTGCCACACTTTGAATTATGATTAAAACAGGGATTTTTCTTGCTCAGGTTTTCTCCCTTCCTTGAAATCAGTTACATTTTTAGGCCTGAATAAGTAAATAGACATGCCCTCAGGATCAGTTTAATATGATGTCAAAGCATAAACCAAAGTGAACTCTCCTAGGTGACAGTGGTTTGAATTCTCTGTGCCTCTTCCCTTGGTTGTCCAGTAGTGGCCTGTAAAGAAAGGGGTTGGAGAGAGCTCCTCTGTTCCATGTTGTAGGTCACCAAAGATGCTGTGGTGTGGGGCAGTCCCTTCTTCCCCTCCCACACCAGGACTCCATACATTCCCCTTTTTGGTCTACAGGTTTTGTTTTCAAGAGAGTCAGAAGGTCTGGACATCTCATCATAGGGAAGCATTTGTCTGTCTCTGACTGTAACTCCATTAATTTCCTGACAGGGAGCAGGGTGTAGCTCTTCTTATTTACTAAGCTTTTCTATGGTTGTGGGTTTTTTTTTTCTGTAGCTTATTCTGACTATTACCATCTGGACCAGAAATCAATGACTGGCATCATTGTCGGGGTTTGCATCGCCTTGATCTGCATCCTTATCTGCATTCTGATCTTGATTTATCGCAGTAAAGCCAGGTATGTTTTTGTTCTTGAGGATTAAGCTCTTTCTCAGTGTATTGATTCTTGGGATGGGCTGCCTTCTCCAAGGGTGCAAAGTTCTCTGAAGTGCTCTTGTCTCTTCAGCTGTTCCTACCAGCAGTGGAAACAAAGCACTTAGCTGGTTCTTCCTACTCTACCCCAGCCCCTTCTCCAATGAAAAGGAAGAACCCAGAGAGTGAATCAGTGGTGCTTTGGCAACTAAGGATGAAGAATGTTCCAAATTAAAAAAAAACCCTTTTGAGTCAGATAAGTGTACTGCTTTACATCATCTGCTCCTCCTGCTTAACCCTCCAGCCTGGCCAGACCTGGTTTGCACGACTTTAACCATCTGGTGTTGGTGGACAAGAGGAACTCTAAAAAGCAGTTCCATGATCCCATTTCTTTGCAGTGGTGTAAGCCACCATCTGTTTGTCTTGTCATCAGCTGGCCCAGTGACTCTGCCCATAACTTTGGGATCAGAACAAATGTAACTTACTTGAAATAATAGATTTTAAAAAACTGCCTGAAAGTATATTTTAGTAACAAGGGCTTTTTAGCATACATGCAGGAAAAAATACCAAAGTCCCTGTGTGGCATGGTAGAAAAGTCATAATACCAGTTGTGTCTACTTCTTCCAAGTAATGTTACTAATCATGACAGTTCCTGTCTGCCCATAAGCTTGTGGCCTACTGTATACAATTAACTGGAAGCAGATGTTTATCACAAGCAGTAAGATATAAATTCCATGAGAGTTAGAGTATCATATAACAAAATGTAAATGCCAAGAATATGCCAACATTATTTGATTAATAATAAAACCTTTGAAGTTTATCCTTAATTTTTTTGTATTTTCTTCCCGTGGGCAAATTTTATTCCTGCTTAACATTGTGTAGGAAAACATCTGCTCCAAAACCTGTGCAGCAAAGCACTGACCAGCTGTCACATACCAGTGTCTCATTAGCCAGTGGTAATGAGGTGGAGAAGAGTATTGAAGGAATTGCAGAGAATGAAGAATCCTTATTGCCAATGATAGTGGGAAACAGCTTCATCGATGCTAAGGTACTGTGAGCTCTACTGACTCCTAAATCAGAAATATTTCTTTAGGATTCATTGCTGTAACATACGACTGCATGGCAAAAGTAAAATATGTACACTACAAGTCCACAGCAGGTTGTTTTAATGAGACAAGCACAAGTCAGATTGTCAGACTGGTCTTAAAGTTCAGCTTGTCTTGCACTGTACTCTGCAGCCTACAGAGTCTGACTCTGGCACAGCATCAAAGGATAGAAGCTCCATAGTCTTTGGCTGCTAGGTGACTCTGCTAGTCCAAGGAAATAGGTGAGAGTCCTCGTCAGCATCTAGTTCAGTAAGTGCCTGTGCATGATCTCATTGAGTATGACAGTAAGCAGGTATGTCCTGCATTTGGCTAAACCACAGTATTAAAGAAAATGCTATTTTAATGTGTATCTAGTGGTAAGACATACATGTTAGATTTTATAAACTCATATTTGGTCACATTATAAATTCATCTAGATGGCAGGATATCGCAGTGGATGCGTAGAATCTTACAGTCCAGGAGTCCAGTGTGACAAAACCACATTGGCTTTACTTTCACATGCAGACATACTGATTTAAGGTTTGTCCTGTATGCACAGGAAACTTGAATGAAGCTGCTCCCTGAGGAGCAAGAGCTGGGAAATGGAAATAGTACAGGCACAGACACTATGCCTATGAATGGTCACATTCAAAGGAGGAGAGCAAAAGCGGTGGCTGGAATGTTGTGTTGTGTGTTTGCAGTATTAGAGCTATGGGGTCTGGCCTCTTTGGGTTTGCCAGGTTTAGTGGATTTGGTCTTGACTTGTCTTGAGCAGTAGATGAAGACCAGACTACAATAACATGTCTGAGCACTAAGATTTAATTTGGCTTGCTTTCTAGTGTGGAGCCTGTAGGTAGAAATAGAAAAAGATTTTCAAGTATCTTAGAAATGTAGTTTGTTAAAATAAATGTTTGTGTGTCTCTATTGTAGGGGGGATCTGATCTGATTATTAACAGCTATGGGCCTGTCACAAAGGCTAACTGCAAGAAAAGGTGGCTGTTCTTCCAAGATACTAAGAAAGTGAAGACTGAGGAGGTAATTGGTCTGTTGGGCAGAGATGCGCAGCCTGTGCTGTAATGCCCAGCGTTTGCAAAGATACTTCGTTCTCTATGGAAAAGCATAACTAGCGGTCCAAGTATTAACTGGATAGTTTCAGTGGTGTTAAGGTTGATGGTGTTCTACCTTGTACTAAAGTCTTACAGAAGTTTCATTTTCTGGACCAAGTTGTCAGATACTGTAATTCTTTACAGTTAACTGATGGCTTTCTTGCCTGTGCCCTTTTGTCTGTAAGCACAAGGATTCCTGTGAACTGGGTCCATGCATAGCATCTACAATACTACATTTGGAGAGACTTTATATAGGGTCCCCTTCCAACTCAGGATACGATATAATTCTATAATTCTAATTCCATATAAATGCAAATTAAATACATATTTATAAATAAAAATAATATAAAAATTTAAAGAATCCCCTCCTACCCAGACAGCTAAGACTTTGTTTGCTGAAGAGAATCCAAAAGAGGTAAATTTAAATTATTTACCCAAAGTACTTGAAGGAACTGAGAATCTGAGCTAAAACTGTTTGGCTTCTTAAATTGGACACATTTGCTACTTGGATGAGAAAAGTAAGTTTAAAGCAGAGGTGTTAAACCAAATCCTGTACATTATTGTGTAAACTCATACCTGTAAGGCATCTAATGTTTACGGGATTGTAACTTGTGTTGTGCTCTTCAGTACTTAAGGAATAGGAAATCTTGATATCAGTGTTGTAAATTTGTGTTCCAGAATATGTCCAGAAGCACCTGCTTATTTCTGATGCCTCTGTAAGCAAAATATTTGCTACCACCCAATGGGTAATGCTTAGGAATATACATGAAGGGGTGGAGGGGAGCTCTACCAATTATATTTTGAAAATAACATTCAGGTCTCTCCTGTGAAATAATTCTTGATTAGCAATACTTAGCTTGAGGATTAGTATGAGCAAGACTTGAGATGGATTCTTTTTAACTTCCTGTAGGAAAGCCTGGATTGTTCTGAGACAGTGCTGTTAGAGACACTGGTGGAGTGGGAGATAGGAAATGCAGTAACAATTCAAATTAAGGCTCAGCTCTTCAGTTGCTGAACAACACTTTTTTTTCTCTGCTTTTTATGTAGCCTCAGAGAAGATTTGTCCAGGCAGTGTGTCTGTATCAGCCTGGCACCACCGTGCTGATCAGTGAGGATGACTCACCCACCTCTCCCAGACAGCCATCTAATTTCCAGGTGCCATTCAGTATTGTTGCCGATACGGAGCATTCGGCTAACAGCGAAGGAAGCCATGAGACTGGTGACTCTGGAAGATTTTCTCATGAGTCCAACGATGAGATACCCCTCTCCTCTGTGACAAGTGCCACCCCTCCCACTACCAGTCCTTTTGTTAGCAGTGACTTGGGTATGAACGTGATGAGCCCTGCCATAAGTAACTGCACGGAGTCTCCTCTGCCGTTCGCTACTGACCAGACTCCTACCTCACCTCTTCAGATACACTCCGCAGTGCAAAACTGATATCCTTAGGGCCACGCCAGACATTCTTGCAGTGTACGTCTGTTCGAAGGACAATGAACAGGGAGCCAAAGTTTTATTGTGGAAAGCCTGACTAACCTAGCAGGTGGTCCCACATTTCTGTTGAATGTGGTTTTTTGTTTGGGTTTTTTTTTGTTTTGGTTTTTTTTCCTTTGTTTTGTTTGTTTGTTGGTTTTGTTAGTTTTGTTTGTTTTTTTAAATCTCACTCATTTTGAATGTTCAGTGGTCAACAAATGTGAAAGGACAGTGAAGATTTCTGACTAAAGTTAAAAATACGTCACTGGAGCAAAGGGAAAGCTGTTGGGCCTTTTGCTGATTATCTACCTCAGTTTGCCGAGAGGTAAACTCTGAATGATGACTGCTTTACCTCAGTTGTGTTGTAGTTGGTCTCAGCTATGGAACTGATGATACTTCCTAGTAGTGTTGTTTCATTTTAGGGTTTCTGTTTGTTTGTTTTCAGGTATGTGTAGAATGTGTGTGTGCGCACCTGTGTGCGTTCAGTGATCAGGGAGTTGTATAGGTAGGTGAACAAGATTGTTTAGCTGAAGCTCTGTCTTTAAAAAGAAAGAAACCTCAGAGTATAAATGTAATGATGTAATGTGGTTGACATATAGGATGTAAAAACTGGGAAAATTGGAGTTGGTGCTTCCACATATACAGCCACATGAAATCTTTCGTACCTCTTGATTTCTCATGACCCCAGTAAGCCTAGGACAGTGCCTTTCCCCCAGAAACTTGTGCCAGCAATTGCTGACAGAATGTATGCTATATATCCTTCAGGTTCTCGGACATGTTGGGTTCCCCTCAATGACAAATGTTGCCCCTTTATTGACAGTTCATGCTAAAAACGTGGCAAAATGAAGAAGTATTCAGCATTTCCAAACTGTTTGGCTCTGTCTGAGAGTTATGGAATAGATAATAATGCTGAGTATTCCAGTATCGCAGTACTTCTTAGCAATGGTGCCTTGCATTATGTATTATGAAATTACTGGTTTGCCTTATGCCTCTTTAGTAGTCATAAAGTTGCTTTGGAGTACAGGAGGATGCCTTAAATGCTTCTTAGATGTTATAATTGTATCATGAGTTTATAGTTAATTTTTACCCAGCTTTGTATGCTGATACGCACTGCTAGCATCATAGCATTTCTCAAGAGCTGTTAGGATGCAACCCTGCTCCTTGCCTTTGCCTAGTGTCCTGTTTAGCCAGGAATTTTAGCTCAGGGAGTGACTTTACCCACATGCCAACCTAAAACTCTGATTAAGCTACCATGAGAAATAAAAAAGCCAGAGCTTTAGTTGAAGGGTCTGTTGAAAGAGGCGAGTACTGCTACTCCAACCCTCCAACCCATGCAATTCCCATTTTATACTACCTCCTTTAAAAGTTATTCTAGTGTTTTTTGGGTTTTTTTGTTGTTTTTTCCTGTACTCAGGGAACAGTTTGTTACTTTTGAGCTGCTTCACGGAAATGTGGAGCAAACTGACAGGGTATCGTGTTGTTTTTTAATAGGAAAGAGAGGGAGAGAAAGGGAGGAGGTTGGAATCATCCAATGTTATAAACTTACCTGTATCTATATCCAGCCCTCTTCCCCACTCCTCCTCTTTCCCTGTTTTACTTTAAAAAAAAAAAAAAAAAAGAAAAGAAAGAAAAAAAATAGACATATGTTTTTACTTAAAATGTTTCAAATGTAAAGTTGTGAGAAAGGAACTGTAGGAACTCCTGGCTCTATTTAAGTCTGTCAGAACTCCATTGACTTTACAGGGGCCAAGACGTCACCCGTAAGGTAGGCCAGGCTGATGTTTGCGTTGTTCCTCACGTAACCCAAGGCGGTCAGAAGCTGTCAATAAGCCCTACTGTTCTGTCTGTTTTGTGTGGATGAATTGGCCTCTAGTTGCTCTAGTTCCTTACCCTGTAACTGCTAGTTCTGAACCAGACAGTACACATTCACCTTTTCATAGCTGTTGATTCAAACGCTTTTAAAATAATCTTGTACCAAAGACTTTTCTGTAGAACAGAAGGAAGCTGCATATTGTCCCAAAATAATTGAACTAGTTAAAAGCTATAGGTTTGAAGAGCCAAATATGTTTTATTCTATAAGTAGTTACTAACAAAAAACAATAGGGCTTCTTGATTGTAGTAGTTGATTGCATAGATGGAGTTGTATGCTTCTACAATTTTAACTACCTTATTGTTACAAGAGCCTTTAAAGAAAGTTATAATACCAGCAGATATCTCCAAAGACTTCCAAGTGTAATTTTTTCTCCAGCATGTAGTTAATCAACAATACAGTATTAAAAAAAAATATTTTTAAACTTTTAAAAATCTACTTGCTGAAGAAAAAGAAAACTTTTTCACCAAAGATTTATTTTTGGTCTCATCAGGCAGAATGTTTAGTGTACAGCAGAGTACTGTTTCTAGTTAGGTAAAGTGTGACTTAATCAAAACTAGATTAAGAATGTGTAACTGTAGCATGAAGTTTCACACTTCATCTTTCAGAGTAGCCTCTTTTGTTAGTTTCCTTCAGAAAGAGCTGATATGCAGATGGTAACTGCTTCTCCAAAGACTTGTTTGCTGTAAGTACTGATAATTGGATGTAATTTTATGACCTTCATTACAGGTAAATAATTTGAATACTAAACTTAGTCTTCCAGAGACCTACTCTGTAGTTTAACCAATGGATAATTGGAGAAAAACAGACTTAATATAAAATCTGTCAGTTTAGTATAGATGCTCTAAGTTCAGTAGCCAAAAAGATGAAAATATTCAGTGTATTAGAGAGCAGTGCACCAAGAAGTCTGCTCATCACTTAATGTTTTATTAAGGTACTTTTTATCAGCAAATAAAGAAAACCAAAGATATTTAAGGTTACCTCAGCATATAGGCAAGCTTAGTTAGATATAAATTATTCTTTATTTTTATTTTTATGTTAACCAAATATAATACATTTCTCCAGAACTCAGACTACATTCATGTGCTTCCCTTGCCACATACTTAGGATTACTGTGGCACAAAAAACGTTCTCAAAATTAATGACCTATGTTACTAATATACAACAAGATTGCATGAGAGGAAGTTAGTCTAATGATTGAAAAGGATTGTAAAGCAAAGGAATTGTGTAGAATTTGATACTTTCTCTATTGAACTTAATAGCAGATTCAATCCTTCATAATTGTAACAGTGCAGAATTGTGCTCCAAGTTTGAACGCCTCTTATCCTGGAAGCCAACATGTGTAATTATAGATGTGACATTATGGATGCTAATTTTCTTAAAAATTTATACCTCTGGCTGTCTAAGGAAATCAGTTTTCATATGTGAACTTTATTCATTCAGTTTGCCAAGCTGGCAGAACACAGTAGGCAGAATATTATTTTCTTGATTATGACTGTAGCAACTGGGTCCTGGAGAAAAACATACCATTTTTTTAATTATGAATTTTACTAAATATGTTCTGGAAGATGAACATAAATGTGGAATTTAGTGTTACACTATGTGAATTGATTTTGTTTAAGTGTATTAAGAACTAAGGAGCCATGGCTGATGTGATGAGTGTATATGCAACCCTTGTACTTTAAAAAGAAAGCAAAAATGTTGCTTGAAACTGGCTTACCATGCTGTGTTTCCAGGTGAGGACTCTGCCCTTCAGCTACAATAGCAATGCCTGTTCTGCAGGACCTGGATCCAAACCCAAATGCTCAATCTGTCCACAGTTACACTTGTGTATGTTCTTCATATTTAACAAATAAAAGGTATTCTCCTCTTTCAGGAGTTATCGAGGAGGTACAGGAATGTGTATGCTTTGTAGAATAGGGCCTAGCAGTTGATTTATGTTTTGGGTATTTTTGGTTTAGTAGGTCTGCTTTTGTAAGAGAAACTTCAAGTATCCACATATCACTTTTAATAATTTCCTATATTAGCTGTGCATTTTCTGTATAATTTAGGAGATTTTAACAGAAAACAGTATCATGAGTCTTCTTTACCTATTTTAAGTATTCTTCATAGTTCATTCCCTCTTTGGTTTTATTCCCTTGCTTTATACTCTCAGCTAAATTTTGTTTGCTTTATTCAGGGTCCTCATCCTGTTTCTCTTTAAGTCTGTGGGAGAATTATTTTTCTTTCAGTTTGCCTGGTCTGGATGACAAAATCAGCTTTTTTTCGTTTCTCATAAATCATCAAGGTACTACTTTTAAAGGACAGAATTCTTACGTGGTTAAAACTCCCATTGGCAAATGGATTTTTCACAGAATCATAGAATGGCCTGGGCTGCCAGGTACCTTAGAGATCATCTAGTTCCAATCCCCTCCTGTGGACAGGGACACCTCCCACTAGCCCAGGTTGCGCAAAGCCCAATCCAGCCTGGCCTTGGAACACTGACAGGGAGGTGCATCCACAACTCTCCTGGGCAACCGGTGCCACTGACTACTCTCAGGGAAAAATTTCTTCTTTATATCTGGTCTAAGTCTACTCTCTTCCAGGTAGTAGCCTTACCCCTTGTCCTATCATTACATGCCCTTGTAAAAAGTCCTTCCCTAGCTTTCCTATAGGCCCCCTTCAGGTACTGGAAGGCTGATGTAAGGTCCCCCCGGGAGTCTCCTCCAGGCTGAACAATCCCAACTCTCTCAGCTCTCAGCATTTGCTGCAGCCTGAGTGTACTACAAGAACAGTGACCATAGACTGCTGGGTCTCAGTAACATGCTACACTGAGCAAATTTGTAAGCCCTAAGACTAGGACTTCTTGCTTATCTTACTTGTTACAGAATGGAGTTCATGCAGGGAAAAGTCCCATCTCCTAACATGGGAAATGTTGGTAGGTTTTGTAGGGTACTGTGTGTTTAGCCAAAAATCTCACTCACATCAACTGCTAAGAGAGCTACACAAGTGTTTCACACAAAACAGTTTACTGAAGTTATTCTGGTAAAATTGAAAGCAGAATTACACCTAGTAATTTCTGAAGTAGTTCTTCTCTTGAACAATTGTTACACACTAATTGCTGCAACTGCAGCTCTGTAATTTCTAAATAGAGGAATTTGTAGGAAAGACAGGGTGCCTTTCTATAATAAGTTAAAAATATATTATTTATGTAACTGTGTATTTTGGAACATGTGTTTCCAAAAAATACTGTTCTTCAATACAGACCAAACCATCATGTATGAAAAGAACACAAATTCAATTTGTCTCAAATGTAAGTTTATTTCTTTGGAATTCCTCTAGATTTACACTGACACTGGTCCTAATTGACTCAAAAAGGACATAAACACATGCTTAAGGTTTTGCCATGTTGGGCCCTCTGGTTCTGTTGTGAGCTGTGCTCCTTAGGGAAATTTTCAGCTTTTCATGGTTGCATATACCCACATTGCACCTGCCTGGTGTGTTTTCAGTAAAGACTGACTGTATATGAAAAACTGACTTATACAAATGTTGCTTTTTGATTGTTTGTTTGGCTTTTGGGTTTTTTTAAAGTTGTGAATGAATTGCCAGTGTAGGAGCCAGGTATGTATCTCATATTGTGGTGTTCTGGATCCTTTCACTCTGTGTGCCATTTTCTTCTAAGGGCAGCAATGGCTGACTGGCTAATGGAGGATGGAGCTGAATTGTATTAATTTTATATTTGTCTCAGGGGATCAGCTCTGTGAATTCCATTGTGTGAGGGAAGCTAATGTTTGCCCTGATTTGAATGTAACTTTTTAATGTCTTTTGAAAACTATTTTGTTTAATAATGTGGATTTGTTTTTCTTTTTCTAGCATTCTAGTAAATGTTACCTAGTGCGTTGGTTCATTTTCCCCTCCAGGGTTGTTTATATACTACCCCAAAGTCATGCCAAAAAGTAATAGAAGTTTAAATGCCAAATGTTTATGAAACTGCTGTCTAAAAACTGATTGATTGCACAGTTGAAATAAAAGTTTTCCTTAGTAAAAGTGCTACTTGATAAATATTTTATTTTCAGTGTCTCTGGCTCAAAACAAGCAAGATAAAAATACTGTGCCCGTTTTAGGCTGAGCAGATTAGGGAGATGTTGGCACTTAAAGTTACAAAGGTAGAGAGTAAACTGCACATGACTTACCATTGAAATTCACAGAACTTTCCCAAACTTGTCTTCACATATCATTTTTGTACCTGGAATTATCTCCTACGTAAAAACTCCATCTGTGTCCCACTGCTGTCTAAGTCTCACCTCTGTTTTGGTTCATCTTCATTGGGTGTGGAAGATGTGCTTCTCAGCACAGCTGTTCTCAGAAGTCTGGGAAGCTACTGACAAAGCTGCACTACTGAGTTTTCCCCAGCATTTTTACACCTGCTAACTGTTGAGCCTGGTATTTCAACATATGACAAGACTAGAAAAATGCAGTTGCTGTTGGTCAAAAGACAAATGGCTATCTTTACAAAGGACTACATTCCACATGAAAGTCAGGTTAAATTAGCAAGGAAATTCTGTTCTGAGGGGATTAAAAGGTTTCTATTGTATCAAGTTGATTACTGATTGTCACTTGAAAGCACCCAAACTTGGCCAGGCAGTTTAGAGAGTTAGGTACAGAGTTGGATTTAGAGTAGTGGTTCCCATACAAATCTTATACTACTGGAAATGAACCCACAGTAATTACTGCTGTTATTTACAGGGTCTATAAAACCAAACCAGCAATGGAATCTAAACTCTCACATTACCTAGGTAGGTTTGACTTTGTTTTTCCATCTGTATTGTTCCCTAAAAGACTGGAACTCTTCACTGGCACTGTATATACTTAAAGAACAGATATTTCACAGGTATTTCCAAGCTTTGAAATCACAGTATTGGGAATTGAAGACTTAAAATAAATGTTAACTAACTTTCTGCTATGTTCAGGAAATTGCTGCTTCTGAATAGATATATTTTTACTTCTTTCTTTGATGTGTGCCCTGTCACTTAAGATGTCCCTAAGAGAGGATGTGCTGTGTGCACCTCTAGGCACACAGAGCCTTTTTGCTCTGACAGCATCCCGTGCTGATGAGTCAGGCTGCCTGGATTCTACAGTATAACCATGATGTCTCTCTTTGCTTTTGAATTCTCAGAAGACAAAGGAAATCTGAAACGCCTCATCATGCTGCTTTAGGAATCACAGCTGTTGTTACCTGCAGAGTCTGCTGATAGAACAGTTCTGCCTAGCTGGGTAGCTTATATGACATTTATCCCTGGGAGTATTAGAGCACCAGCTGTGGTGACTATTTATAAAACAAACTCTAATCCAAAGTTCTTTATTCCTTATGTTCAAATATAAGAATGCTGGAATTGTTATTCAGAAGTAATTGATAAAATTATACCAAGCTGAAAAAAATAAAAGAAGCATTTTAACAGAGTATTTGTAAAAAATAGATAGATCTTATTATAGAATAATAGAATGCTTTGGGTTGAAGGGACCTCAAAGATCATCTAGTTTGACACACACACTGCCTCACCCCTACCCCCCCACCATGTTTTGGGGTTTTTTTAAATATGAAAAGATAACAAAGAACTTTGAATAGCTAGGGAGCAATCAGACTGTCCGGTGATATGAAAGCTCTACCAATGTAGCTCCCCAGAGATGCTGTTCTTTCTCTAGGTGAGAAAAGGAACGAACTGCAGTTCCTGATTATGTTGCCATTAGTTAGTACAGGTGCATTTTAATGTCCAGAATCCTTATTTGTAATAGCAATAAATAAACAGTAAAGCTCCACCTTTCAATGAGTTGTTCTTGCAAAGGAAAGCTTTACAACAGCTCTGGTTTGTGACCTGATCTTGTGCTACCAGTCTGCAGTCTGCCACCAACCTGAATGAGTTTGACAGGTGAGCTCTGTGGGCCACACTGAATGGGCCACACATTAATTGACACGACAACATTGCTGTTTGTTAGTTTATCAGTGACATCAATGTAGTCTTTGATTATCTGTTTTTTGGATAAAAGGACCAATACCTTGGAATACGAAGGCCAGCTTTCTGCCATGCTTTGCAGCTTGCTCAGCCCCCAGCAAGCAGGAAAGCAGGGAGAGAAAGGACTCTACCTGCAGTTGTGGTTACGCGGCAGGATTGTGGTACGTAAAACATCCCCTGCATGACAACAGGTGAGCAGCAGTTCTTTATGGGTTAATTTCTCTCCCTGTCCTCGTGCTTTCACTCAGCAGGTAAAATTGGCATCTCTGTTAAGAAGCAGAGTCTTTGTATTTGGCTGCTAATACTGGGCAGAGCACCACATGTTAATGGAATTGGCAGTCTCAAGATCTGCACTGGGTATGTATAACTCAAAAACCAGGCCAGTCCTCCACTAAATCTGGAGCTCTGGTGACTGCAGGTTTGGAATCTCCTTTGCACCTGAAGTCAGACTTTGCATTTTGTTATATATGAAAAAAGACATCTGCTCTCCTTTAATTTATTTCTTAAGTTATTTCTCTGAATATTTACAAGTAAATCCAGTTGGGTTTTCTGTTTGGGGATGCATAAGCATTTGTTATGAGTAGGATTAACGTATGGCATATCCTATTTCTAATAGATGTTGGCACTGTGCATCCCAGTCTGTATCCACTTTTTCTTTCATCTGTAGTCACGGTCTCAGGATTGGTGCTTGAGCATTACCTCTGTCAGTAAGAGAGAAGCTATAGGTGCTAATGCTGTTGCTGTGTATGTTGCAGAGTCCTACTCTTGCTATAATAAATGTCTTAAGACTTGGCTTCATCTTCCCTACACAATAAAGAGGATGGGATTTGAACCCTCCTCTCTGTGCATACTTGCATGCTAGAGCCCCAGGTACACAAGCTTGGATTCAGCAAAGAGATACCATATTGTTTCTGCCTGAAAGTGTAAAGCTTTACCTAAATCCCATAATTTAAATCCCATTTACACAGGAATGCACCATTAAGACATACATAAAATGCAAATAATTCAGAATGTAGCTGTGCTTCAGTGGAAGATAAACCATGCATGGATATCCCTGGTCCATAGCATCTCCCTTGGCTGGTATGAGAGGTCTGGGGTTGGCAAATGTTTGGGTGCCAGGTGCTCTCTAAGAGACTTCTGCCCTTAATGTCAGGTATGACTCTCTGGCCTGCAAGAACCAGCTGAGATGGTTTTCTGGCAGTGCTGCAAAGTGGTTCTCTGGAGAAACGGCTCAGACAGCACTGGAACTTGACCAGGTGGGTCCGAGAGATGCTAGATAGTGTAATCACCTGCAGTTTCGAGGGATGAAAGTGAAATTCTCTGAGGACTGAAGGTAAGTTTCTTATTATACTGCTTCATGAGAAATTTTAAATCAGTACCTAAAACACTGGATTCTGCTTTAGCTGGAAATAGACTGGGGACTCCCCAGAGGTCATGTTTATAGAATGCTTTTGAATTTTCTTTTATCTGCATGGCAATACACTGAGAAAAAAGATTTTCATGAGTAAAGCAGCAGATTTCTGGCTAGGCTGCCAGGCAGTTGCACCACATGAAAGCAGCAGAAGTATTGCTCACAGTACAGCTCACTACAGCCTTTAACAATTTGCATTTTTGTCTGCAGGTTTAGGAAATTAACCCCTCTTGTTTGCTGGAAGCTATCACCAGGGGATGTGATGGAGCTTAATATATGCTGCCCTCCTCACTTCTTGCAGTTTACAGTCCTATTAGCTTAAAAGAATCCCACCGAACTACTTGCTCATAGCCTTCCCTATACTAGGTCATGCAAAGTTGGGAGAAGGACAGTTTTGCACAGACTGCAAAAAATAATAATAAAAAATAATTTCCATGTTAGCAGCCACTGTTCTCTGAAATAGACCCTAAATATTTAAAAGTCAAGAACAGCTTGCTCAGTCTCTACCAAATGAAACTGTCTTTCCCTTACACAAAACCCAGGCAGAATGAATCCCTTGAGATCAAGATTTCCAACTTCAAAGGATAAATTAACTTTAAGCTTGAGTTCTAAGTATTTAAATTAAAATTCTTCTGCAAAATCAAAAGCAAGACCACCTCTAATTTATAATCAGAAAAAAATCCGATATTGGCTTTTACAACACTAAAGAAAAATGAATATATTAGAGAGGAAAACACCCTTTTATTTTTTATATACTGCATCTCTGGCTTTGTGATCTATACATATGGCAAGATAAAATCAGTGAGCAAAGTCTGCATATTAGAAGTGATGTGGCACAGCCTAGAATCACAGTGAATACCCAAGAGGTCACCTTTGCCATTGTAAATGCTCAGAGGTTTACATGAGCCTGGACTACTTCCAAGATCAGTTTTTGAACACTGGCTAGAGATGGGGTAAGTGCCCTGGCACCCAGCAGAGTGTGCTGGCTTGCATCATATCCTATGATTTAGAAGTCTCAGCCTGAGTGACAAGGTTGCCATTTCTAGTTGGGTTGACTGGAAACAATCTTTTAGTAGGAGCAGTCCACAACTTGGTTCAGTGTTCAACAAGGGTTTAAGAGTTGGTGAGATTTCTCTTGTGTAGCTCAGCCAAGCCAAAACTTACAGCCCAGCCCTGCAGCTGCAGATAACTGAACGTCAGGATCCCTGTAAGCACAGATGGATAGTGCCCTAAAATGTCTGTCTGTAAGTTTCAGATTTTGCATCGTACCCACTAGGCATAATACATGTCAAGCACTTTAATCCCATTTGGTGTTGGCGGACAGATAGTGCATATATTTTAAATAATTAGTTCCACATTCTTTTCTTGAAATCCTGGATTTCATGTGAATTTTAGCCTGGGGATTAGGGAAGCTGCTCTCAGATGTAAGGGGTGAGTACAGCATCTATGTAACTAGGTCACAGAGTACTTAGGCATATTTTGTTATCTGTTCTTGTGCTCTTCCCTACTTTTGTTGCACAATAAACAAAAGAGGTAACTAAGTTTCATTCATTATCTCCCCTTAAAGGATGGCAGAATTCTGAGATTGCTTCGTGGGTTTGTTTTACTGCATTTTCTAACAATGGTAATTTTGTGATATCTTTTTTCATTTGGAAATTTTTGCCTGTTTTAGCTGCATAGTCTACAAATGCCCAAATTCAGACACTAGTTGCTTCCTGCTTCCCAGCAGATCTCCTATTACTCACAGTTACTATATTTTACTTAAAAATTAAGACTAAACTATAGTTGAGCTGCTCTTTCGTTTCCCCTTCCTCAACAAAATAGGAAGAAAACTAAATGAAAAAGATCGTGGGTCAAGCTAAAGACAGGCAAGCCACCAATTACCATCAGAGGCAAACCAGACGTGACTTGGGGAAAATTAATTTATTGCTTCTGGTCTGTACTTACAGAGGTCACCCCAGCAGCCTCTCTGTTGACAAAACCATGACACCTACACTCAATACAAACATGAATGATATTTTTGTACTAACATTTTGATCCTGTTTGCTATTTAATATAGAACTGGCGGCTTCAGAGCACCTTGTTTTAACTTTAAAGAAACAATTACAGTTGAAAAATACAACTACTGTTCTGGATGGAAGGGCAAGTGATGTAGTTTGACTGAGGTGGCTGTAAAATTAATTGTTCCTCTTGACAGACATGTTCTTGCAAAAAAATCTGTCTCCATTCTTAGCTATCCCTATCCTTCTTAGAGATAGCAGATGTACTCCATAAAGCCCCAATACAGAGTCCTCCGAAGAGAAACTAGTACATTAACATTGAAAATAGCTGGCCTCTAAATCTGAGTTTTGTATCCATGGGCTGAGCACCAGTATTTTGTCTTGCTACTAACACATGTTGGTTTTAATTGAAGACAGTGTATTACAAATACATGGATTAAATCTATTCCTTCATGTGCTTTTTGACTATAGCAATGAGGTTCTGATTTGCTTCCTTAGGTGCAGAAAGCTGTTATTTACCCATCTGTAACTAGGGTTAGAGCAACTGTGGTCTGACTAGAAGTTGCGTATCATGGTATTACATAATCCAGAAATCTACAGAGGTAGTGAGGGAGGCTCTGCTATTCTCTCAGTGACTATGTTTGATTCTCTGAGCTGCAGTTTCCATATGTACTTAGCTCTGACTGGACAAGCAGCCCTAGTGCGTGAAATTCAAGGACTTGAGTCAGCAATGTTCAGTGAGTCTGATCCATCCCAGATCCTTGTGAACCACACCCTCTAAAACCATACAAAAGCAGACCGTAACATAGAACAAACGAATTATGTTTAAGTTCCTATAACACACAGATGTTGTCAAATGAATAGGACTTGCAAAACATTGTAAGGAGGTGGTTGGTGGTGGTGTACAAGAGAAAAGAGGCAGTGTATCCAGGAAGATTCCCTCCAGTGCAGGCAAACGGATATGCATGGGTCTGCCTGTCCAAGGCTCTTACTGAGGTGCGAGGCTGAGACGAGGGAATAGCCACACAACTGTGCTCAGTGTGGAGAGATTATACCGCAAGAGGGTCTGCTACCTCTGGAGTTAGTGTTACCACTCCATTAGTTTTATGGCAGAGATTTCACTTTGGCAGTTCTGCAACACAAATCCCAGAAGAGTCTTTGCCTACATTTAATTACTTTCTTAGAAATGCACTGATGCATAGGACAGCCTGGGACAAGGTTTCCTCAGGTTTTTACAGCAGGCAAACTTTTTAACTTTGACTCCCAGCAAAGTCAATGTCAGAGTGTGGATCCAAGAGCAGGTTCACAACCAATTATTGCAAAGATCAGCGTGGCCTTTGCAGAAAACTAGAAAGGGCTCTTGGGAGAACTGAGTTAAGTGCATAAATTGAATGCTTACCTCTCTTTCCATCAAATCATGATAAACAGGAAAATGCAAAGGATTAAAAGCAAAGGAATTGCATTTCTTTCATTTCCCCACAGAGTGTCCCCATTTCACTATTCATTTCGCAACAGGAGACCACTTTGTGTAGGATGAAGTCCATTGTGCAGCGGATCCCACAAAGGTTTGATAAACATGCATGTGTCCCTCTTTAAGATTTATTACATTGATAACGTTAGCATAGCAAACTCAAACTTCCCTTTTACTTATCCTAGCAGTAAAAGGGAAAGAAATGTTAAGTTCCTTGGTGACATAAGATCAAATGAGGGTTTTTAAATGCATACATGTACACACACACACTGGATTTCTTGCCAGAACTTTTGTACTTTGGCATATAAATAAATACAATTATGAAACTTAAGTTCCTAAATAATCAATGGCTGTCTTAATATTTTAAATGTTTAAGTATTAATTAATTTTTACTTCTTGGCTAGAAAATTCTATAGTTTATAGTTTAAAACTGTTGGCAGATTGTAGGGTTTAACTTTATTAAGTCATATGTGTTGTTGGCAAGGGTATCTTGAGTGCATCAAAAGGGTTTTTGTCCTGAAATATTTGAACATGGCTATATTTTAACTGTAAGTTGAAAAAGTGTGTACTCCAAAAGAAAAAAGGAATCAATTAGTCTTGCTAAGTTTCAGAACTGCCTGAGAGCTTGCTTGGAACTTTAAAAATTTTGTTCCAATATAGATATGACACTTGGTGCACATTTCCAAGATGGTTTTGATCGGTCCACTAATAACTTGCCTTACTTAGAAAAACATGTTTTATCAGCCAATGATTTGCTATGTGAATAGACAAAGGTGTGATCATTCTTAGGTTTTCTACTTGATTTCAAGATTTATCATGCATCATATGAAGGGAAACTTAATGTAATGCACTACAGGAAAAAATCTTAGATTTTTTAATGGACTAACTGTAAAGCAACCTGTTCTGCACTTTTCCCCTACAAAGACTTTTGTATTCATTTCAGATAAAACTTGAAACATGAACATACAAGTAGATTTTGGGTTTTACTTGATATTATGTGGATGAATGGTTAATGCAGAAGTTCAGACCATCTTAATTTTTGCTCATTAAAAGCAGAAATGAAGCAGACATGGGCTAAGATCTGGTTTACATCACCGTAACAAACATAGCATTCACCAGTAGGTGACCAACATGCACTATAATAGCTTCCATGACTTGTGCTCCAGCTGTTTTAGTTACAATCCCTGAGACTGTCAGAAAAATACTTTATAGCTGATAGACCCAGGAGGGACCTGGTCAACACATTTTTCCAGAGCAATACCAGCTGCATAACCAGCTAGACTAAAAAGGTATTAAAAGTGCACCTCTGTGTAACAAACGAACATGCATGTTTAGTTTTACTATGCTGAAAAAGGGAGAAATGGAGGAGCAGAACAAAGCAGTCTAGAGGAAGAGGTGTAACTTCAGCACAACAACAAAATCAGATTTTTTTTTAAGCATTGTCTCAGACCTGACAACACCTCCCTCCAGCCTTAACAGTCCTACATATCACAGTAGCATTGTGAAACTTGTACAAGGTTGTAGAACTAGCACTTCAATTTACACAACATGAAAAAGGGCCTTTTACCAAATTAATTATTGATTTTATTTCTTTCCCCTCATAGCAGGTGGGGGAATCAAATCTACTGATGCTGGGAAATTGTTACAGACTAAGGCTATCACAATCCAGATTTCCTTAAATGTGTTCCTCTTTTTTCCAGCACAACACTTTCTGTCCAGGTGAGAGAGAGAGACCACTGGCTGGTTGGTTGGCTTTTGTGTTCACATGCTGGAAAACCTGCACAGCTGCCAGATCTTGCCATGCTTGTGCTGTATCTTGACATTGCCTATGCAGGCTGGACACATCACCCTTCTGCACAAGCTTGCTGCACGCTGACAAGGTGCACAGGGGTCCATTTCTGTCTCACTGTGTAGGAAATCTTCTGTGACAAGTTGATAAATCACAGTAACTTGACAGGTTAAAGCTGTGCATGCTTTATTTTAGAACATGTATGACTTGCATGAGAGGAAAACTTCTGTATTTTTTCCCTGGTACTGGAAGTGGCAGTGTTAGACAATTCAGCCAGCTGAATTTTTCCTTCTGATGTCATACTTTCTTTTTTCTTTCCTAACATTATTCCTCTGGGATTAAATCTTGGCCCCAGGAGAATCAAACAGAACAAATCTTTCTCTTTTTCCTTTCTTGAATCCCTTAAATGTCAGGAATTTTTTTCTATTAGCACATTTGAATAGATACATATGTTGTCAAAATGGGCTTCTAGGCTACTCTGCTCCTGGGATATGCAGTAGATAAATGTGAAAAGATGCAGTAAGCCCCCTTTATACGTTAATTCTCTGTTGTACATCCATGTATCGTTGCTTTTTCTCTCCTGATAATGTGTACAGACACTATGACAGTGATTAGTAAAAGAACTTCCTTTATCTATTGGTAGTTTGTACAGAAAAGGTCTTCTAGCCAACTTTTTAACCTGGATTCAGAAGGAAAGTTACCTAGAAGTTACAAAACCCTGCTCTTTTATACTTAATAACATTTTGAGGCCTGATGTGACACGTGATTGAAATTACTATTATCTCACCAAAGCCACCCTTTTCAAGAGTATGAGTTATAAAGTATTAAACTTAAAATACTATTTGTTACCAACTGAGTACTCTGGCAGGTAGAGAGACCTTCCTGAGTGGTTGGTTATTGTTAAAAAGAAGAAAATTACTTAGGAATCACAGAATCATTACTATTTGAAGGGAACTTGGGAGGTCTTGACTTCTGAGTCCAACCTCCTGTACAAAGCAAGGTTAATGCTGAAATTGGGCTATGCGATTTTGGGCTTCAAAATCTTTCAGAATGGAGATTTAACAAATAATTTAGTTTCTTGTCCCAGTGCTTGCTGAGCTCAAACCAATTCCTTCCCTCCCACCATCCCTTCTCCCAGCCAGTTGGAACCTTGTTTCAAATTTTGGCCACTGAGTCTCATTTTCCTGTTACACACTTCAGTAAAGAGCCTGTCTCTCTTCTTAGTAACCTCCACTTGGGTGTTGGAAGGTTGCTAGTAGGTAGCCCTAAGCTTTCTTTTCAACACAGACTTTTGAGAGGAATAAATGTCGGGGTTATTTTAAGACAACCAATGAAGCTGTGAGGTGGTGATGTGTGATAATGAGAACTTTCATAGACTTTTTGGGAACATCTGAGGTGCCAAGTGAATTAATTCTTTTCACTGTGTCAGCCGTTTCCAGTGTAAGTTTAGAAGCATAAAGTTGCTCCAATGGGATTCTCACAGAGCGCTCACTAAAGACCTGAGTACAAGTAAAAACTGAATTTGGATGAACAGGAAAACACATAATTTTTTGCAACTAGAGTACTGGGTTAAATGGGAATTCCCTGCTCACATTTCTGATGCAGACAATCTCCCCCTAGGAACCTTTATATACCCAGTGACATCAATCTGTGCATCCATAATTACAGTCTACATGCTACTACGAGGCAGCCGTGCACAGAAGCTCACGCAGTCCTGGGAGAATCATCCAGGCCTACAGCGAACTCCATCACAGAAAATGCAAATTTCTTCACAGATAAGACACATCTTCCTCCAAATATAGACTAGCTCACACCCACCTTGCTAATAACAGGCTACACTTCTCTTCAGCAAGATTACACACAATTAACCAGCAGATCCCATGAGAATATTTGAAATACACTATACCTGGAGGTACTTGCGTTCTGGGATTGCTGGAAAGTAAAAGACTGTGGACAAATAAAAACTCTGTCTAGGGAAGGACAGAAATCAACATAAAATTTCAATTACTTTTAATACTGTTGATTAACAGTTTTGGTCAAGGATGAGGACTCCATGTTTAACACCTCTGAAACGCAGCCTTTTCAGAAGATGGGGAACTGTGGCAGAATGTACGTTTTCACAAAATTACAGTGGCAGTGATTGATCTACCAACTTGTGCTTTTCAAGACTAAAGCAGGGTTTACCGGCGCTGCGAGGGCCACCAGTCGTACTCGGTGGGTTCTATCTCCTCTGTACTAGCCTGAGGCCACAGACCCGGCTTGAGGGGCGATACCTCCATGGTGGGAGACGTTCTTTGAAGAGGATCCTCCAGCCGGCGCGGACCTACCTGCCAGGAAGCCGCCGGAGCACTATGTTTCAGCGTCTCAGGTAAATGCCCGCGAGGACGAACCGGAGCCGCCGCCTGGAGGCGAGAAGGCGGCGCTAAGCACGTGTTGACCGAGAGGTACGCGGAGAAGCCATTAAGCGCCCGAGGAGCGCAGCCCAGCCCCAGATCCCAGCAGCCGTTATCCGTGTGGCGCTGGAGTGGGTGGCTGCGGGCGCTGGCCCAGCCCGCGCTCCCACCAGTCCCTGTCGCTTCCAGTCAGGGCAGAGACTGCTCGCGCCCCGGTTCCCGCCCTCACGCGCACTAACGGTCCTGACGGGCGCGCGCTGGGCGCCGACCTCGTCGCCCCTCAGCCGCCGCGCGCTGGGCGCCGACCTCGTCGCCCCGCGGCCGGCGCCTCGCTCAGCGCGTCGTGGCGGC
>VZTU01004966.1:105468-130644 GCA_013400835.1 Zapornia atra | reverse complement strand
TTCATTGTAAGGCACCAGAATTAATACAAGTTCAGTATTTGTAACAGTTGTCTGTTGCTATGACAGAGGCAAACTTCAAATACAGCCTGTGAGAAAACTAATGCAGTATTTGTATTGATTGAAATTTTGTAGGTGGTGACAGTGGTTTGGATGGGTTAGGAGGACCAGGAGTGCAACTTGGAAGCCCTGATAAGAAAAAGCGCAAAGCAAATACACAGGTAAATTCCCTTTGGCTCTTTTGATTTCTTAATAAACACTGCACTCAGCTGTTTGCTAGTATGACTCTCACATGGGTCCCAATACCAGTCTGTTCTCACAAATAGTACTTGCATACAAAATATTTCAGTTGTACTGTAAAGTTGAAATCTCCATAGTACTAGCTTTTCTCACTGAAATTATTTTAATCTCTGTAGGTTGCCAAAGACCTATAAAGTGAGGAGCACAGTGAGACTGCAACAACTTGTATTTTACCATATGGATTTGATTCTGAGACAGACTTTCTTTTAATGACTTTGTAGCCGTTGGTAGAAATCTGTACAGCATGAGTAGTTGCCATGAGACTACTTTCCTTCTTACTTTTATTCCCGTATGTGTAGGTTTGTGGGCTAATGGATCAGTACAGTTTGTTAATGCTTTGACCAAACTCTTGGCATATTCCCCAAGTGATTTTCAGGCAAAAGCTGGGAGGCAGGTTCGGCTCCTTTCCAGTGAATCCCTGCAATTTGGCATTTCTATACAGTTTCTGTTTCCAGAAAAGGAAGCCAGAATACAAAACATCCAAAGCAATTAGATATCTGTAGTGCAGAATTTCTCTTTGTGTGTTCATTCAAGTTTGAATGAGAGTATCTGTTAATTTTGTACTGCCCAGTGGGACTAATTTTATTTATGTAGGTCGAACAATCACTTTCTGTTAGGACTATCCAGATTCGTTGATATGTGAATCTGTTCTCTTAATTTTTGCCTTGTTTTAAAGTCGTCATTGTGAAACCTGCTCTGGGAGATATTCAATTAGTTTGAGGGTTTCAGACCTCTTTCTTAGTGGAGCTTTCCTTGTGTTCTGGAATGGTGATAACTGTAGAAGGCATTCAGATTATTTTCCTCTCTTTTCCTACTAGATTACAAATTTGCAGCACAGCAGCTTTTTAATTATTTTTAAAAAATAAAATTGTTCAGTTTTATTAGTATTTAGGAGGAAATGCTTTCTGTGAGCACCATTAGTGCGAGGGTGAACCAGCTAGCTGTTCTCCACAGGCTAGTCTAGAATTAAATTCAATTGTGTAGCTGCTCTGGTGACATTTAAACAGCCTCTGAGCTCCATTAAACACTTGATTATGCTCTGTAACCAGAAATCCTCATTTTTTATACCTATTGACTATGCATTGCAGGACTGTTCACAGTCACTGAATGCTCAGAAGGGAACCTCCATTAAGTAAACAGAGTATAGAAAATTCCTACATGCAGCCTCCTATGGTCTATATACCTTTCTTAGCATCATAGTAACATTAAGTTTGTATATCCTCATAGAAACAAGGCATCTGAAGAGGTGTATGTATATTCAGTAAAATGAATGCAAAATTAAACTAAGGAAATACTTGAAATCTGCTCTTCAACGTTTGGAAATAATTTGTACATGTGCTTGACATGTGGCTTTATTGTTGCTGTTCTTATGTAAAAGATTAAGAAATAGAAATCACATATCAAGTAGTATTTTCAGAAGCATGGTTGTGCAGCTCAAGAATTTTTAAAACACTGAGATTACTATAAATCACCATGTTATCTGGAGCCCAAACTCCTCTCTTGCGTCTGTACTGAAATTTCAGACAGCCTGGCAGGGTACAGCGTGTAAGCTTTACACAACAGCTGAACAGTCCTTTTAGCAGTAGTGCTGCTAATCCGGGACCTTTGTGGTTGGTCTGTCTTGCAGGGAAATACTAAAACTAATTTAAATGTTGTATTTAAAATATTTTTAGGGATCATCATTTCCTCCTCCATCTGAATATGCTCCACCGCCGAATCCAAGCTCTGACCACCTTGTAGCTGCAAATCCATTTGATGACAACTATAATACTGTCTCTTATAAACAACTTCCTTCAGGAAATCCATATTTTAGCAATCCTGGCTACCCTGGCTTTGGAGGCTATAACACTTTCAGAATGCCACCTCACATGCTGCCCAGAGTGTCCTCGCCATATGGTGGTTCTTACTCCCTCAGAAATCAACCACATCCCCTTCCTCAAAACCCTGTGGGAATGGGTTTTAGTCGACCTCACTCTTTCAGCTTTGGTCCACATGATAACCCAGGTTTTGGGAATCAACCACCTTATAGTAGTGGTCAGATAAATCAAAATGTCAGTATGCCTGGTCAGCATTTCAGACCAAATACTGGTGAGAACTTTGGCCATTCTGGTCACATACCTCACCCCGATGTGCCATCTAACTTTGGTCCTGGAAACAATCCAAATTTCCCAAACTCTCAGCTAGAGTCAAACCATTCTTTTGTTCCTCCACCAAACACATACAACCAGACAAAATCGTCAGCACAAAAGCAGGACTTTAGTCAAGGTGCAAGCAAAGTATCCAGCCAGAACACTGCTAGTCATCAGCATCACCACAGGACAGAGGACATTGTGAGTCAAGGTAATAGTGACCTAAAAAATGTCACTCGAAACAATGTGGTAAATCAGGATAATAGCCATTCTAATAGTGCTGATAACACTAATGCTGGCCATTCAAATGGGACTCAGAATAAGTCCCGCCAGCCTCGAGGTACTGCTGAAGGATGCAACTCTGAAAAGAGCAGCAAAACACCCCTTCACCCCAGTCGTCACGGTCACTCGTCCTCTGAACCCGTCTATCCATGTGGAATTTGTACACATGAAGTTAATGATGACCAGGATGCGATCCTGTGTGAAGCCTCTTGTCAAAAATGGTTTCATCGGATCTGTACAGGCATGACTGAGTCAGCTTACGGCCTTCTCACAGCAGAAGCATCAGCAGTATGGGGCTGTGATACTTGCATGGCTGACAAAGATGTCCAGTTAATGCGTACAAGAGAGACTGCAGGACCACCTGCATTGAATGCGGATGGCTAACAATGTGAATCGATGGTAGTGGTTGAAATACTTGCTGTGAAGATTTAGGTACAAATTGGGTACTTCACTTTCTGCAGACAATCAGTTGTATTTGATTGCTGTCATCTTTTTTCCTTAATCTGTTTTCATTCATAAACCTCCATATCAGCTTTCCTACTCTTAGGTTTTCCTTGTGCAAATGTTTTACAGGATGGAATACTTATTTCTAATTAAACTACAAAACATAACTGGCAACTGATCAGAAGTAGGATGTGCATTAACAATTTTATTGAAGGTGAAAATGTGCCTGTGTGATCAGCCCCTAATTTGCTAGTGTTAATGTGTTAACTAATGCTAGCATTTAGTGCTCAGATTTAACGGTACTATATTTCCAAGTCTCATTACACTTTATTTTTTGGGAATGAATGTCCATTACTGATATTCTTGCTATCCTTTCTTTGAATATAGTGGAAATGACACAGAGGAATGTGCAGTACTAGTAGGTTTTATTTTGGGGAAAATCAGAGAATGTCATGTGTGCTTTTTCCTGTTTTTGAAACAAAGCGTTAACACACTACTCACTTGAAAATTTATGACTTTGTGCTTACTAACACATTGAAACTTGCCAACTTCTACACATTTTTATTTCCTTGAGAAGTCAATGATCTCTTTTCACTTATCAGCATATAATTACTTGCTGAAGACTCTTGCTAGGTCTTGTAGTATTTGGAAATAGTTACAGAGTTACGTTAGTCACATTAGAAAAATAATACATCAAGTTTATGAAGTCCAGTGCTTTAAATCTAGAGAATACCAAAACTAGGGTTGAATACGTAACCTCAATTTGTTTGTCTTGAGCACATATATCAGCATACAGTCTCTGCATATCTCAGAGTCGTGCAGTCGTGCACCTCTCTCTCATGCTTTCTCATTGCTGGTTCTAGTCTCCTGCCTTAGTGCTGTCTGAGAACTGTGAATAAACCCATGCAGGGAAGGTCCTGCCCATCTTCTAGGGCTTTTTAACTAGAGCCTGCTCAGTCATCCTGAGCTTGCACAGACCACTTGGCATGAAGGAGGGGGCAAGGTAATAGAGCGTGCTCAGCACAGGCTCTGAATTGCAAGACAGTTTGGCCAGCAAAGTCTTAAAACTGAACTCCCACCGCTGCATCAGTCGGCCCCGCAGTGAGCGGGTGGGACATGGAGGGTGAGGGAACATACAGCTTTCGAGTGAGGTGAGTTTAGCCCACACCAGGAGCAAGCAATCAGAAGTTTCAGTTCTTTGTTAAACTTGATATCCTACTGACAGACATAAATGGCACGAGAACTTCATGTGCGATGTGAAGCATCCTGTTTTAATATGGGCAAGTTGATCATCTTCTTGATCTCAAAAATATATGTGTCACCCTCCCATTTTTTTTAATCTGGGGAAACATACAGCCTTGAAGACTTCAGCCAGAGCAGTGTGATAAAGTTGCATGTGCAACTGAAAAGGAGTGTTTCTGTAGAGAGAAGTTTTGCTCTAAATTAATAAAAGGTGACACCATAATCACAGACTCTGCTTGTAATACCACTGTGCTGGAAGCTTTCAGTTTTTAAATGATCAGTTATTAAATTGTATGTCAAGTGTTACAGGTACTAGTCATGTCCCTTAATGTGATAAATTCTTCAGGTCTGTGGTAATATAAAACACAGCCATCTCTATAAAGAGGTCATTTTTATGGTAAGCTATGCTAATAGGTGAAAAGTAAGGCTAGTTCACCATTGTGTTTGATTTTTAAATGGGCTCTACTGTCATACTTTCCTGGGAGATACTGTGCAAATCTACACAACTGTCCTTGTTTTATTTTAAAAGTGAAAAGTTTTATACTGGAGAAGGGCAGTATTGCTCTTCTTTTTTGTCTTGCCTGTCATCAGGAAAACAGAAATAATGTCTAAAGTATAAATGACAATTCATATCTTGAGGATTTACTGTATAGCGACATGAAGTGTAAGTCAGATCCAAGGCTTGTTTTCATCACTGTTTGGTTTCTTTAGTACAGAGACTAAATTTAATCTTGTTTTGTTAGAGGTGTGATATTTAAAAACAAAACACAAAATAACAACCAAGCAACCACCTCTGTTACGAGATTCATTCTTCAGTAGTTTTCTTAATGACTGACTGTTAAAATTTCCTTTTGGTATCTAAAGTGGAAATTAAACCAAACCTTGTTTAGATAGATCTGTTCCTTTGGGAATCAGTTTAATCTCCTCAACAATTTGTGCTGTGAAGGTAGGTAGTGGAGCTGATTCAGACTCACAGCAATGTCAATGAAATACAAAAATTTTGCTCAGTGAAAATTCAACAAGAGCTCCAGTGATGATACTTCTTACTCAAGCATGCTGTTCACAATACCTTTCCCCACTCCCACACCCCGTTCCTGCTGTGAAATGTTTGGGGCAGTTGTTCTCAAAAGTCCGATTAATGTTTTTAACATTTTTGGAGCAGACATATTTAAAATAGCCATGTACTTCTTAATTTCTTCCTCAGTCCTACATGAAGTTAGCCAAATGTTTTCTATATTAGCTATTAAGACATTAGAATTTAAATGTAGTGTTCTTACAAACTTAACATCAACTGGAGTATCGTATTATAAAGCCTTAAATTGTGTATTTGTGAAATTTATTCTAGCTATTTCAGTTTTTCTAAACCAGTACCATACTGGGTTTGGAACCCAATACATTTTCTTCATTTATTAACTTACAAATTCAAGGCATTAGTAAATGCCAATTACAGCAAATAAAAACAAATGAACAACAAAACCAAATGTGTTATCACACTGATAATAGAGATACGAGCAATTAGTATCTCCAAAAGTGATCCAGACAATATACTTGCCCTACTGATACACTCTTGGCATACCTGGACTCTTTTTACCTGGAGAGAGGTTATATTTTGTTTTTCTCTGCATGTATTGACTTGTAGTAGTTCAAGTATGCACAGAAAAAACAATCATGTTTTGTTAGTGAGGTACTAGGAAAATGTCAGCTGGTTAGAATTAGGAATTAGTTATAGAAGGGTGGGAGGGAGGGACGGCTGATTAGAATAGGTGAGTTTTTTTGTAATACTCTACATGAAACAATTCGTATTGAACTATCATGTACTGCTTTCATTACTAGAGATTTAGACTGTATTGGTGCTGCACACCAAAAATATTGCAAAGATTTTGTAAATCTTACAAACCTTACTGTTTTTGTGGAAAATGCCTGTGTCCTTTTTAAATAGCTCCTTCTCATGGTCAGAAATGCAGCCTATAATGACCCAAATTATGTTAATTTTGTTCCGAGGCTGAATAAATAGGTAGAAACTGGATAGAACAGTCCATAATACTTAGGTTTGGTTTGGTTTTTTTGCCAGAGACCAGTTTTAAGTGATAAAATATGTAGTATACTCTAAAATACTTCTCTTACTGGTGTCAGAATAAATGACTGCTGCTTATAGGCTAGAGGATAGGTAGCAAACGTCATGTATTCTGGCTGTTTTGCTGATCCCTTCCACAACTTGAGACAAGCAGGTTAACTGTGTGTGCCTCAGTCTTCTCTTTCAGAAGATGGGACTAATGCTTAGGGCTGTTCAGAGCCCTAGCTATTATTTGACATCTTCAAGCGGAAGAGACTAGAGAAAATTAACAGAGTCTGCTCTGTTTAAAACAAAACACAATAATTTTGAGGGCTGCTCAGAGAAGTATATATTCTGTGACTTCTGGAGTTTTTAATCTACGAACCAGTTTTGTAATCAGCTGTTCCAGGCTCGGCTTCACGCGAGAGCGCGCAGAGTCAGTGGGACTGCGCGCTCGCGGTCAGGAGCGTTTCCCAGTGTTGGCAGTGGGGAGCCTATGATATTCTCTAGTGAAATGCTTTTTATGGTTTGAGATTTTTACAAAATCAGCGGTGTTCAAATGTAGCACCTTTTTAACATTTGTCTTTATTCCAACTCAATGATAACACGTCTGCATTAAACCTGTCCATTTTATAAATAAGCATTGCCTGGCAGTAAAAGTATTGGTGTAACATTTTTTTTAAAAAAGGAAGTCATGCTTCTTATCATGTTGTATGTGACTTAAATGACTGTTTCATATTAAAACTAATCTTTCCTTATGTACTGCTTAAATATACCTGTTTTGGCATATCAGTTCAGTACTTTTTATACGATCTTGAATGTGTTCCACATTGGTGACATGTATTTTTGCAACGATTCTTTTGTTTTGATTTTAAATTAGAGCATGTCTGAAGTAATACATGCATTAGTGCTGTGGTGTGTGGCAAAGTTAATGTATGTAATTCAAATTGGAAAAAAGTTTCCAGACTTTGTCCAACATTAACCCTGTGGCCAGGGATTAAATTACTATGTAATACAAATTATTCCATATCACAATGTGTTTTAAGCTACTCTATGAAGTATGTGAAACATTATTGTTTATGGATTGGTAGCTGGCATGGTATCTTGCATAGAAAGAGGTATGATAGATGGTAGCAATTCATGGTAATTAAAACTGACTACCTTTCAGAACACACAGCACTTATGTGCATTGTCATCTCGTTGCCATAACTGTTAGTATGAATTTCTTAATATTATACACTGACAAATGGGTGAACATTTGGTAATAAGCTCATGGGTGTGAAAATTATATTCTGTCTTCATTTACAAAACATGTAATTTTTAAAAGCTATTGGATATGATTAGATATATGCAGGAGGATGTAGAACTGGATGTATTTTGAAGTTATTCTGCAATTACTAAGTTTTGTCTGAAGTTTTCTATATTAGAATAGACTCTTCCTTAAAATTGGAAAATTAAGTGTACTTATCAGAATCTTAAGGCAATATAACTATCCTACACTACATCTTGAGTTATGCACATTCACTTCTTTCTCTGAAAGTCCTCTGGTTTCTTCTTGTCTTATGCTTTATACGGAAATAGAGGGTCCCTTTAGTGCCCTAGTGTTGTGTATCATCAGTTCTGAGGTAATTAATTCTGCATGGTGTTCACCCACATTGAGGTGCTGCCTATAGCTTAAAGTATTCAAAGTTGCCCTTAGTTTCCTGGCTCAGAAATGACTTATCCCAACATCATAGGGAATACCTATTTATGTATTGCTTGCCCTCCGTGATTCATTTGCCTTTTCATGGTCACACTGTCTCAAAATAATTTATGTTCCAACCCCACCTTTTTACTCTGAGGTTTGTGCACTGTAATTCAGGAATTACTGTGTTGGAGACAGCTTGGGACTGGAGTCATGAGGGATGTGTCTATTCCTAGACACTCATCTTCTAAAGGATGCTCTAAATCTGAACTTACATATGGCTCAAAGAGGGCAGTCTTATATCTTCTTCCTTTTTTTCTTTCTTGATAATTTTTTTTCTGAAATGTGAAATAATATGGAGTTGTTGAGGGATTTTTACTTGAGACAGTCTCTCCTCCAAGTTTTTGTGTATGGCCTTTACAGCAGACACTGTGTTCTCTAGGGTCTTGTACATTTTTTGTCTACATTCTCCATTCAGTGTTAAAGACAAGTTGAAAAAGGCAAGTTACCAATCGACTGCCAGCCAAACAATGCAAAAAAGAAGCTGATGAAGATTGTTGAGATTTAATATTTTTTTTTGTTAACAATGATGTGATAGTCTACCTTCTAGAAGAACATAGAATCTGATTCAAGCGTTCTTGGAAAACGTGTATGGTAGATTTTGTCCAGCACTGTATGTAACTTTGTTGCTTTCTGTTGTCTGGTTTCAGTTTCTTGAAAATAAATTTCTTTGCGGGGAAGTTGCCTGTTGATTTTGTGAAGATGATGTAATGCCTAGATTAACTCTTCTGATGTTTTCCTGTGAGAATGCATTGACATTAGGCACAATCCTGCAAGAAACAGTAGAAGGTTGTATTGATCAGAAAAGCCAGCTCCTGCCTCTCTCAGAGAGGCCTTCCACTCTAAAGGCATTCAACTGAAGTAACTTCAAAGCAGATCAGAAGAGGTCTTGCACCATAAACCCCGTTTCTTCCCTTCAACAATGAAGGGAAGGCTAATGCACCGTTTGGCTGAATAGATTTTTTTTCTTTTTTTAATTTTAGAGCTTTCTGCACTTGGGAAGAGATTATCTAAATAGTTATTTATTGTAAATTATAAAATTATTTTTATAATATAAAATTATAAAATTATTACTAAGCTATTCCTGTTTGTTGACATGCCAGTACTAACGCATACTGAATCAGTACCTTTCTACTAAATTTTAAAAGTAACTGCTGTGGGGGGTCCCAAGCAATACATGCAAAACATTTTGTTGGAATAAATAGCATCTTATCACATGGTCCTGCTCTTCTTAAAATATTTGGAGATGAGGGGTGAGAGAAATGACAATTTAGAAAGGATGGGAGAAAAGGTTGGTTATTTAATATAAGAAAATGTAAGCCAGTAAGCTAGCAATGTGGAATGTGTATGAAATAGGTGGTATTTCTGCATCAATATAAGACTTAAAAGGTTGATCCAAGACCTTGCTCAGTCCCTTTTGGTTCTTCTAGCAGCTAAATCTGCTACTTTGACTTAGAAATGTGTGACTTCTACTGTGTCTTCCATGAGAGAAATACATGGCATTGCATTGGAGATCCAGCTTTTAAGTAGCTAAACTTTTTTGTTAATGTGTCAGTGCTATTTTGTGCAAGTTGAGAACACCAAATACAAGTAACCATAACTATGTCTTGTAAAGTGTGTATACCTAGTATGTTCTTTCTGGCAGGAATCCATAATAAGCTGCTTCATTTCAGTATATTCTCTGTGATTAAACTAAAAATGGCATCTGGATGATGAAGCAGAAGACCAGCACTCACCAAATCTAAGACTTTTCTTGTCTGTGAGGGAACTCTCCAGAACTGGAGGATGCATTCTGGATGAGGACAGCTGCATTCAGGACGGGTAGGAGATTTTGAGTTACTATTACATTCTAGCCATTCTAACCAATGCTGCTAGTGTAACACCCTGATTTAAAACAAAACACTATCCCCTCTAACCAACAACTGTTCCATTACTTCGTCTAGGAAGCAGGCAAGTAGGATTTTGACTACAGTGCAGTTTTGGCATCTCCATTTTCAATTTAGTAGGACTGGGGAAGCTTTGGGGATCAGCAAGGAAGGAAAACTATGTTTAAAAAAAAAAAGCAGCAAGCTGAGACTATGAAAAAAATCCCTTAAAATGGAGAAAGGTCTGTAAAAGCTGGATGACACAGAAAGGATGTTTAGAACTTCCTTGTTTCATCCTTGTCTGCAGTAGCCTGAAGTTTGTCTTGCAATACAGACAACTAAAAGATACAGGAGACAGGTTTAAAACAAACAGGAGTTTTGTTGTCACAGGAAGAATCTTTCCTCAGCTTTTATTTACTTGTTTTCTTTTACAGTTTCATAGACTGATAGCAGTCTGTTTATGGAGACATCACGGTTTAAGTCTAGGTTCAAAGCTATAACCCACAGAAATCTCATCTGCTGCAGCTGACAAGGTTCCTTATCCCATGGTGTGGATCCTACCTGTAAGTCTGAAAGTATGCAACATGCAGGGGTTTGTTTTGGTTTAAAGTGTGAAAAAATAGGTAAAGCATTTCAACTTTCAGTTAAATCTCTTTCCTCTTGTTCACTTGAATTCTTTTGGGATGCAGAATTTAGTTCACTTCTCAGATTCCTGTGCATGCAAGCATACATCCAGATGATACTGATTTGGGTGAGTGAGTGGGACAGTGACCTGGGAATCCTATCTAGTACGATGAATTTCTTGCTCTGAAAAAGTTTTAAACCTTAATAGTAACCACTACCATTTCAACATTGCTTTGGAATACAGATAATAGCAGATAAAAATTAAATCTTCAGTGATACACATTAGAAATCTTAGCTAATGTGTACAATGTTAATTCAAATTTTCTGGTCATATTGTAAAAGAAAGGGGAAAACTTAACTTGTTTTGTTCTGGAGCTTTCCCAAATAGTTCTAAGTAATTGTATACTTTTGAGGAACTTAAACATATCTGAACGTTTATCCAGATGTGTTTGGCTTGCCTTTCAACCTGTATTACCTAGGAGCAGTTGCTTTCAACACACTCAACTGTGTTTTGGCAGATAGTGTTACTGTTGGGGAAGGGAAAGCAACAACGTGCAAAGTACCTCCTGACTTCAGAGAACGCTGGGGGGCAGTAGCTGGAGCTGCCAGGATGACCTCATTATTTTTAGAGAGCACCTTGAAGTGTCAGTGTACTGCTAAATCCATCCTCAGCTTTACTTTTGTTTTTTAGCAGAAATTCTTAAACTAATAGCAGTGTGTCTCCTTATGGAAGCGTGTCTGGGTGGGAACTGCCTGCATTCCTTCCTACTCCGCCTAGGTGTGAGTGAGGAAACCAGAACGGCGCCTGACGCTGGCAGCCCCTGGTCACACTAGGATTTCTATCGATTAACCGCGCCGAGTTTTCGGGAGTCAGCACTGGGACTTGAGCCCCAGGGACGGTTCCTGTCGTTTTAAACCGCGTACAGGACCCGCAGGAAGAGCCCCTCGCTGGCTGCCGCGGGGGGCCTGCACGCCGCCTTTCTCGCCCGTCCTTAGCGGGCGGGCTGGCTGCGGCGGGGCGCTCCCCGGCCGTGACACCTCCTGTTCCCGCCCCGCACGGAGCTTGTCGCGTTTCTCGCGTAGCAGCGAGGAAGGGCAGCCGTGAGGTCTGGGGGACTCCGCTCCAAGCCCGCGGTGCCGGGCGAGGGGCCCCGGCTGGGGGCACCCGTTCGGCCCCGCCGCCTGCGGGGGAACCAACCGCGAGGCGCCCGTGGCGAGGGCCGGGTCGGGCCTATCAGTGCCTTCCGGAGCAGCGCGCGGAGGGGAGACCGGAAGTGCTCTTGCAGAATGCCGGAAGCTCTCCTGCCCCTAGCAACGGCGGCGAGGCGCCCGTAGCAATAGGCGCGGCCATGCCGGTGTGGCTGCGGGAGTACAGCTGGCGGCAGACCAGCACCGCCGTGTACCTCTCGCTGCCCTTGCGCGGCGTTCGAGTCACTCCCGCCAACATTTTCTGCACTGACCAGTACTTGAAGGTGGGGCGGCCGCGCACCGTCTCACGGGGCTTCTGTCGTGCGGTGTCGCCGCCTTGAGATGGGTTGTGCCCGCGGGCCTGGGGCTCCTGTTAAGAAGTAGTCGTTGTCAAGTCTGTGATCTTGTAGAATAGTTAATCTGTAATCTTCCTTTGTACGCTGCAGGCTGTTAAATATATAACCCACTGGAGATAATAGAGTTTCCGCTGCTCGTTCTTTGCTGTACTAATGCTCTTGCTCATTAGCAGATGCCAGCTGCCTTTTCTCTCTTTAATGGCCTGAGTTACACACATCTGCTTACATTATGAAGAATAATTCTCCATTTGAGATCTGTAGCTTCTGCTGCAATGTTGAAGGAACAACTTTTTCAATCCCTTTTATCAGGTCTTATAAAATATATAAGCTCCAATGCTGCATATTCAGCACAGTACCATCATCAATAGCGTGCGTTTCTTGAGGTTTATGACATATGTATTTGTATATTTGTATTTGTACATATATTTGTTGTATATTTGTACCAAGTATTTTGAGAAAGTGAGATTTAATTAAGATTTTAAAATCTTAGCATGCATTAATTATATTTTTTGTAGGTAAGCGTCCCTCCCTTTTTATTTGAAGCCATTTTATATGCTCCTATTGATGATACAAATAGCACAGCAAAGATTGGAAATGGAGCAATTTTCTTCACTTTGTATAAAAAAGAAGTGTCTATGTGGGATTCCCTAACTTTAGCAAATGGTAAGTCCTTTACTATGAGGAGTAGGTTGCACGTAAGAAACCCGAGCTGTGCAATAACTTTACAAACTATAATAACCAATGTGATGCTTTTGCTGCTAGGTATCTGCTAAGTTAAACTTCTTCATTGTTAAAAATAGCAGGTATATGAAAACAGGCAAAGAACATCTACCGACTCTAGTGCACACAAAACAGAGCGGTGTTTCCTGTAAAACATGTTGTGTGTAAGCAAATACTAGGCTTTCTTTATTAGAGATGGGCTTGATAGAGATGGCTTTGGGAAAACACACCATGACTCAAATGCCACAAAGTAGCAAAAGGAATCTTGGTTTTTTGAATATGGTACCTAACAGAAGAACTTTAGGCTCAAATCACTAAAATAGTGTATATATATTTGCTTTTTTAAGCTGACAAGGAGAAACTGCAATATCTAAGGGAGAATGCAGTTCTAAAAGCCCATGAGAAGGCAAAGGAGGAGACAGAAGCAAAAAAAGTCACAAAACAGGAGCACAAGAAGTATGCTTTGGAGGCCACAATGAAGGTAAAGCCTAGGAGGAATTTTACAAGACATATACATGGAAACAATTAGCAATTAATGTCAGCTGCTTGATTTAATTTCCTTTAAAAAATATGAAAAGTACTCATTGTTATTACAGTGCTGGAGAACCTTGTTACTTCTTTGTACCGGAAATGTGTCTGTTGCCAAATATGAGAGGGACCTTGCCAGGCTGGAAAGATGGGCCTGGGGGAACCTAATGAGGTTCAACACTGCCAAGTGTCAGGGGTGACACTTGGGTCGGAAGAAGCCCAGACATAGGTACAGCCTGGGAGAAGAGCTCCTGGAGAGCAGCCCTGCTGAGAAGGGCTTGGGGATTGTGGTGGATGAGAGACTTAACATGAGCCAGCAGTGGCTCTTGCAGCTCACAAGGCCAATGGGATCCTGGGCTCCATCAGCAGAGGGGTGGCAGCAGGGACAGGGAGGGGATTGTCCCTCTCTGCTCTGCCCTCAGGAGGCCCCAGCTGGAGTCCTGTGTCCAGAGCTGGGGCCCCAATACAAGAAAGATGTGGAACTGTTGGAGAGGGTTCAGAGGAGCCACGAAGATGATTAGAGGGCTGGAGCACCTGCCCTACAAAGAGAGGCTGAGGGAGCTGGGCTGGTTCAGCCTGGAGAAGAGAAGGCTCTGGGGGGACCTCATTGCAGCCTGCCAGTCCCTGAAGGGAGCTTATAAGCAGGAGGGGATTCAACTTTTTAAAAGGGCAGATAATGGCAGGACAAGGGGGATGGATTAAAACTAAAGGAAGGAAGGGTTAGATTAGATATTAGGGGGAAGTTTTTTACAGAGAGAGTAGTGAGGGGCTGGAACAGGCTGCCCAGAGAGGGGGTGGGTGCCCCATCCCTGGAAGTGTTCAAGGCCAGGTTGGATGGGGCCCTGGGCAACCTTGTGTAGCTCCAGGCCTGGAGGTTGGTGGCCCTGCCTGTGGCAGGGGGGTTGGAGCTCTATGATCCATGGGGTCCCTTCCAACCCATGCCATTCTATGATTCTATGAAAACAATTTAAAAAATACTTAGAAGTTGCCATTTTCCATTAGTAATACTAATTAAAAAGTTGGGCAAGCAGCACAGATTTTTGTCAGTTCAATGGAGACTACAGTAATGTGTCAAAACTTGTGATCTTTTGTGGCCTTTGCATCAGGGCAAGCATTTAGTCATTTGGCACTGTCAAAAATGCTGATTAAACCCCCCCCACCTTATTTATTCATTGTTATAGTTTATCTCAGTCTTTGTGTTCATTGCCTTTTGTGTTTGTGTATCATTGTTTTTCTGCAGTTTATGTGTATTTTGAGATACATTATTTTCTGAAAAATTTTTGTGGGCATAAAAAGTCTGGTCACTTCATTTGTGTTTAAAAGGATTTTATAAAGTATACAATGACATTCTAACATTGCATATGCCATTTGGACCAATATTAACTGCAGGTACTGATTTTTCAGTAGCAACATTGTACCAATTCTGCCCCTGAGAAAAATCTCAAAGAGAAGAGGAGTAATAAGAAAACTTGTACTATAAACCATATGCTCTGTGTTTCTGTGTATTCCAGCGGTCTGCACTGGAATATGGATAGAATTTTCATTGTTTATGAGTAAAACTTATTTCTGAATGTTTCTGGATCACTTCTTAGTAATGGTGGTACAATAGATAGATGATTTCTCATTAGCTTTTAAGGGTTGTTGTCTTTACTCTCCCAGTCACTTTTAAGCATCTTTCATAACTCTGCTTGTACAGTCACATTAACGATGATGCCCTGGTTGGGATATGACACTGGGAAAATAACAGTAGCTTTTCTCAACATCTCATGACAGTAAGCTGACTACATATCTCTTGGGTTTATCCTTGAAACAGCTAGAAGAAGCAGAAAGAACAAGAATTGAAGATCTGAAAGAACAGGTGCGGCAGAAGGTCACTAAGGAGTTGGCATTATGGAATAAACAGCAAAAAGACGCTGAGAAAGTGAAGAGGGGACAAAAAGAAGGGGAACTCTATCAAGGAGGAGAACAAGTGAAAGAGAAGAAAAAGGAAAAAATGAACAAAGCTAGGATTCCTAATGAAGGAACTTCTAAGACCAGACTCAAACCTCCTCAAGGTTGTATTATTGGAGCTTATTTTATCATTCTTTGAAATGTGGGTATAACTTTGTTCCTAGAAGTTGGTAATTAATCATTTATCTCTGTCTCCACCTTACTGAACTTATTCTGTTAGTTTGCAGCTATTTTAATATCTTTATTTTCAGTCAATTTATTGAGCTAAAGCATGTGAGTTCTTAGCTCTCATTTAAGTCTTTGGAAATACAAGGGCAGATTTTGTTCTAAGCTTTAGAAAGGTAAACCATAAAGCCTTTGTGACAGTGTAACAGAGACTTTCTGAGGGTGGAGTTCCTGTTACTAAGTTACATAACTGCCGGTTTTCAGAGAAATGGGCAATCTCCTTTAGCTCTATCCCATGTCTTGCCTCCCCCTAACCCCCTCCCGAGAGCTAAGTCAGGGAACATTTAATTTTTGTTACCTTTTTATGTTTTGGTAAGGCTCTTGCCTTTGCCCTGTCAGAGAATCATATAAGGGGCAGAGAGTAGTGTAAGAGAAGTTTAAGTTCATTTGTGACAGATAATGTTCTCAGTAATAAGATGGCATGGTACTGCCTTCCTTTCAACAGAGGAAATCTAACCCTTTCTCTAACTACTAGATATTTAGTTCTAGTGTACAGAATTTCTAAATTAGGCATGCTTTGGACCTCATTAGAAAAGCAGAAAAATCCCTTTTGCTTCATTTTTCATTTCCAGTGCTCCAATTGTCTTCACAGGCCATGGTTCCTACAGTATGTTTTCAGAACATTTAAAGGAAGAGCAGTTACCAGCTCCTCGATCGGCTGCCACCATTAAAATCAGCTTTACCTCACGAGTGTTTCCTACAGCTCTGCGAGAGTCTCGCCTCGCAGAAGAGGAGGAGGTGAGGTTTGTTCATTGTTGTAGTACAATGCTTCTGTTGTCTTCCAAGGGGATGGATTATTTACCACGTATTCAGTAAGTTGACAAAATTGTTACCTCTGCCAAGAACTGTTACTTGTGCAATATTCTTATCTTTCAAGGAAGGCAGTCTTATTTAAATTAAGATTTAAAGAGACACTTTTGTATAAAAATTATTCTCACTAAGCATGTGCAGATTATTAAGTAGCATGTGTCTTTTTTGGGGCAGAGGGGGGAAAAAAGGGAGCCATAGTAATTTAAATTCTTGAAACAAAATACTCTTAAATTTAGGATTCTTTTAAGTTCTGTCTCTTTAAAAGGAAGCTCACAGCTAGCTCTTTTGAACTCTGTTGAATGAACGCAAAGAATAATTTTGGAAAAGGAACAAATAAAAATGTATTAATGATGCAGTTACTTTCACATAGCAACAAAGCCATTGGGGAAACTTGAAATTTTGTAATATCTCACTATTAAATATTTCTTCCTGGTGAAACTGTGTGTCAAATAGAAATCTCTTGATGGGGTGAGTGAACAGGTAAAAGCAAAGTCCTTTTTTGGATTTGAATTTTCCTTCAGAATTAATACTTACCCATTGTATATTCAGTGGCTACGTAAGCAAGCAGAAGCAAGAAGAACAGTAAGTGCTGATTTGTCTGAGCTGGAGGACTTAAAAGAAGAGGAGAAGAATCCAGATTGGTTAAAGGACAAAGGAAAGTAAGTTAAATTCCATTTGAAGATATATAAAAAATGAATTATTAGTTATATAGTGTGAGTCTATGGTTTAGTTTTGGTATCTTTATCCTAGACATAGATAGTGAATGTCTTCACCTGGGAAGGAACAACCGTTTGTATCAGTACAGGCTGGGGGATGACCTGCTGGAGAAGAGCTCAGTGAAGAAGGACCTGGGGGTCCTGGTAGATGACAGGTTGGCCATGAGCCAGCAGTGTGCCATGGTGGCTAAGAGAGCCAATGGGATCCTGGGGTGCATCTGGAGGAGTGTAGCCAGCAGGTCGAAGGAGGTGATCCTCCCCCTCTGCTCTGCCCTGGTCAGGCCCCACCTGGAGTATTGTGTCCAGTTCTGGGCTCCCCGGGATAAAAAGGACAGGGATCTCCTGGAGAGAGTCCAGAGAAGGGCTACGAAGATGATTAGGGGCCTGGAGCATCTCCCGTATGAGGACAGGCTGAGTAAGTTGGGACTCTTCAGCCTTGAGAAGAGAAGACTAAGGGGGGACCTAATTAAAGTCTATAATTATCTTAGGCAGGGGATGCAGGGGGAATCAGCCAGCCCCTTTTCAGTGTCTGTGGGGACAGGACAAGGGGTAACGGCTGCAAGTTGGAGCACAGGAAGTTCTGCACCAACATGGGGAAGAACTTTTTCACAGTGAGGGTGACAGAGCAGTGGAATAGGCTGCCCAGGGAGGTGGTGGAGTCTCCTTCTCTGGAGATATTCAAGACCTGTCTGGACACCTATCTGTGTGATATGAGATAGGGAGCTGCTTTGGCAGGGGGTTGGACCCGATGATCTCTTGAGGTCCCTTCCAACCCCTACGATTCTATGATTCTATGTCTACATAGTAGAGAATTGATTGACAGCTTAAGGAGTTGGGGTCTGATAGAGTCATGAGATGCAATTCCTGAAGCTCATAATGAACAAAATCATTAAGAACACGTAATGCATATTCTTCTATGAGGACAGTTAAGTCGGTGCAATATTTTACTCAGGTGGATTTCCTTTCATTCGTACTTTTTATTGCAAGGTTAAACACCTGTCTAAAACAAACCTCAGGAATTTCATAAAAATACTGGTATATTTATATAGCTGTGTTATACAAAAAGATTGATTTGATTAGGCAATCATAATCAGATACATAGCTTTCAGAGTTAGTTCTGTGTCTGCATAGGTGTCTCCACCTTACTGTTTGTGCTTAAAGTCAATGGAGATTTTTATTGTGTGTCTGTATGCTATATTGTCAACATTAAGTTTAACTGCACTTCAGCTATGTGGTTCTCAGGAAAGGCTGTAAATGGCCATTTTCAAGGAAAAATGTCTAAAACTTCCCATTTTTGCCACTGAATTGTTAAGACAAATATCTAGGGGTTTTTTGTGCTTTATATCACCTTGCTTAAAGTGCATGTTTTGCTTTTTGTTTTATACTTAGCAAAATGTTTGCAACAGGAAACTATCTTGCAGCTGTAAGTGCCTATAACCTTGCAGTGCGGCTCAACAATAAGCTTCCTGTGCTGTATCTGAATCGTGCTGCTTGCCACCTCAAACTGAGGAATTTACATAAAGCTATTGAAGATTGCTCTAAGGTATAAATAGATAGGTTCTCAGACTGTCATCTTATACGTGATCCTGGTTTATTACTCTGATGCTTCTGTTTCAAGCAGATCTGTAAATAACTTATTACTGTGATTCACAGTTTTAAAATTCAAATTTGATATAATGAAGCCATGGTGGAAATATTAAAATCTGTTAGAAATTGATTAATGGACTTTCAGAAATGTAAAAGAAAACAACAACAAAAAATCCCCAATGATGCTTCCACACATTTGGGATGAATGGGATGAATGGCCATATGTTGATTCAGTTCATGTTTCTTTACAGGTAAAATATTATATCAGTGTATACACTTGGGAAAAAAAAAAGAAAAAAAATATACACAGATACTTTTTGTTCTTTAGGTGCTGGGAAGAATAAACAAAAGGTGGTGATGATGAGAAAGACATCTTAAAAAAAGGCCAGCCAGACATTTTTAAAGAAGGGCTGTATCATCTCGATATTGTAGCAGCCATGATTTGCACAATGAGAGAGGAGTGATTAGGAGTGATTCCAAATAGCACCTGAATAATTTGGAGAAAGTTGTCCCAGAACTATTATTTTTTTTAATAATCAGTACTTGAGGCTTGAAATATCTTTTTTCTAGCAGCTACTGCTACAACACATGGCTTTTTTTAGGGCTTTTTTTTCTTTTTTTCTTCTCAGCTTGGTATGTAATAACACAGATTAAAATAGAATACATTATTGACTGTAATAAACATTTACAGCATTTGTCAGTTTTTAGCAATGGCAATGAGGCTGCATTTAGCAACTTGTGGGGTGACAGACACAGATCTTAATGACTAGGTTCAGAAGCTATATAGTTAAAGTTGAACAGTTACTTTGTATTTCTATTCAAATAGTTATTATGTTACTGTATAATAATAGCAATTAGGTGAGAGAAGTGTATGTAAGTGAGAAAACCCCCAAATATATGGAAAATTTACCTCTAAATATTTTGGGTGTTTTCATTTGTAAAGGCCCTGGAGTTGCTGACACCACCTGTTCCTGATAATGAGAATGCTAGAGTAAAAGCACATGTGAGACGTGGAACAGCATTTTGTCAGCTGGAATTATATGCTGAAGGTGAGACCCTGATTTTGGAAAAACATGCAAATGAATTTATAGTGGCATACAAAGAATTTGCTTAGCTCCATGAGACTGCTCATACCTTTATGTGCTAAAGAGGGACATTAATCCATGTTTCTCTCTTATGAACCTTTATATCATATTCCTTAACATTTATTTTCATTTACTGGCTAATTGCAATTTCACTTGAAAAATCTTTACAAATTTAAAAAAAATTGATTGTACTTCTAATTTAAGGTGTACAAATAAGTTTCTCCACTGAGGAAAAGGCTTTAGCAAGGTGCATATCCTCTGTTTGGCTGTCTTTCTGTGCATAATGGCCAGCTATTGACCATAGCAGCTTGGGAGCCATGGAAGGTGTTAGTGAGGAATGAATGAGAAGTCAGAGGAAGCATTCAAATATAGGCTGCAAACTGCAATGAAACTAGGTTGCACTGGTTTTGCTCTTTGTGAAACAATGTTATATTGGTTTTGAAATTATATTTATGGCATTTTCAACCACTGAACAAATCACCTTGAACTGAAATATTGTGGAAATAGCTGCTTGTGAGTGGCTTAGTAACATATCTTTGTAAAGTGATGCGTGAAACCTGTATTGATGACCACAATGTTTCATCAAGTATGTTGGATTTCTGTGACAATACCTGAATTAAGAGCGTCCCTACTGAGTTTTTTAAGAGTATCAGTTTAGTTTTGTAAGGCAAATTTACAAGTGAAAGTCAATAATGGAAAGTGAAGGATATTTAAAATGTCAATGCTGAAATGCTAATCTTTTCACATCATTTACCTTTTTCTACCTATGAACCCCTTTGTCATTACCTGACAGCTTTATTTGCACTTGGAAACCTTATGAAAAAGACAATTAAAATGAAGGCTTTATTTTACTGTACTCATGGTTTGCTTTTTCCCCCTCAAGCTCTAGTAGTCAGTTTCTGTCATTTTTTTTTCTTGTTTCCCTGCGCTTTGATTCTGCCATCTGATTTTTCTCCCTTCTGCAGAACACTTATGAATGCTCCCTCACACATGTGTGCATATATATGTATATCCAAATGAATGAAGAGGCTCTGTTTTCATGTTTCAGTACCTGAAAATGTTTATGTAGTCCAGTGTTTCCTCTAAAATGTCTTGTAAAAGAATATTAATGAAATATTTATTTACTGACAAAAGTTAAACTCTATGTCATTCTGATTCTGTCTTGCTCAATAGCAAAACTCAAGATTAATACTATATGCCTAGGACTAGGGAGCAGTTATTTCCAGTTAGCTGCTAAAGAGGGTGCTTTTGCATTATTAATTGACATTATAATTAATGTATCTATTTCAGGTCTCCAGGATTATGAAGCAGCTCTCAAGATTGATCCTAAAAATGAAACTATAGAAAAAGATGCTGAGAAGATTCGACACCTAATTCAAGGAACATCTCAAGATTCTTAATTAAAAAACAACCCCCCCAAAACTCTTTGAGGGGGATGTCTTCTGAGGGATTCAGAAGGAATCCTAGTTTTCTTCGATGTGTTGTTAACTAGACATGTTCCTGTTTCACTGAGAGCCCCAACAGAATTGGTAAAAGATTGGATGTATGAATTATTATTTTTAAAAGTATAATAATAAAATATTAGATATATTTTAATAGAATTTTGATACTTGTCGTATTTTTATCTTTCAGTGAAATATTGGTGGGTCAAATATTATAACATGCTTTTGGTATTTGATTTAAAGTTACACATAACAAAATGAAATATTTGTATGGAAATACATATTGAATCTAGACAATTGGTTTTCACACAACTTTGATAGCTCCATGGAGTCAACACCTGTTAACCTATCTTTCTGTTATCCATCAAAGATTAAACAGTTGCATGTTATATGGTTATCGTTACAGCTTTTCCTCTTTTCTTATTGTTCATAGTGTTTGGCACATCTGAAACTACGGCAGTGAAGTTAGATACTCTTAATTCATGCACCCAGCTTGGAAAACCTTCACCCAGATGCATAGAGGTAGATTTTAGGTAACACAGAACATTCTTTTGATGTTAAGTAATGTGCATTGAATATTTTCAGACTATTTTGAAACATTGGTTCGGGCTGACCAAACAAGGTAATTGGAAAAATTAGAAACCCATAGTGTTGCAGTGTAGTGGTAAATTAATTCTGTGATAAATTGTCCTATCAATGAATATGACTTACTTCTTCCATTCTAGTACAATTAGTAATCTTACAGTGGAGCTATAAAGCATATTCTAAATCATTGAACATTGCTATTTATATGAGAATATATATTTTTCTTGAACTAGCATTTTATTTGCACTCTCTTGACATTGACCAGTATCTCAAGAATACTGATGTGATGAAATATTCTCAAAAAAGGGACCATCATGGTGTTACTAATGTTGTGGAATGAAGCATGGCACTGTGCTTTGAAGCCCTGCACCTGTTGTTTTGGATACTGGAAGAATGTAATACAGAATTCTAATTTTTTAATATATATGTGTGTGTGTGTGTGTGTGTATATATATATATATACACACATACATACATGTTAGCATTTGTGTTTATGATGGCAAATTTCTGTCTTTAGAGGAAAATATTTATTAAGCAGATATATGTTATTTTGTTTAAATTTTGAATTCTTGGAATGGGGAGAAGGTGTCAGGTGTTGCTTCCAGTTGCTTTACTTAGAGCCTTTAGAGGAGTGATGAGGTGAGTTGGAGATGTCATGGGCAGTTGGTGTTTCTTCTTTCCTACAGATACCTACTTCATGGCAATGAAAAGGGGTGGGAATACTTTATTAATATTGGTTGGAAGGATGACAGTGCAGAAGCTTTAGTGCCTCAGTGAGTGTGATGGTACCCTTGCCAAAATACGGTTATTTTCATATAATTACTGAGGGGAAGTTGGGGCTAAGGAGGAGAGACACTGGTGATGGGAAAATGGAAAGTGCAAAGCAGCAGACACTAGTTTTAAGTTCCTAATTTCTGTTTTGGTTCCAGAGCCTGTTAGAACGATCTGTATACATCTGTATAGACTTTGTATTGTCATGATTTGTTACAGCTACTCAAGGCTATTTTTGAGGTAGTCAGGTGCTGTTCTCTACTGCTATGACATAAAACCAATGCCCTCTTTAAAGGTTATGGAAGCAAACGTACTTGGTGGCATGAACAGTATCTCCCTGTTTCATCTGATTGTATTGTGAGCAAATGGATGTTAAACATCTGACTTCAGTACCTGAACTGAGGGTGTGTGCACACCATATCAAGGTCATATGCACTGTGCTGGCATTAGTGTCCTGAGATGCAGGAATATGGAGACTGACTTTAAGTTTTAAAACCAGAAAACACTTTAATTAAAACAACCAAAAACCCCCCACATTCAGGCATGTAACTCTTTCTGTAAAATTAGGTTTCCACATTTATGATAACAATTTCAGAAGTTTTATGTGTTTGGGATCAAGAGAACTGTATCATTAAAAGCACTATATCCCTTTGGATGATCTTATTTGACCCAGCAGAAACAAAAGAAATCAGATATTGACAGTTATTCCCAGAATGACTGTAATGCCAGATTAGTTTTTCTAAAGCTGTGTCTAGTCTAAGTCTATGATAAGAAGATGGAGATGTATTTTTACAGAGTATGCTGTAAATTGGGGTAGTCATACACCCTACTTCTGTCAATGGCAGTGTTCAAAGAATTATCTTGAAATGGCCCACAAGTGAGTAAGTGTTTTGAAAAGGTTTCATCCCGTGGATGGTAAGTACAGGGTACCATCTGTGAGGTAGCTGGTATAGCACCGTATTCACTTGAAGTTGTTCTAAACAGTAAAAGATGAGGCTTTGTCAAAGAGCCATTGATCATAAGTGTTTTGGGGTCCAGCATACAGGAAAACACTGGATTGCCAGGATTTGTGCAGGGAGGCAGATGAGGATGCTCAGTGTTCAGACTTGATGGCAGTTTCTCATCTGAAGACATCTTCTTTCCTAGTGAGGAGATGGATTTTAATACAATCTTTCAAATAACAGGACAAAGCATTTCAAATTTATTAAATGTTTGTGGTCAGAGGAAACATTGCTCAAGACGTTTTTGCACAGCAGAGTGAGGAACTTGACACTGCTGACTTTTGACCTTATTTAGTAACCTGTGGGTGGTCATAAATGGACTCGTGTTGACTATGAAGTATAGTAAAAATTGGATTTTGCAGCAATTTCTGTACTAGTGGCAATCTTGAGCATAGAAAATGTCTTAATACATGTGACACAATTAGTATGGATAATAAAAATATAAATGAGAGTAAGAATGTAGTGAGGCTTTGTGGTTTGTTTGGTTTTGACTTTTTCTAATATATAGAAATATGTATGCGAAACTACAGCCCTAAACAAACACTGTAGGCTGTACCTTCTCCATGAATGCATGTTCACGTGCATGCAGTTAGGGTGGGTTTTTTTCCCCACTATAGGGAGTGAATTACTGTGACAGTTACTCGGTACGTTCATGGAAAGCGCGTTAATGCTGTGTTGGTGAGTAAAACTGCACGGAATAAGGTACCTACCTGATGCTCAGCAAGTCATTCAAAACCTCCTCGTCTTCAGAGGTCCAGTGACATTTTTTTTCTTGGTTTCTCAATCATGTAAGAGATGAAGAAAACATTTCAGTTGCCAGGTTAGATAAAACTCAAAAGAAGAACCAGAATTTCTTACTTACTTTGTTTATGAATAAGGCCTGTTGTCTTCCGTTTACTTTTTGCACCAGAGTTCAAGCACAGGTGGGGCCTAAATCTCTGGACTTTGGGATCGCCGTTGATGAGATGTGGTCCTGATGGGTGGTGGGTGTAGGCGCTGCCTCACCCGCAGTTGCGAGCGGCTCTCTGGAACCAGCAGCTTCTCCTGAAGCAGCACAGCTGCAGGGGTCTGCTTCCAAGGCCCTGCTGTTGGGAGACTTTCCAAATTCGTTACTCCACAGCCATCGGAGGGTTTTCCACCTGCCCAAGACTAGAAGGATACCGCGCTTTTTTGGGTGGGTGTGTGGGTTATCTGGCTTTGTTTTCTTTCCCTTAGCACAAGCATTATTCGCCTGTAGTGGAGCGTGTCCCTCCAGAACTGGCCGTCCCTTCCCCTGGTTACCTGAACCCCCCGCGCGTAGGTGCCTCTGAGCTCCCTCCCCGGGGACCGTTGCTGGCACCGGGCGGTCCGCAGCCCCCTCGAGCCCTCCCCGTGCCTCCTCCGCATGAATCCTCCTTCCCTCCTTCCTCCCTGCCTCAGGTCCGGCCCTACGCGGTGTCGCTGTCCTGGGGCTCGGCGGCTGCTCGGCCCCGAGCTCAGCGGCACGGCGTCGCCATAGCAGCGGGGGCGCGGCGGAGGCGGAGCGGGCCGCC
>VZTU01004966.1:32272-105427 GCA_013400835.1 Zapornia atra | reverse complement strand
CCGTGGGGGGCTGCCGCCTTCAGGCTTGGTATCGGAGCGCGGCTCGCCAGGGGGCGCGGCGGCCGGGGGTGCGGAGGCCGGGGGTGTGGAGGGGCCGCCTGGAGCGGGGCAGAGCCCGGGGGCGCTGGGGCCGGGGGCTGCCGCTGCTGGTTGCAGGGAGCGAATAACTGGGGCTCTGTGGGGCGGCCGTGCTTCTCTAGGGCGGCCGAGCGGGCTCCGCGGGCGGCGTTCCCCGCCGTGCCGGCCTGGCCCTGGGCTCTGGTGTTTGCCAACTTCCTTCTCTTTCATCATCTGCCTCCGTCTCTGGGCTGATGCAAGGTGTTCAGCTTCATAAATCGTGTGACCGTCGCTGTAGCGGTTGTGGTAGCGTGCCGCTGTCCGGTCCAGGTGTGTTGTCAGAGCTCCCGTGAGGGGGAAGTGGTGGGTGCTGAGCAGGGAGTGCCCGGCTTTGGGATGGGTTGGCTTTTAGAAGCCACATTTGCTTTGCTGCAGATCATAACAAGGAAACAGCCTCTACGGCTTGCTAAATGTATCCGTAAAGAAATATGTTGCTTTGGGGAAGAAGTTACACTGCTTAGTAGAAACTGCTAGTGAACTTGCCTGAAAACCCTGAAGTGTAATACTGCTGCAATGTGGTTTTGTTTCTGCTGCGTAGTCAAGAAGCCACTGTAAAAGAGAACTGTGAGTTTTTACTTGGAATGACAGCACACCAAACTCTAAAGAATGCCCATTTCTTTCAGTGCCTTGTTATTAATCTTTTTTGTTGTTGCTGTGGATGCTTATTGAGGTTTTTTTTGGTCTAGGAAACTGTTAAGATGGGATAACGTAGGGGTTTGTTTAGACAGGAATGGTTACGCTGAGACAGTGAATATTCTGCTTCACAGCAGGTAAATAGGATGTGGTGTCATTTTTTTATATGGATATTTGGGGTAACTCGGTATTATTTTATCAATTATACACATGGCTGTAAACTTTTCCACCTTGTGTTTCCAGTTTGCATTTCACTAAGGTTAAGAAGGCAGTTCACACTTCCAATTCCTTGCTCCTTTCTTCTTCTCACCCTTCTGCCCCCACCAACATTAACACATGGAGGCTGAACTCTGAATGTAGTGGATATTTATTGTGTCTAGATAGATAGGTATTTTTAAAGTGATGTCACCGAGAGTGTAGGGTATTTGTGGACCTAGAATCAGTTTTGCAGTTTAAATGGGACTATAGAACTTGAACTGGTACTTTCTTTTGAAATACAGTGGCAAAAAAGGTGTATAGTGTGAAGCTGCATGTGTGTGTGTGTATGGGTGTGTGGTTTTTTCAATCTTGCCTTTTGGTTTGGCCTGCCATACAGGAGATGTGGAATACTCTACTGTATCCTCCAGTTATCCCTGGTGTTATTGGACTAGAACCAATTGACGTCATCTTGATTCGTTAGGATGTTTGCAGGCTTCGAGTCTCTTTAATTCCTGCCCAAAGCTACTTTTTCCAGCAGCTTGTTGTCAGGAAGACAGTGCCAACCACATCCAGCACCTTAGGGCTGGTAGGAGGAGCATTCTGTTTCTTAGTGGGTCTTTGTCATTTAGTGGTGGACAGTACAAGCTGGTGAAGATTTTGTGAGTGGGTCAGATGAGCCATTGGGCTCAGATTAATCTTCTGCATTTCAGTTTACTTAAGGGACTGGATTTGACCTCAGATTTAGTTATGACTGTGTGTGTTATATTAATCTTTTATAGAAAGAAGCAGTTTATCTAGCTGATGATTGAAGGTTGGGAACACTGGGAACACTGTAGCTAGGTTTGGTGGTTTTGTGGTTTTTTTTTTTTTACTTAAAGCTTTTCAGGCTGTTTTGCTGTTTTAATGCTGACTAATTATAATGAGTAAAATGCTTTCCTTTTGATAACAGTTTCACACATGTGTGGTTGCTGAATGTGCTTGTAGGAATGTAGTGACCCTAGAGATGCCCTTCAGTCTCATGTCATGCTATCTATCTGTCGTCACTTTGATAAATTTAGCAGTTCTACCCATAAACCTCAGTGACTTTGTAATTATTCTTTTTTACTCCGTTCTTTTTCTTGATGTTAAAAGCTTTGCTATTTTGGAGGTTGGTCATATTCTGGTTGAATACATGATAAGTAACTTTTAACTCAAGGCCAGGAAGTAATAGAAAATGATTGTTTGTCTGCTTGTGCCTCTCTAATTGTTTTTATTTTTTAATTCTACCAATATCCACATAATTAGGTCCTGAAACTTTGATTTTTGAAGGGAAGACAGATGTTAAATGCTCTGTGGAGCCTGAGGTTGTGTATTCAGTAGAATTAGTTTTATGCTGAGCTCAATTACCTGTCAGTCTGTGATCTGGATGGAGAGGGAGCACACGATAGCATTTATGCTGAGTTACCCAGGGCCTGTGATGAAATGCTGAATTAGCAAGAGGAAGACAGACGTTCCAATGCCCAGTGCAGAGTCTGCTGTTAAAACTTGCCCTTTCAAAATTTGTTAATGACTTGTATCAACTGATATTTTTTGTTTGTTTGTCATCTGTTAAAGGATTTGTGTTATGTGACTTCATTGTTTTTCATGTAGCTGTGAGATGCGGTAGAACTGGAATTGCCATGTTATGAAACCACAGCCTGAATTTCTTCTACAGTGGAGATCAGACTTGCTAGTAAGGACTGGGTAGCTGCCTGTATTGTATTTCCCCCAAACTTTATTTCTCACAGTTATGCAAAAGGCTTGGTTTTCAGTGACAGCAAATGTGGTACTCTTATGATCTCCTTGTTCACTGAACTGTAGGATAAATGGGAGTGTTTTTATACTGAAGAGAATTATTAAAATATTTTTTCAGCTCACCAGTACAGCTTTTTCCAATGTAGCCAGTGATGTTTCTGATAGGTGATGAGTTCCTGTGCTGGTAGTTATCATTGTTTGCAAGGAATGCTGCTGCTGAATGCCTGGTCAAATTCAAAATATTCTAATGACAGCAAGCAGACCTTGTCATCTTAGGAAAACTCTGGAATGCAGTCTTTGCTATGTGGGCATTTGTTGTTTTGATGATAGAAGTATGATTTTTAGAAAAATATATAATTGACTACAGTATGATTTTAAAAAAGACACCCAAACCAAAACAACACCCCCTGGCCCAACTCTGATGTTCCCTAGCTGAGATTCCAGGAAAAACTCTAATGAAGGAAGAAAAAGATTTAAAGGAAAATACAAGCATATTCAAAGTAGGGCTTTATAATAAATGGAAATCCTGTTCCTCTTTATGTTAGATGCCTAAGTGGATTGTTGGTGAATGTTTTTGCTTTATGAACTGTGGTTGTCGTTGCCTTTTTTTACAGAGAAACCCCAAATACATTACTTGAAGTTGGTGAAGAAAAAGTGTTACAGTAAAAAAAACATACTGTAACTGCCATAACAGAGAGAGATGAGGCAAATGTTTACTGTATCTTTACATAAAAGTAAACTGAATTGGAAGTTTCATCTTTTGTTGTGTGAATTTCTGGTCACACTGGTGTATTTGGGTGTTCTGAGTCACAGTTTCTGCATTAACAAACTGAGAGTAAAGAGGATTGATAATAAAGTACAGAGTAAATAAATTTAAAGAAATAGGTGCTCTTCTCTGTGTTCTTACTGGAACTAACTAGGTGTGGGAAATAAAGCAGATGTCTGAATTTCTCAGAACTCTCTACATTTGTAAATGTAATAGTCATTTTACAGAAGCTTTATTGAACCACCATTTCTTTTGCTGTTTTATTATGTTGTGTGTATAACATAACACAAAACTGATTGGAAATTGTTCTATTTCTGGGAAGTTTTTTTTTCCCCCTGAAGGTAAATATATAGTAAACTTCACTTAACAACTTGATATATTTTTATTTTCAGGAAGAAGAAATGTATTACATTTCTTTTTAAAGTCTTTCTGTTACTTAAGTACTTAAAAAAAAAAAAAGTAATCTGAAAATATAACAATAATGAACTTTATTCCTGGTACAGGTGAAGAAATACAGGCAGCTGCAGCCAGACACCTCTCTTCTGAAAATAACTACCTTAGTCATCTAGTAGCATTGTAGCAAGTAGAGTTTTTAATTCAGATTTTTGTGCTCTTTTGATTTTCTTCAGTCAGTATGTTTAAGTGTACTTGAAAGGAGGGAAAGAAACACAAAACTTTTTTTGCTCAGTAGTTGAAGAGAATTAGTTCCAAAAGATGTGTTTCCTCAAAAAAAAAAAAGTGGTTTTCTTGAATGAACTATAGCTCCTGCACATGTAACAATAGACTTCACCTACCAAGGCATGTCTTAAATGATGACACTGCAGAAAAACATTAAATTTAGTTATTGATGTACTGGCTAGCTCTGTGTGTGTGTTCTTAGCTAGTGTAAGAGCTTTCTGGATGGCTGAAATAGGTATGTACCTAGCAAAGCCACATTTGCTGAAAGTATAAAAAAGTAGGAAATATGCATGAAATGATATATTTTCTTTCTAAACTTGTTTATACTATTGTTTTGTTGTGGTTTTCTTCAATCTCAGAATAAATATTTGTGAGTTGATGTTCTGTAACATCATGATTTGGATTCTTCTGTTGTCTTTAACTTTTTAAAATGATTTTTCAAGAAAGCAGTGAAATCTACTTGTATTTGCAGTGTGCTTTGAAAATGTCTGAAAATTCCAGTGATAGCGATTCATCTTGTGGCTGGACTGTCATCAATCATGAGGTACCCAATCTTAAATTAATAAAGTTCTAAGTCTAATTAATAAGTTCGTATGGCTAATAAGACTTTTAATTTTAATAAATTAAAATAATCTTTCAACTTTGTAGCCTTTGTCATGTGTAGGTCTTGCATGTCAACAAAGAATGTAAAATAGACATTTATAAATAAGAAAACATGAAACTACTGTTGTTTTACTAGAATTGTACTACATTACTTGACTTTTAGTGAGGTGCTCTCTTCTCTTCTTTCTTTCCTGAAAACATTGACATTAGATGTAACTTGTCTGTGGTTGCTAATATAGTTCTTCTTTTCTTTCCAAATACCTGTCTATACTCACCCCCCCAAATGAGCACAAGGCATAAAATATATAGAAATAAGCTCACCCCACTCATCTCAAGACTGGGAAGGATCTAGGAGTGGACAGGTAGCTGGACTTTACAGGCTTCTAATTAAAGTGAAAGGATTTAGGAGTTGGCTACAACAGTTGAGCTACTTGGCTGTGAGTTGCAGGCTTTATTTTCTTACTCGGGATGGTTATTTAACAGTGTAACTGACAGTGAATTACTCAGCCTAAATCAACTCCTACAAGACTACCGGAGGGCAGAGATTTGTCTAGCCAAAGCAGAACAGATGTCTGTGGTGTAGCAGTTTTCTGCTCCCAGTTCTTCCCTGATTACAAGAAATAAAACCATTCTGTTTGGGGTGGGAAAGCACTGGTGTTCAAGAGCTCCCATTACTGACAAGATGGCTTTGAATGTGAGCATGGTGAAAGTAGGGTGAATGAGATGGCAAAATACTCTTCATGCAGTTGTTGTCTAGTGAAGGAAGGGGAAGAACTGATCCAGGTGTTTCGGAATGGGATAGAGCTAAAGATGAGACCAGTCAGGAATACTGTAGTATTACTTTCTGTGATGACACAGCAGAATCAGTTTCTGGAGTTGTTTTGCCATTTATAATGGCACCACGTTGAGAGGGGCAAGGAACGGTCACTGGCTGGGTTGTGACTGCAGAGAACTGACAGCTGTGTGTGCTGAACTTAATACCTGCCTTGAACAGGGAAGTGATGGTATGTTTTGTTGCACTATGCCTAAGGAAGGACTTGCTATTTTTGTGTAGGTGTGTAGGGAAAAAGAGTGTAGTGAGGAGACAGTATCCCTTCTCAGCCCATTTGGTGCTGCTGAAATGGAAGGGTGGTAGAGTAAGAGCAAGAGATAAGGTGAGTCTGAGAGTTCAGACATCCACACTGCATGGGTTTGAAAAAGAATGGCTTACCTTGTACTCAGCTAGCCTGGTTTCTTGGTATTTTAGCTAAAATTTTAACCTATTTTAAACTGTATTCCTGATGTCTGCCTTGTTATGTAGCCTGGGCAAGCTCGGTTTTCGGTTGGTTTGGGGTTATTTTCTTCTTCACTTAAGGAACAAAAGCAATGGCTCTAATACACCAGAAAACAGTTGTCACATAATGAATCTAGATACCCATCTATAAAACCCAACCAAACCAGAACCCCCAGATTATTTTCTTTTTTCATTCCTAACATTGAAATCAGATTTTCATGAGTTACTTATAATTAAGTGGCACTTTTCTGCAAAACATTTGAGATTAAAATTCTGGTAATTTTGCAGACAAAAACACCCCCAAAATAGTTATCAGATGACTAAAGCAGTTAATTTTGAAAGCCTTTTAGAAAGGAACATAACTTTCTAATGTGATTGTAGAATGTATCTCCTTCAACTCTTCTTGAGGTATCTAATCTTCCTGAAGTACAGTCTCTTCTTAAAAACAAAAGCATATGTGTTCACTTGAGTTCTGAAATGAGGCACCTAAGGCAACTGATCTGGAAGTATTACTACTGCTGTAATTTCACACCTGCTGTTGCAAAAATAACTGTTTACAAAAACAGCTCAAGTTATTTATGGGTCAGAATGACTTAGTGTTTTTCAGTTACCTTTTGCATGTTTATAGTTTTCTGATAGCCTTAGTTGTGTTACATCAGTTTGTAAACCAAAATTGCAATGTGAAGATTAAATATTTAGAGTTGTCAACCTTATTTCTTGCCCTGCAGTCTCCCAGCCTTGTTTATCTTTGGTTCCTGTTTTGCTCTGAGGTTGTTGCTGACTGTCAGCTGATTAATAACTAAGGCTCCTTTCTGGATTCAAGACAGAAATCCAATTTAGAGATTATATAAATATTTGGTTTCCTCATGTCAGAGTTGTGCTATTAAAACAGCCATTCAAATTTGCTGACAGGAATTGAGATGGAACAGAGTTATGCATATTTATCCTGGTACTAGCACTTAGAGTTCATGGTGGTACTCTTGAAGTTCCATTTTTGGGGTGTGTGTGTATTTACATACAATACATAGACACGTGTGCAAGAATTAGATCTCATAGTCAAAACTCATTTGACAACCTCCTCTGTTTCTTTAAATTCTATTTAATAAATGTGTCTAATACAGCTAATGGAAAATATTTAAATTACTTAGCATAGTTGTTAATTGATGTCTAAATTGCTTTCCCCTGCCCCCAGAATTTTGTCCTCCTCTGCCTTTTTTCAATCAGGATCAGAAGTATTACATGCTAACAGTTGTTTCCCTCTAGCTGATTGCATGGTATTTCTCCTGCTTTTCTTAGCTTAAAATATTCTGTTTAAAGGTTATTATTTTTCTTTTCTGTGTTTATTATTAGTTTTCTGGGGGTTTTTATAAGCATTTCCTTTTGCTTTACTGGTGGAAACTCCAGTAAATGTAGTGTTCATTTAAAACTTGTCAACTCTAGGGTTCTGATATAGAGACAGTGACTTCAGAAAACGGAAGCACAAATGATAACCAGGACTTTGTTTCAGAAGAATATGTCTCTCTGCAAGAAGAGGAGCAACCAATTGATTTGCAAGGTAAGATATTAAAGGAGGACCAGTTCCATAAAATAGCTAAGTGTCTGTCGCAGCGTCAGCACAGTAGAGTGTGTAGGTCTCCAGCAAAGTAGTTGCTTCAGCAGTGTTATGGAAAATACTCAGTCATCAGCTTTATAGAAGTTTCTGGGTTTTTTTTTTAAAGTTGAAATGAGTAGAATGTCTTCCATTTTGTCAGTGCTTTAGATGTGTTCTAGAATAGTATGCACTGGTGTTGCTGGAAAAATGCTATCGATAAAATAAATTCACTATATTGAACCTTCTTTAATAATGTGATAGATCAAATAAGAGTCATTTGGAAGGAACTGTCAATATTTATACACCTGAAAAATAATGTTGTGGCACTCTTGCCATTTCTTGAGTTGGAAGTGTAAATCCTTCCAGTTTTTGTAATTACTCAATTTAGTGCTCAATTTGTTAGTATTGATATGAGAACAGACTTGATGGGTTCAGTGTGTAGTTGACTAAGCTTGAGTTTGACCATGTTTCCAGATAACCTCTCCTTGTAGAAACAGGACCAGACATTCAAACTCCACTGATTATCTGGAAAATATTTTAATTATCTTAGCACACAAATGTACTGTGGTATCAACTTACCTGACTGTGCATTTCATTTATAGGTTACCTGCATTATGATCAGTGTGAGCATTTGGATTTAAGTATCCTCCAAAACATTGTATTACATAATGAGAAGTTGGATTCTGTTGTTTGTTACAGGGATGTTAAAAATGATAGTGTATTTTTAGAAGAGCTGCTGTGATAGTAGATAATAGAAATCTGTCACAATTAGACATTTTACTATTATATGGAGTGGGCATAAATTGTGGACTTACTGTTTTTAATCCTGTGTTTGTTTGATTTTTTTTTTTTCACCTTTGTATTTATATAGCTCAGTCCAACAATGATGAAGAGATACCAGTGGTAGATAATGCTCTCTCTGCTTTTGAGGAAACTCAGACTCTTCTAGAGGTAAATTATGTTATGTTAATCAGAAGCTTCTGTTAGCTCCATCTGACAGTGCCAAGCAATGTTTTGAAGGCATTAAAAATACTGATTTTTCCTTTTTTTTAACACCTTAAGAATTCTTGCTATTTTAAAAAATAACTTTATATATATGTGTAAAGAATTTTTACATTGTCCATTTCCCTAGGGAAGGAAAGAAAAAATCCCTGATGATGGGTCCTGCATTGGAACCGTTAGTGATGATTCTGATATCGTTACACTTGAAGCTCCAAAACCAGAAGAAAGTCAGGAGGAGGCTCCAGCTGATGGGGAGGAAGCTCGAAGTTCAGAGGACTTTAACATGGGTTCCTCCTCTAGCAGCCAATACACATTTTCCCATCTAGAAACTGGTAAGAGCAATAAATACTAAGCTACTGTGAACAAAAATGTCATGGGGTAATGGGGGAGGGGATAAATTTTTACTTAGCAAACCATTGTGTGGAGAGGGGAAGAAACGTGGCCTTACTGAGTACATATCTAAGTATTTTCACTCTCTGAAACAACTCTAGTTGTCCTAACTCTAAAACTTTGTACAGATGCACGCCTGCGGTCTTTTTATATGAAAGTCTTCTCTCCCCTTAAGCAGTCACTATTTTAAATAGAAAGTAGATTTCCAGCATATTTTTGAGAAGTAAAAGTAGGTCTAGTTTGTAGAATAATTGTAGAGGGGTTTTTGGCTTTCATAGATTGGTGTACATAACTAACAACTGGGAGAGGATTGATTTTTGAGGCCATGAGGCCTAATAGCACCGTAACTACAAAAACTTTACTTAGCTGCATAGTTGTGTAGAAAACATTTTTTTAAAGATCCTCCCAGTACTTGGCAGAAATGCAATGCTTGAGATTCAAGAGTAGGATATAAATATTTGACCAATAAAAACCAACCAACCAAAACCCCAACAAACCCAAATAAAAAACTTACTGTTGTGTTACTCTTACCTAGCTTCCTTTCTAATTCTGTTTGGTTGCTTATTTGTAATCTTTTCTGTCCTGTTTATTCTCTATAACACTTTTGTTTTACTGATATTTATCTTTCAAAGTAAGTTTAATACAAGAGCAGGATTTTTTCTTCAAGTACTTTTTATGTTAGGTGTAGTATAAAGCATTGTTAAAGGTTCCTGTATCTGTATGGTATCCATTGGAATCAGACAATGACAGTTTAGCACGTGATTATAACCAGTGATGATTGGTAACAGAGCTGTCACCTTATTTAAGTCTTCTGGATGACTTGACTTAATTTTTAATGCTAAAATTTAGTTTGTTTTTATCTTTTCTTCTCTGGCTGAGTTCTAAAATGCGTTTTTTTCCCTTCATGTCTTTGTACACAAAAGTCAGTTGGCTGGAGAAGCTGAGGAAGATTCCTGATTGTGTAAGGGAATGGGGAAATGAGGTGAAGGAGCATGTGGCTCGCAGTCTTCATTTCCAAGGTGGTGTGATTACATTTGATCAGCTGGTGTAAAGCTGATGGCGTGTGGCTTGCATGGAGTGTTCTTAAAATGATTGGTAGCAGTCTGACTTGATCTCATAGTGGTGGTGTTCCAAACAGATGCTGAAAGCTGGTCCTCACTGAAGAACTGGGCTAAGCTGTCAATGTTTTATTTGCTCGTTTGGCAAGTTAAACTTACATATAAATTTAGGATGGACATCAGTAAGCTTTGCAATGTGATATAATATGTATGCATGACCATTTAAAGGGATGATTCTTGTTGGATTCCAAATCCATGGGTGACCAGCAGAAAGAGTTTCTTCCTTCTAACTGAAGCTGACTTCTGCATGGTCTGTAGTGCTGCGTGTTTGATCGACCAAGTATTACAGAAAATGTCTGGAGTACTTTTGCATTTATTTTTAATACCAGAGTTTTGCAGTCAACATTTTTATGCCATTTTTTGGTACTCATGAGTCTTTGCCCTCCGTTTCTTACTGAGTTTTCTGTTGTGTTGGGAAAGGGTGAGTTTCAGCTTTTCCTGATGTAGATACTAAAACTTTCTACAAGGATTTTCTGCTACTTTTACTTGCAAACCAAGTCTTCAGACTGTCTTCACCATGCAAACAGAAATGTTTTAATATTTCTTCGTGAGTGAAGTTAAGAAGCAGAAACACTCTTACTGCATCTAGGCTTGGTGTGTGTCTGCAGAAACGCTGAAGAAAATCACATTCTTACCTGACATTGTTACTTCTTCTGGTTTCTAGTGTAGCTCTGATATTTCAAAATCCTAGCAGAAGCTAACATTTTGGACTGCTACTGTGGTCACGCTTTACTTCATTTATATTCATTGTCATGCTATGAATTCTAGAGTACAGCTTTGTACTGAATTCTTAGAGCAGCTGTAGGGCAATGCCATTCTTATCTGAAAGTGTAATGCTGCTGACAACTTGCCAGTAAGTGCTTATGAGTGGCTTTAAGCGTCTTTCAGCTTTTCCTCTTTGCTTTCTGTTGCCTGGGATTTTTTCCCCTGTACTTCCCAGTGTATATCAAAGAACTTTGCATTTGTCTAGAAGCAGTTTGTTCTTTAACCACTTTTGTGTTCCATACATGTAAGCTTCTTTGGTTGTTGAACAACACTAACAAAAACCCAAAGAAGTGATAACAGCACCTGTCATATTCAGTATGTTGTGTATAATCTTTTGTAACGTCTGATCTCTGTTCTAGTAAAAATACCCCTCTCCTGGCTACTGGAACACCTGTCTTTATTCTCCAGGAGTGGGGAAGTGTGCATCTGCTTGAATAACTGATTGCAAACTAGTGGCCTTTTTTGCCAAGCTATATGAATTCCTTTAAGAATCTGCACGCCAAATAGCTGTTGAAGTGGATTGTCTTTATTTCAGTGCCTTCCTAATCACTCTGGTTTAACTGATGGACCAAAATAGGGGGTGGTGTGGTTTGTTGCTTTTTCTTTTTTTTTTAGTAAGAGGGGAAGTTACCTCTTTTTGTCAATCTTTTCTGGAGTTGATGCACTCACTTCTATTAAATTGGAATTTATTTTCAGTGATGAATCTTACCTGGTAATGCTTTTCATAGATAATGGCTTGCTGTGCTGGCATTCTTGCCTGTTCAGTGATGTGTGCATCGCTTTGCTCAGACAAATGATTTTCAGTTGTGAAATGTTCAAGGGCAGTAACTCTGTATTTATGTTTTTACATTTGAGTGATGATCTCTGATATGAGAATAAACAACTGTGTTTCTAGAAGGGGTGTTAGCATTGTGTAATTGCAGGCATCAGATGTAGAGCTATCTAAGCAGCAGGACTCTGTCATGTGCTGAAGGCTTCATTGATCACATTGAATTTATTTCAGGCATGTGAATTAGGTGCACGAGCATAGATATTTGAAAGCTTTTTCACCCTGCTACTGCTTCCCCTTGATGTTTGCCTTACACTTGAAAATTATACTCTCAAAGGAGGGAGATTTTATGTAATCCAGTGTATAGCTAATGATTCTGTATCTATTTCCAGTACAGGCAGCACTTGTACCACGAATAGCAACAAGCAATTCCAGCTCTGTTGTTACTTTCCCAGTACTATTGGGTTTGGGCCATAGGAACATGAATATACAAATTATACCCATAAATACCATTTTACAGAAATGCCATGAAAGATAATTTTCTTTATGGTAAGAATTCGATCTTATCCCAAATCGTGGCTGATTCAATCCTCCAAAACATCATTCAGGCAACAGAAGTGTTTTGGATTCAGTGTTAGGAGGGACAAACACAGAAGCACCCGAGTGGTTCTTTTCCTGTGCAGCAGTGGTTGAAAATGGCTTTTTTTGAAAATTGGGTGAAGATGCTTAGTAGGTAGCTTATGGTAGATATTAAAAGTAAACAAAACTACATATTTAAATGAATTTGTAATGTAAAGCTTTGTTTGGATAGTTGTAATACCTGCTTTAATGGAACATCAGTGGAATTTTGCAGCTGCTTGTAGATCGCAGTATGAAGTGTTTTGAGAGAATAAAATAAAACCATGCCTGTCTTTTAGGAGACGTTCTTTTAGCAAGCCTATCGCCCTTTTATTATTAAATAGTTCAGTCTCCATACCTGTAAGAGAAGGAAGACTGAATTCAGCCCTTGTACTTCACAAGAATTTGCAGGGAGTGTGTGTGTAGAGGCTTCAAGAGGCAGAGTTGTTGGAAAGAAACGCATTCTCGTGAGTGAATAATAAGGTATGGGGAAGTGCTGTATAGGTTTTGCTGATGACTTCTTGATTTTCTAGCTTTTCCTTTTAAAAGTAATTTTTTAACTGATCCCTGTGTAATAACCAGTGTAAGCTACCACATTGAGAGTGTTTGTTTAGTTTTATTGGTGTTGTCCAAGATAAGTGCCAAATACTTTTTTTTAAAAAATACGATGGGTTTTGGTACTCAAAATGATTTTTAAAGCAACAATTACTGCATTTTCAAGCCTTTTCTATGTTGGTTTTCAGTTTTTTCATCCCAGGCTAGCAATGATGAATCAAGTAGTGATGAAACTAGCAATCAGTCCAGTCCCACAGTACGCAAACGTCGGGCTAAGAAGAGGCTGATCTCCTGCTCCGAGGCTGAGTTGCCTGCTGAAGCGGAGCCTGAACCTCCCAGAGAAGAGGAGCACAAACGCCAGTTCAGTAGTGGCCTTAACAGATGCATCATCCTAGCTTTGGTGATTGCAATCAGCATGGGCTTTGGACATTTCTATGGTGAGTTTATAGAAAACAAAATACAGACAATCAACATCTTGCATGACAAGTACCACATTACAGACTCTCATTTTTTTTCTTTGTGTTCAACAATCTAAACCTATAAATGGGTCAAAGCAACTGCTAATGTATGGACAGCATAGGGACACCCTTCAGCAGTGCCAGTGCACTACCAGTTATATTTGATATACATCACAGAATTTATTTTTACTTTTAAAATTGAATTTTTGGTTGCCTTTCCAGATAAAAATTTCTTGTTGTTCTCATAGTGAGGTGTGTTACATTCCTTTTCCACAGCTTTTCTTCTGAAAGAAGTTTCTGGCAGCGTTTACCATTCCTAACAGCATTCATGCAGTTATTCTGGGCTTTTGACCCATATGTAACTAGTCTGGTAAATGTAAGAGCAAGGTGTGGTTTTTATAGGAGTTCAGAGCATTAATATTTTTCTCTTTCCAGTTCAGAAAAATACATTCTAGTTGTCCTAGAAATTCCTGACTGGTTTAAGGAGTCCAGGATAACAGCAGTTTTCCTGTGTTCAGTATATTGCCTGGAGTTAAACCTGTGTTGTTACTACATTTATTGAAACGGCAGAACTCATTACAGATCTAAATCTGTGTAGTGCAGTTCTGATATTGGAGATACTTGTGATATAAAAATGGAGGAAATTTATTCTGAGTACTAATTTTTAGTTTTATATGAAAATGTGCCTTTATAAGAAGACTTGTGATTCAATATGATGCTGGGAATATGGTTCTAATTATATTTGATTTTGACTAATTGTCTAAATTTTTACAATTATTTTGAGATTTATACTAATTTTCACTCGACCTTGATTTTTTTGTCTTTTGTTCTTAGGTAACCCTGAAGGTAAGAGTCACAAATGCTGTATGGTGGATGCTGTGCTTGCATTCAGATTTACTTTTTAAATAGTGTGTACGCATCCAGATATGTATATATGCTTATATTATTAAAGAATGAAGCCTTAAGAATTATTGGTATATGCAGGGTTATAGGGGTGGTTAATCCAGTCATGTAAAACAGTTTTTATTTAGTAGCTGTAGCTATTAGTATCTGGTATAACAACTGATGTATATTGGCATGCTGAAAGCAGAGAGGAGCACAATGACCAGTCCTTTGGTAGTGCTTTGTGGTGGTAATGTCAGGTTTCACTTCTGTTAATCATTTTACTGTGCTTAAATTGGGGCTAATGTAAAATACTATCCTTTTAAAGAACTTTGAGATCTGTGGATGAGAAATACATTTTGGATATGTACCAAGAGTCCTGTCTTTAATAAAGGATTCACACTGAGTTGTTCATTCTTAGAATCCTCTAAAAAAAAATTCTCTGACTGCAATGACAACATTCTCAGTAGAAAGAAGGCAACTTCTTTCAAGTGAAATTTCTTCATGGTTATGTAATAACTAATCTTTCCACCACTACAAATCAAACCTTACTTTCCATCTTTTCCCCCAGTTAAACCCAAACTTAAAGTCCATCTCCCTAGAGGGGTACTTTTCCTTTTTTTGATTCAGCTTGGAATGAATGTTTTCCACAGCAGCACAGCAGTCTTTTAATGCTAGGCTAATTGTTATGTACTTTTTTTTATGTTTTGGGTCAGTATCAGAATAATGTTTTGCTTTTATAGCTAGACCTCCAGGACCTCTTTAAGAGTTTTCATAGATGTAGAAAGTGAGTAGGATTAGGTTTCAATCAGCGACTACCCTAGTCAGTATTAAAATGAGTTTGCTGTTTTTATGATGCTCTATGAGGGAGATGTGAATGAGGGCAAGCTTTCCAGGAAAATAAGGAACTGGAAAAGCTAAAATTAGGAAGCCTTTGACAGAAGAATGACTCCTATGGACATTCAGATATTTAACTTTTAAACCAGAATCTGCAAAAGGGAATATTGGTGTAATGGTAGGGGTTTGGATAAAGAATCTGAAGGATTCTGTGTTTTGGAGTGCCAGCTGGAAAAGCAAACCAATTATTGAGGAATGGTACATCATTTTGTACTTTGTCAGTCTTTGCTACCCTTTCTGCATTGCTTAAATGTAATTTGTGCTTATTGTGATTCTTGAGAAGGAGAAAAGTGGAGTTTAGGTGTCATGTAATGAAACATGAACCCTTTACACTAAATGATGATTTTTCAAATGCAGTCTTCAGATTCTTAGAAGCCTATGCAAAAGTATCCGTAAAACAGAAATATGAAAGCCAAATTTACTGTTTGTACACTATACTTCACTTATGCCAGGATCTGTGCCTCCAGTGTTTTTTAGTACTCTGCAAACCTAAAAGTGCTGTAAAAGCATTGCTTTCCCTTAGCTGACTTGACTTGGGGCTCAACTTGGTTTAATGAAGCCCTACCTGAGGTGGTACTTGACAAGGCATTAAATAAAAACGAAGGGAGCATGAAAAATTCCTCAGTGGAATGGTATTTATAGAATTTCTTTAATAATTCCTTTAATTCTAATAATAACTCCATTTAAATACAGAACTAGAACTCTGCATGTGCTGCATTGTTTTGAAAGAAATACCTAAAACTGGGTGTTGGCATCCCCCCTAAGGTCAATTCAGGGGAATCTTAAAAGCAAAGAAATAAAAACTATGTCAGTGTTAGGATTTAGAGAATGTGTATAGGTAGGGAAGTACCAGTAAAGAAGTTTTACTTGACAGGAAAAAAACTGGTGATTAGTAAAGATATTTTTTCAGAGAAAGAGTGCATTTTAGCCCTTTTCAATTTTAGCAATTGAAAGATACACTATTTGCCTACTCTTTAGCAAATGCTGGCTGCTTTGTGAGCACTGTGTATATCTGCATGGAAGCTTCAATTCTGTGCTAACATCCTCTTTTTCATGTTACTTCAGTTAACAGCAAAAGTTGTTCTCAAATGAATAATGCATGGACTAATGGTCTCCCTTTTATCCTGGTTGGCTTGCATGTTGCTAAAAAAAAAAAGACCAAAAAATCACACACATCCTTTCCTGTGTAACTTCTGTTGTTTTGTATCCAACTTCTGTCTCTGTAGTGTTCCAAAATTCCTTTCTTTGTTATCATCAAGTAAAAGACAGTGTAATAGCAAAGTTTTGGGTCTGAAGAGTTGTTTATCATTGGAAGAAACAGGATCAGTATGTAACAATCTGTTTTTATAACTGTCCTTTTGTTACAGCTAACCAGTGCTAGTAAATACTGGGCAGAAATTGCCAAGTGAGAATGCTTTTGACTTTGCAGAGAAAATGAAGGTGTTTAGGTTCATCTATTCCTCTAACTACTTAATGCAAGTCAGACTCTGAAAAGAAACGTTTTATCTTTGTAGGTACAATTCAGAGCCAGAAACGTCAGCAGCTGGTTACAAAGACACGTGAACTAAAGGATATGAAAGATGACCTTTACCAGTGCCAACAAGAGGAAGGAGATAAAGGACATCATACAGTGGGGGTAGGTAGGAGTTTAGCTGGAAGTCATTGGGTTATTCTTTCATGAAGTGTGTTCTTTACACAAATTAATTTATCACATGAATCCATTATGGTTTTTCCTTTAGTAAGTTCTTTCTGAGATTGTAGTTTTTCTTTCCCCTGAATTCTCGACAAAGATTTTGTATTTTGATGAAATTTGTTATTGAAATGTGTTTAAACATACTGGTTTCTATGTATGTAGTCTAGGAGTCTCTGGACACTGAGACTGTTCCATTCTAGTGTTTGTCAAAGATGCCAAGAGACTGAGGAGATTCTTTTGTGTTAGGGCATAGTTACATAAACACATTTTCAATAGCAAATTTGGTTTAAAATCCTCTTCTGAATTTCTGCCCCAACTGTTGAATGCCCTGGCTTCTGCTAACTTTTTTTTGGTAATCTGTAGAGCCAGCTTGCTGAACATAAATCAGCAGTAAACAGACATATTTTCACTTCCTTGTAAGGTGGATAAATTCATGTACCTGGTTTACTACCCTTGAGCTAGTTAAACCAACACGGGCAAGGGGGAATGACCTGTGGTTGGAAAGGGGAGCCTCTCACATGGTCTTCGTTGCCAAGAAAGTGTTTGTGTGTGTGTCTGAGATAAACAAACAAACTAGGTCTATTTTTGCATCTTGCTGCAACACTTGTCACTGCATCCAAAATGACAAGTAAACTCTGCCTGGCTACCTTGGAATTTTATCTTTCTAGCCAAAATTGTAACAATTCTAATCTGTAGAATTTTTGTTTATTTTCCTTTTGTTTGTATTAGTCATTCAAGGGAGATCTTGCCACGTGTTTGACTTCTACTGATGTGGAAAAGAAATCATTTGAATCTCAAAAAAAAAGTCTTGCTGCAGAAAATCAGCACTTAAGAGAATCTCTAGAGAAGGAAGAAAAAGCTTTGGCCTCACTTCAGGAAGAATTAAGGAAGCTAAGACAACAAATCAGAAACTTGGAAGATAAAGGTACTAGCACTGAGTCTATTGTAATGGAAAATCAGAAACTAAGGGAGCATTTGGAAGAGGAAAAGCAAAGAAACCACAACTTTCTTAAGCAAAAGGAAACGCTCTTTGCGGAGGCACAGATGTTAAGGAGAGAACTGGATAAAGAACGGCATATCACAGAAGCTCTAAAAAAAGAGCTGGAACAGTTAAGTTCTCAGCAAACATCTGACAGTGCTAATGATGATGGTACATTAAGAGAAAGTCAAGAAATAGAAACCCTTCGAGGAAGATTAGTAGAACTAGAAAAAAAGCTAAACTTTGAGCAACAGCGCTCCGACTTATGGGAGAAATTGTATGTTGAAGTGAAAGACCAAACAGAAAAACAAGAAATGAATGAAAAGGGACAAAAGAAAGGTGCTAAAGGGCAAAGTAAGGCTAAGAAGAAATCAAAGGAATCGTTTCTTGGTTCAGTTAAAGAAACTTTTGATGCTATGAAAAACTCCACAAAAGAGTTTGTAAGACACCATAAAGAAAAGATTAAGCAGGCTAAAGAAGCAGTGAAAGAAAACCTGAAAAAATTCTCTGATTCTGTAAAGTCTACATTCAGACACTTCAAAGATACCACAAAAAACATCTTTGATGAAAAGGAGAAGTCATCAAATGATAAAAGACACGAGGCAAACAAGAAAGCTCGAACTTTTTACCGAGAACATAATTCTTATGAGCATCTGAAGCCCATGCATTACCGGGGACCTAGCATGCCAAAAGAGTTCAGAGATGGAAGGAAAAATCAGTTTACAGCATTTGAAAAAGATGCAGATTCACAGAAGTGTGTGGATCGTTTGTGTAACAGAAAACATCAGTTTGTCCTGAAGGGCTGCGCTGGTATCTTTGAATGTGCTCACAAAGAATTCCTGAGCCTCTTTAACAGGGTATCAGATCCCATCAGGGTGGATGAATTTAATCGACTAATGAAAAAGTATTTGCAACAAGTTGTACATAACTTTCATCACTGGAGAGAACTAGAAAATTTCATCAATAAGTTTTTCCATGATGGGCTATTTATACATGACCAGATGCTGTTCACTGATTTTGTTAATGATGTCAAGGATTACCTGGAAGATATGAAGGAATACCAAAATAATGAAAAGGTTTTTGAGGATTTGGACAAATACATCTACAGATACTACTTTCATTATGATAATTCACCCCAGTATGGACCCAGGTTTGTTTCTATGTTTCCTGAACTTGTTAACACAATGAAGTAATCTTTGTAAAGACAACTAGTGTCCTTGTTCTAAGGACAGTACATTCTAAGGACGTTCTAAGTGTGCACTAGGTACTCCTCCAGTGTGTGTGTGTATACATGTACACATACGTGTATATATATGTACACACACATGCTAGAAGACTTTCTGAAGGACTGAATGGAAATACTAGACTGTGTTATATAAAGTGGATCTGTAGTACTTCATATATAAATATTGTGTGTGTGCACATTATGGGTCCTCTGTACATACATAGCACAATCTAATATTTCTAGCAAGTTCTTTAGAGAACTGTGCAAGTAGGATTACTGTAGACTGAACAGCTATGATTGCCTATCTGATAGAATGAATAACTAGCTCAGAAGAAGCATTAAGTGGGACACCCATGTTGTTCTTCTGTGAATGAGATGGCTTTTTTGATATATTTGAGCAGCCTCCAAGTCTGGTGCTGGCAGTTTTCTGGAGTTACGCTGCTGTCTAGTAGCCGAGTGTAATGCTGAGTTTGAGCAGCTCTGCTCTGGGCATACAGACAAAGGGCAGGCTTCAGTTCAGATCCCAGCCCTGAGGAGATTTTACTCAGTCTGGCTTACAGAGGTCCTTGGCATTGTTTCCTACATTACTTTCCTGTATCCAGTAGCATTCTCAGGGCTTCTGCAGAGCAGCTGTGGTCTGCCCCCTGGCTGGGCTGATGGAGCCAGGTAGTGTGCTGTTCCTACAGGTGAGAGAAAGTTAAGCAAGCAGCCTTAATAGATTGTGTGGCACTTGCTCTGTCTGGACCATCTAGGTATTTTGGCTTTTAGTATCATTGCCATTACAAAATTGGGTATATAGTCTCTTGTGCTAATGTTTATTCTGATCAGGTAAGAAAGAAGTGATACGTTAACTAATCTATAATAAACAAGTTGTCCTTTTTAGATGTAATAGAACTTTTCTCTGTGCTGGTATTCAGTGCAAAGCATATCCAGTATTTAGCTCAAGGTGCAGTTCTTCAGCTAGGCTTCTCTTTTGGACTTACAGTGTGTAGTATTTAATCTGTTTTATTGCAGCAGAAGTTTGAATTCTGAACTACTTTGGGGTTACTAAATACTGTGTGAGGTAGTACTTTATTAAAAGCTGAATCATGAGGATGATACTCCTCTTAGTAGTAGTCTTTTTAATGTATAGTTTTGGCAAGCATGTCAGTTCTGTTTTTATTTATAGTCCAAGTACTTCTTACTACTTATCAAAATGAACTTAGTTAAAACTAAATACTTAATTTTTGAGCACTTTAATTCCATTTGCAGAAAACCAACTTCAAATTATTGTACTGATATTACACAGAATTTTGTATGAATCGGAGGATGAAAATAGCCTTAGCTTAGAAGAAGGCTAGAGCTGCTAGTCATATGGTAACAGCATGTAGTATAATAGGACTGTTTGCATCGAAAACTGCAACAGGTGAGTGACAGGGTTTTGTCAGTGCTCCCTCTCTTGGTATAAATGTGCTTACTGTACATGAAAAGCTCTGAAGTGCCCATGTTTAGACAAAGCATGCTTTCCTAAGGGGCTGTAGAGATTTCATTAATTTTATAGGGCAGAATGTAACTGTCTAACTGAAAAATAGATCAGGACCTCACTCAAGCATCACCGTAGGGACAGTCAAACAGATTTTGACTTGGCTCAGTTCTGAAAAGAACTTTAGGCAGCCAGCTGCAGAGCATTTTTATTTTTGGAAATAATTTCTTTTAAATATACCATCTTATTAATGGTTTAAACCAGTATTCCCCCACTTTGCTTCCAAGAGAAAAGCCTACTAAATATGAATCTTGTTTCCTTTTCAGTCAACCTCAGCATGTTAAAAGCTGTTCCTGACAATGTAATTTGTGTTTCAAACTGCTTTTTTGAGAGATGCTTTGTAAGGGTAGTAATAAGCTTTTGTTTACTCCTTGCAGTCGACCTAAAAGGCCACCTTTTACACAAACTGAAAATTCCAGACATGAAAAACAAGCTCAGAAGTACCACCGTAATAAAAGAGAAGGTAAATGGCATAAACATGGTCGCAGTAACGGAAGACACATGGCAAATCTTGAAATAGAATTGGGGCAATTACCCTTTGATCCAAAATACTGAGTAATTTATGGTAAAAATAAGATTAGAATTAATAATTCACATCCTCTCCAGAAACTAATTACGTTTCAACCAAGCAGCCAGATACAAGTTTTTTCCTCTAAATAATTTGATTTTTACATATTTTTGTTAAAAGGCTGAAGTCAAGCTTTCTAATTTGCATATCCTGTACTGTTGCTTTAACTGTTCTTTGGAAGTGATGATAGATAGTTTGGATGCCAGCAGTATTGTTGCAGAAACTAGGCATGCAATGACTTGTGTATGAAAAATATGCTTAATTGCATTCCATTAGTGTAGTTCAAGCTTGAGTCATGCATAATGTACCAATAATTAACTCCAGTGTTTGATATACTAACTTCATCTCATCCCTCAAAAAATAGGCCTACATTATGGTAATGTATCTGTTAAGTGTTTTGTAATCTTATACTTGCTTCTTGTCTTTGGGGGGAGAGGGGTGGGGTTCAAGAGCCTGTTGAATTGTGAAGAATTTGCTGTGCTGCATTCTAATCAGTTTGCTGATTTAAGCACTTGAAATGTCTTGCATATCTGCATATTGTAGAAGAAAAATAAAGAGACATTGTGGGTAAAAGTCTTTATTTATAAAACAAACATAGCATAGCTGTACAGTTCTATAAAAATGGTCCAGTGTTGTCTATATGGTAACTTTGGTCTTGTATACCCCCACCCTGCCATACTGCAACGGAAGTTGCCTCCAGAAAGAGGTTTAGGTGTCTCCAGGCAGCCAGTGGCTGCCTCATCACTTCCCCATTTGACTTACCCGGTTTCAGACTCACTACTCTCTCCCTTCTGCAGTACAGGATCTTCTAAGCATGCTATTGCTATGCAAAACTGATCTCATTAAGTACCTTTCTGTCTAGAAACTGATCTTCAGGTATGATTCATCTCAGGTTTTCTCCTGTAGACATAGATGTGGCTTCCAACTCGTCCTTGAGGTACATGAGTGTGAAAGATGGTGGCTGTTTTCTCATAGTCCCTTAAAGCTAGAAATGATGATATTTCCTGTAAATGAACATACATTCATTGCCAGAGTCAGAAAGTGTAGTTGGGGAGCATCAGAACAGTGTTCCAAAGTCACCTGTAAACCATCAATTCAACCATAGCCTGGAAGTTTTATCCTTTACTTCAGGACACACTGCTAGAAAGACATACCTATGCTGTTTTATCTTGGCCCGAGTGGAAGTTCTCCAGGCACTACTGTTTGAGTATAAGGGCTTGACAATAGACTTGAAGGGGTAAAAATGCTCTGGCTGCAGGCATTTTTTCTTGTCATTGCTGCTTACTTAAAATTAGTGTGTAGTTCTGGGGACAGACCACATGCTTGTTTTAGTATGTCTTGAGGAGAATTCCATGAAACATGACTTTGGCACATAGAACGTAGAGGGAATACATGAATGTTATGTATCACCGGAATGGTAACTATATTATGGACTAGACAGTTGAACTTTCATTGAAGTGGTGTTTTATAAAGTTCTTGGACAACAATTTAAAAAAAAAAATCTTACAAAATAAAGGGGGAGTTATGTTTAACTTGACCTCAAAACCCCTTTGTTTCATATTGCTGTTGCCATACCTGTTCTAGCACACTGAAGAAGATCAGGTGACTGGGTAGTAACGTATCATTGTAAAACTCCTTATTAAGCCAGCCAAGTGGGTTAGAGTAAAATAGATCTGCTTCATCAATATAGCTTTCGTTTCCAGTTAGGTCTGGAGGACACTGAAGGAACCTCATTTTTAGAGGACAGTGAACATGACTAGGGAGAAAACCAAAACAAATACTTCAGGATAAATTGTCCAGTACCTAAGATCTGAAGAGATACATCACTTACAGATACTTTAGTCAAGACCAAAATAGAGTAATTTTTTTTACCCCAGAGTTGTATGTTCTTCCTTTCTGCATTTTATCTGAAAGAAAACTACAGCTCCAAACTGCTGTGACTGTTGTTAGCAGTTCAGAGAAAACAGATTTAACTTGATAAAAAATACAATCTCTGTAACATCAGTTTCTTAAAAAAGGTGCTTTTCCATATCTGCTTTAACATTTGGTTTACAAGCCAGGATCTATGGTAAGCTTTTTGGAACAGTGACTTCAGTCATTGTATGTTGTAATTACATTTCTTCTCTCTTTAGCAGCAGAATGAAAGGTGAAATTAATACATTTTGACTGTAACAGTCTTTAGTTTTGTTACCATAATAAAGCAGTATGAATTACTTTCAGAAGTCATAAGACTTACGGCCTCTGCTTATACAAAAAAAATCAAATAAAGCTTAAATGCTGAATTTTATTCCATGGTATAAGCATTTGGCTTCCTTCTGTACTAGCTGTATGAAAAATCAGAACTCTCCCTGTATACATCTATCCATCTCAATTTATTAAGCTTAAGAAATCAATTTAATTTCTGCTTAAGTGTATGGATTTTAATATGTATACGGTTACCTATTTTAATACCTGTAAAATGGAGTAGAGTGGCATGGCATCATGATGAAGACAAAAGCTTGTGACTGGGAAGAGTTATTACAGAGTTGCTGTACGTGGCTCATCACATCAAGAGAGCCTCGCTGGTGAATCAAGCCTGTGTACAGGGCTGGGACTAAGTTGGATAAAAGCAGGAAACTTGCTACAGGTTTCTTCCATGCTTTCAGGTGTTTCAAAGAATAACCTAAAAAAACATACGGCTGCATTTCAGAGATAAGCAAATGCTAATAGTTCCACACAGTATTTTTGAAAGTACTACATAGTGGTTACTGGAAAACCATTACTCACTTGATAACAATACCTTGCTTTGAGGTACTGTCAATATTCAATGGTTAGACTTTGCCCTTATTAACTCTGGAATTTAACAGTGTAAATGTTAAGCCCGTACCTGTTTCCAAGTACAGAAGTACAACTTCAAAGCCAGTGGTTTGTCTCTTTAGAGCTCAATTTTAATGTATTGTGGGGAAAAAAAATAGTCCCTTCAGTAGGGTGGTGAATGGTAAGTGGTGACTTACTGATGTGTCCTGTTCCACGTGTGTCCTATTCAGAATAAATGGTAACTACATGTGTTTTGGTTTGGCAGTGGTGGTATTCTTCTCCAACATGCTGAAAGCTCTACAGCATTCCCTTACTGTTAGTCATTTTTGAGCTGCTATCTTTGGAGAAGCTTGCTCCTCCATCTTCTCCCCTTTCCTGTCCCTGCCCCCCACTTTTCTTGAAGGAGCTAACACTTCTCCTGGTGGGAGACAGCGGTTTAAGCCTGTTTCTCATAACCACAGCTCAGATGGACCTGACAGCTCTGTTTTGCAACCACTTAAGAAACCCTAATTATGTGATGTTGGTACTGGGAAATAAAAATATTTTATGCATTGTAGCTCTGTGACCACCTTTACCATATCAAAAGAAACAAATTGGAATAGCCCTGTTTCAGGAGTCAGTAACAAGTAAATTAAATTACTTCTCTCTTAGTCTGTTTTCATTTGTTCTGACAAATTTCAGATTTTGTTTTCATCTGAAATAGTCTACTAATTAGTCTGGTTTAACTATTACAGACCTATTTTCCTGCTTTTGTGAAATGCTTTAGCTTAATCTTACTTTGCAATTCTTGTGGTTTTTTTCCTGCTTTCATGTCTAATGTGAGCAATTTAAAGCTCTTTGTAACCACTGACTTAATCAGAAACTCTTGTTCTGTTTTTCTTTACTAAAGCATCCAAACAGATGATAATTAGCTCTTAATAAATTGAGGATATGGCCTCATTCCCTTACAGGCATGACAGTTAAGAGGGATATTAACAAAAAGGAGTGGTCTGATTAGGAATTCTTCTGCATGTGGGGTAGAGCTGGTTCCTCTGAAATCTGCTATCGAACTGAACACTGAACTAAGCCAAGACATACTATGTATCTGATCTCAGCACAGCAACATTATTCAGATAAGATTTACTTTAGATTTGCAAAACAGGTTAAACAAAATTATCATTTTCACTGATTCATCTGTTTTGAACTTGTATTTAAACTAAAGCTATAAAATGTTGTAGACATCTTCATCTTTCCTTTAACTCTTCAGCATCCTAGGCCTTACATCATGACTTTAATTTTCCTATAGATACAGCAGTGTTGTCAATATCTAGTTTTGTAAAATATGAAATCCTGGTGTTTAAAAGAAGAAAACAAACCACAAAAAACTGGAAAAAATTAATACTTAAAAAGTTTCTGTTAAAAGTATCAGAAAAATCTTAGTTAGCAAATGCCGTATGCTTTTCACTTGAAACTGTGGACAGACTCTCTTTAATTTGAAGTTAACCACATTAAGTTTAGGGACTTTATTCCTGTTTTAACAAATCTTCCTTACTATGCTTGAAGGAAAACTATTGTGTTAACAGCTCTAAAACTTCTGTGGTATGTAGCCTCCAGTTGGTGGTTAGTTAAGAGCAGACACACAACTAAGGTCTTGTATTAACACACCTGAATCTAGAAAAAGCTAATTTTGGTTTTTGAATACTTCACTTTTTTCCTGCTTACTGAAAGCCTTGCATCATGTGTGTTTGGGAGAAGTGGGTGGAAAATACTACAAAGGAGCCAAGGAACAAAATTCACTCTGAGGGTGGCTTTGCTGTGAAGGTAGGGTTGACTGAGGCAATTTTCATTATTTTTTGCAGGAAGTCCTGTTGTCCTTGCTAAGGCTTCTCCATCTGTATTTCAGTCACTACTTGTTCCTCATCTTCCCCCCGCCCCCAGCTGTAGAAATAGGTTAGGCTAGTTCTAAGAATCCTTTGTCAAATACCTACATTAACAATCTCTCTTTTGGTAACAATTATATACATGGAAGGTTGCAAGACTTGAAACTAATGCTTACCACAAAAAACCATGCAAAATGGCAGTACTGGGTAGATGAACCTGAATTCTTTATGGCTCAGTGTGCTGTAATAGAACAGATACAACACTGCAGTGAGAAAGTGAAATGCATCAGTTCTGTTGACTATGTTTTAGAGCATGGAGGACTGGGAAGAAAAGCACCTGCATGTACTAAAAAGCTTCTGGCACTGAAGCAGTTTAGAGTAAAAACACAAACTGTCTTTTTAAGAATATGAATACACTTCAATTAAGCTGATTTGGTCAGTTTAAACCAAGCACTAATAAAAGTATCTGGCAATTAAATGGTCTGATCCTGTGACTGCTAGACAGAGCTTAGCTCGTACTTCACCCATCTGCTTCCCAGTGTAAAATACAGCAAAAAGTGTGGATGGTAAGCTAAGATGCAAGTATTTGAATCTAACAAAGTGACTCTCAGCTCTGCTAATACAAATTTACACAATCCCCATGCCACCTTCTAGGGTTTCTTTTGGGAACTTACTGCAAAATGTGTCATGGGAACAAGCAAACAGGTTCCTACAAGACCAAGTGAGAGACAGGCCTAAACCCAATAAAGCTACATCCAGTTCAGAGTTCGACTGAAAGAAGAGATAGGTTTGTGGCCTCAGAATTGTTTCACTGGATACTGTTACAACAGTAGTCTAATACCATTTATTACTTAGTATTTATTAATTTTGAGTGTATTTTCTTGTCTGAAAATGTGTCTTGTTTAATCTACAGTTTATTCTGATGCTTCAGAAACAGCTTACCTTTTCTTCTCAACTTAAAATGAAATTTACAGTCCTATGATAAGTTTTAAGAGCTCTCTGTATATTTGTGAATGGATTAAGTTTCAGAGGCCTCAAAACTGCTCATCTTACTGGGGAGGTATTGAAGGAATTTTCATTAACAAACATCTTGTTAAAGTTTTCTAACCAGTTCTAATGTCTGTTAATCACCTGTTAGGTGCCTGAGGTGTGTTCTGTTTTCATTCTGAATTGAACTTCATAAGTGATTTTATTCTTTAAGGGTCTGATCAATTCTAAAAATACACATTTGGTAATGATACAAGAAGTAGTGTTACATAGAATTCTAGAAACTACTGTATAATTGACTGCAGCTCTTGGACTATTTGAACAGTTTTCTATTGCTTAATGTGAATATTGTGCTTTTTTGTTCTAGAGAGGACATGAACTTTGAGAAGAACACAGGCAGTGAAAGCTGGCAGTTAAATTTAGGAGAAATTACCTGTATACCAACACTGTCCAAATCACTGCTAGCAGAAAGATGCGGTACCTTTTGGGTGCCAGCACACAGCCATGAATAAAGAAAGGCAGATGGGTACCCAAGATGACTGGTAGTCCCTGAGTGAAGTACCAATGCCAAGGATGAGATCCATAAAACGCTCCCAAGTTCTGCAGCACGTTGAATTTCAGGAAGTTCAGCTGAACAAGTACCCACTGGGAGATGTCAGGGATGGGAAGTTAAATACAAATCAAAAGTGACAACTAAGAAAAATTGAATTTCATGGTTATCACAGGCCGTAAATGACAAAGTATTTTCATTCCTACACAGGTATACATATCTATAGACAGCACTTTCCAAGACTCATCACAACTTCCTTCTTCACAGACTTTCCTATATTTAGCAATTAACACACAGAGAAGTGTGTGAGTTTTGCAGTGTGTGGATAATTTGATTTAGTGAGAGCAGAGAATACTGATTTTAGTGATGTCTGTCATTGAAAATAACAGAAAAATCGGTGTTTAAGGGTTTATGGCTTAGAATATATTTAGAGATCATAGCACAGGTACTGCCACAGAAATGACAGAAGTTAGAGAAATCTGAAACATCCACTCATGGCAAAATGCTAAAACACAACCTTTTTCTTACAAGTCAAGCATTAAACAACTTACCTCACCAAAAAACACACGGTCAATTATTAAAGAGGTTCCTACTGTGATCATTCTGTAAAAACAGAAAGTTGGTTGCACTGATATTGCCTGAATTGCTTTTGTATCAGATTCTGTCTTTTCCAAATAGCTGTCAAAACTCCCTGACTAGTTCTATTCCTAAGCTTTTTTTGAGATTATACATACTCAGGGCCATTTTACAGTATCCTTGGCACAGGCCAGATTAAGTTGGAATCCCCCTCATGTCTCATCCTCATGAAATCTCTCCTAGTGCTTTTTTTGCAGCATATACATTATTGTAAAAGAAGAATGCACCTTCATTAAGCTTTTGCAAACAGACTCTCTTTTTTCTTTTAACATTAAATCAGGTTTTTTAGGTTGTCTGCAGTGGTAAAATCCATCTTAAGATATAGTTGTGCACAGTTGTAGTTTAAATTCACAAAGAACTTACCCAACTGGAATGCAGTTGTATAGGATAAGGTCTGCTTTTCTCTGTTCTTGCAAAAAATGACTGAAGCCTAAAGGTATCCATGGGATAGCAGCAGTGGGACGAATAAGAATTGCAAGTGCTATCAAAGCTAAATATTTGCAACTGGAATGAGGGAACAGAAGAACAACACAAGCTCATCAAAAGGTTTGGTAAATTCTTTCACAGTGACATTTCTACAATTTAAAAACTGATGTTACTCTGACCAGAAATTTTTCATGCTGCAGATAACTTTGATTCTCTCAGGGCAGATGCGGTTTGCTTGGAAGGCTAACTGCAGAACTGCTTTATTAGCAATGGAATTGCTAACTAGAAGCACATACTTGCTTTAGAAGAGGTAGCTGGTAAGGTTAAGTTGTGACCACAAATTCACCAATGTCTGAACCCAAACAAGCTTCTATTTTCTTTTCCCAAGTTAACACAAATTCCAGTCCTTTAGATTATGATAAAATGTTACTTTGCATAAAGGAACTGGAGAACAGTAATTTTATACAGCAACTATTGCATGGCTTCAGAACAAATTTAACAGGAAATGTCACAATGCTATTCCTTCCAAGATCTAGAGTTTCAGCTACACAAACAAGCAGCTTTTGATTGCCTTATATTTTAAGATAAAAGTTAGTATTTTAAATATTATTAATTAGTAGAAAGTTTCTCACCTGTTTCCCATCTTGGAACCTTTTATTGGATAGTAGGAAAGAGCAAAAATGGTAAGAAGAGTTTCCATGGTGTTTGTTAGAGTTCTGGTACAGGAATACCATGTAAACCAGGAACACAGCTGGCAGAAGTACTGGAAAGAGTTATGAACAACAGGATGCACAGGGAGAAAAATGGTGAGAATTCTTCAAGGTGAGACAGACTGTCATTGTGCTGCTGTTTACACTGCAACAGACAGTGTTTATCACTGTACATAAAATGTTTTAAAGGCTGAGACTCACCACACACTTTGCTGTTTCTGCATTTTCAAGGTGTCGCACTAGTGAGTAAAGCTTCACATCAGCAAACGCTGCCAGCACTGCCTGTGCAAGCCTAGGGACCCAGATCTGTGTAAGCAGAGAGAAAAGGTTACTTGCAACAAACTTGTAAAATTCCAGGTTCAAAGAGAGGACTACTGAATTAGTGAGTGGCTGTTCAGACATGAAAATAGTAAGTGAATTAGTGAACCGTTATAGGTTTTTATGATTTAAATAAAATAACAGTAAGGTCCTCTGGCAAGACTAGTGTTTCTGCCAAACCAAAGAAGCTGTGAAGTTCAACTGAAAGTGTTCAGTGTTTGCCATTCATCTCCCACAGCAGTCGAAGGGGGCTGTATTGACTGAGTTTAGTAGATACCTATTATTAAAACACTTTGGAAAACTGAAGCACTAAGGAATTATGATGTAGTGGTAAACTGTATCAGTATGGAACTTGAGACTGATGGAGACCAAGAGGAATATTCTGCAGTCATGGTACCATGACGGGAGATCTGTGAGCGAGGCCTGCACCCACACAGGCCGCTTCAGCGAGGTCTCTGTGCTCATACATCCCTAGCTGTCAGGCTCAAGGCTTTGTGTTGTACCTGGACAATGATGAAAATGCGCTACATTTAAATACAGTGGAGCAGTAGGGGATGTGTGCTCTTGCGTATACTCACCAGCAGCTGAACATCATCCTTAGCCAGCAGCTGTAAAGCTTTGTAGATGCTTGCAAAGATCAGGGGGTATGAGTAGCCCCGTAAGCCGCTTGCCCATTCCCAAGTCAGGTAGCCATAATTACCAACATTAAGGACTGATCACGCACGACTGAAATAAAAGGTTTCACTCGAGCCCAGTTACTCTCAGGCTCCGCCGCGTCCGGACGGGTACCCTCGTGCGCGAAAGCAGCGGGGCTGCCGCTACCGGGGAAGCCGGCCCCTCGCTGCCGCGGGCAGCCCTGCCGAGCGCTCCTCCCACTCGCGGCTCCCCGGTCAACGGAGGCGGGAGGGAGCTGACCGGCGGCAGGCTGGCACCGCGAAGGATATTTGAAAACCATGCGATGCGCCACCTCCAGCGACTGCCAGTACTCGTCCGGGACGAAGCTGGTCTGGACGAGGAAGCAGTTGAGTGTCCGCAGCCCCACCGTGAACACCAGCAGCGCCGNCGGCTCCGGCCTCCGCGCCCGGACCCGCGCCAGCAGCCCGCCGGCCCCCTCCATCCGCGGGGGCGGGCCTTCCGGCGAGGGCGCATGCGCGACCTCACGGCCGGCACTTCCTTCCGGTTACTCTAGGGAGCGGGAGGTCTCCGCTCTGTGGTTTCTCGTCCTTCAGGTGAGAGGCGGCGGGTCTGGCACGAAGCTGCTCGGGGCCGTGAGGTGAAGCAGCCCCGGGGCGCAGAGCGCCGAGCTTTCCTTCCCATCTCCCCGGCGGGGGGGTGAAGGTGCCGTCGAGGACAGCGGAGAGGCCGCGGCGCCTCACGTGCGGCTGTGGGCGAGGGAGCAGCAGTGCCCCCTGCCGGCATGTGGGGGCGGCTGCCGCTGCCGCAGGTGGCGCTGGCCGTGGCGCTCGGCGTGGCCAGCGGGCTCTACATCTACCGGCCCGTCTTCCGGCCGCCCGAGTCCCCGCAGCCCCTCGGCGGCACGGCGGGGCCGACGGAGGACGCCGCGCCGGAAAAAAGGCCCTGAGGGACTCGTGTGAGCCGCCGCGCTGCCCTGGCGCCGTTCCCCGGAGCCGCCTCGCAGCCCGGACCTCCGCGCCCGCCGTCGGAGGAAATGGCGCCCAAGCCCCTCGCGAAGCCGGAGCGTTCGTCACCTGTCGGGGAGCGGCCCCCGCGCCAGCCGTGGCGGTCCCGAGCGGCCTCCTCCGCAGCCCCATGGCGCCCTGAAACAGCCCGCCAGCCGGAGATGGGAGCACACGTGTGTGCGTTCGGCACCAGGGTTCGGACGTGAATGTCGCAATATGTATAGAATTCCGGTGCCGGAAGGTACGCCTTCACCTCCGAGTTCAATAATCACCAGGGAACTGGAAAAAGAAAGTCAGTGTCGTGTGGTTATGCGTCATGGGGTTTTTTGGATTGCCTCTGCTCCGCTCCTCCAAGCGATAAATACCGTTTCTGTTTGTCCCGGTTTCAGGGTGTAATACTTCGGGGGTGCAGTTGTGCTGACGGCTGAGAGGAACTGCACCCAGCTTTGGTGTCTGTGGCTTATATATGTACACACATGTGCACATACGCATGTACACGTCTTTCACTCCCAAAAGAACGAGACTAGAGTGGCTCCTTACTCCGTAAGGTTGCCTCAAAGTCAGCCGTACTTGAAGTGCTTCAGCGTGTAGCTCAGCAGGACAGCATTCATCTGGCACTAGGCATGGATCAGGCTCACAGAGAGAACAGAATCTAAGGCACGAGGAAATTGGGTAGTTCAGGACTGTAGTAAGGAGGAACTTCTTTCTGATTTTGGTTTTAACACAGGTTGAGACAGCATGAGGGAAGATAACCTTTCCCTGTATGTGCTTTTATGTTTAGCCAGAAATTATAGGACAGCTGGGAGCAGCGGATGGACTTTACAGTAGCTGAGAGGAGAGCAGCAGAAGGTGGATCAGGAGGTGCTAGTTTGGACATGGGGAAATGCCACAAGTTTGTGATGAGTGCCAGCACAAACAAACTACTGTGGTGACTCCAGCAACTTCCTTTGCTTACAAGACCGTTTTATATTGAAATGCTTGTTTTAAGAAGGCATAGCTCAAGTCTAGTAGCACTTTCTTTGTAAGCATAACTGCTGGAAGTTTGTCCATAAAGGTGGCAGTTGATTTTTACAAAGTCTCAAGAAAGAGGATGTCTGAACTGATGCAGATGGAAAGGGTTATTGATGGAACCGAGCTGCAGGCTGTGCTTGCTGAATTCTGGAGGCTGCTGGGTTTAAAGTGGGTGTACTGAGCAGCTGTGGAGAGTGCAGAGAGAAAAGGCGCATCTCTCTTGCGAGGGAAGGTAGCCGGCAGAAACAGCGCACTGAAGCCGCGGCGGTGGGCATCGCCGCTACCGCCGCTTTTCTCTTCACCGCCGGTTTTGCCTCCCTTGAGTTTCTGCTGAGCGGCGTGCGATCTTCCGGCGCGGAGTGCGGCAGAAGAGCCAGCCCGTGTAATTGAAGAGGCGAGTGGCAGGAGGCGGCGCCAGCGCAGCGCGTCCCCGCGGCACGGCGCTGCCCCCGGGCCGTGCTGCCCGCCCCGCTTTCCTGGAGCGGGAGCCCGTTTCGGGGGGCGGGGGGAGGGCCGAGCCGAGCCACGCCGGGGCGTGCAGCCCTGCCCGCCGCCGGGAGGGGCCGTTCCCGCCTCTACGTCGGGCTTACGGGAAGTGATGTTGCCCTGACGGAAAAGGCACGCTTGCAGCCCAAAAAAGGGCAGGTGCGGGGGGNCGCAGCTGCGGGAGGCACGGGGAGGGGGCTTCAGGGAAAGGACTTTGCTGCAGGGGGAGTTAATACGTAACGTCCTGACGAGTGGTTTGGGCCGGGAACTCGGAATGCTGGGGGGAAAAAAGGTGGTTTCCCTGTGCCGCAGAGCCTGGGGAGCGGGGCGCTGTCACGCACAGGCTGCGGGGACTGGGAGCGCACCTGCCCTGTCCCGCGCTGCTCCTGCGCGGGGCCGGCCGGTAACTGCGGGGGGTTTGCGGCAGGGAGCCTCATCCGTGAGATGAAGGGGGAAGGTCTGAAGGCTTGGCCTTTGGGCTGCCGGTGCCTCTGACTAACATCGCAACCGCTTCTGCGGACACGGTTGCGCAGATAACACCTCTCAGGCCTTCGCATGTAGCAGCTGTGGGAGCTGCGAGCTTCCCACAGCTCAAGACACGAGTTCCTTTTGTGACAAAGAGAAGCGTCTTTAACCTGTGTTTTATCTGCTTAGCAAGAACTTAAATCTTGCTTTTTGAGTATCAGCAGATCTGCTGCTTCTTTCTGAACGCGGCAGTTTGACAGCCTGTCTGCTGAGAGGGTTCAGGAGGTCTTTGGAAGCTGATTTTTGATGCTTAGGCTGAACTAACGCTTTGAAAGCTAAACCCGTCAGAAAAACATGATGGGTTTTCTAGCTCTGTAAGTAACTTGATTAGATTAATATGTAAGTGGGGTTTTTTTTGTGATGCCAACAAAGTCTATAGGACGTGCCTAGAACTGTCAGAAGCACCCAACTCTGATTCTTATCTCTCCTTAAAGATGCATCAGGGATATTTTGGGATTTCTGATTGTATGACTCCTCAAACACTTTTCCTAATGATTAGTGCTTATGAGTTCTTTGTCAGGATAACACTCTTGTGTGGAGTTAGGAGTTCTGCTGGGAGTTATTGGCAAGGGAATTGTTGGCAAGGTGATGTTTCTCTGTATTTTTTACTGAAGCTCTACAAAATGTTTATTAATTTCCACACATAAAATGTCTTAGCAGTAATTGTTTTCTAAAACCTATTCTGCCTGCCTATTCTTGGAAATTTCTTATGTAGACATGTCTTCTTTGCCTTTGTTTCTTTTCATAGATTTAAAGTACTTTTCTGACTGTTCAAAGTATTTTCCAGCCAGGGAAAAAACCATATGCATTTCAAACGTTAATACATGTAGGAATAGTATTTGTGTTGCTAAATGGATGTCTGAAAAGCATGGTTAAAAAGATGAAAAAAGAATGTTGTGTTCCTGTGTTTCTAGTTCAGGGTTCTAATTTGACATCTGCTTATTCCCATGCACAAAGGAGTTCTGGGTGGGAGGGGAACATGCTACAACTTACACTGTTTTATTTTTACTGTTAGTAAAGTTTTTCATCTGCAGCCAGATATCTGAGACCAGACTGTAAGTTTTCATCACTATCATTAAGCATGGGAACACATTATCACTTGACTACATGTTTCCTTTGCTTTGAAAGAGAAGATTGGTGAGATAAAAGAATTTTGAAGTAGCTTTAGCGTTTAAAGAAACAAGTATTATGAGCAGTAATCCTTGTGTGTCATCTTTGGATTCTTGGTTGCTCTGCTGCTGGTATTTGCTGCGTTGGCACAATGACTGTGGATTAGTCTGTCAGTTTTCAGGATCACCTGAGACTGGCAGATCCGTGCCATTGCTAAGAGCAGTCTGTCATAGTCACCAGAGGGCTAGTAAGAGTTTAATTTAGAAACTGGCAAAATCAGCACTAGGGATGGAATATAAGGAAGGAATGACAGCTCTTTTTCTCATGGTAATCTCTTGGCAAATAATTACAGAAAGGTGCATTTAAAATGTATTAAAGTTATGATTTAAATAGTTAATCATCAAATACTCATCTGCATTAAAGCTGCATTATTGTACTCTACTGCACATGTGATCTGATCCTGCAGATCATTAAGTTTGTTCTTCAGTAATTGCAAAAGATTACTTACTTATTTAGAACTAAGGATTTGCTGAGCTGGGCCTGTCAAGTGCTCAAGGACTTGCTTTTGCTCCTCTTTTCTTGCAGACACCACTCATGCTGGAGATGTAATCATGTTTACAGAACCGACTTCAAACATGGCTGAGAAGTTGTTTAAATATAGTATGGTTTAACAAATACTTACCTAAAAGGCAGTTTTTGTAGCAGAAACATTTTTTCCCCCCTCCTTTTTCCTAATCTGTCACCTTCTGGGAATAGCATCTGGTTATGAGATTTCTTTTCCTTCTTTCTTTTTTGGTCATCTTAGTCTGAAAAACTGCATCCCTGTCAGGGGCAAGACTAACTTGAGCCACATTAAATCAGCTGAGATCATACCCTTTTATCTCCAGTGGAAGTAAAAGCATAGTGAATGAGAAGTCCTAGCCCCTAATTTCTTTCCTGGAACATCCTTATATTCTTTTATTTTCATACATAATACAACAGACTTTACTTTTGATTATAGTAATAAGTAGTCTCAATGTCTGTGATTTATTTTCCAACCTAACGAGCTTTGAAGATTAACCTGTGGCACATAGATTAAAATGTGACATATAACCAGCATAATTTTTCCCTGTGATGTTGCTGTGGCTTCAAGGGATTGAGAATACTCTGATGTGTGGGGCAGTTCTGCACGGTACCTGGCGCTGGAATCCCTTTCACCTAACCGGCCAGCACCTCGAGCTGACCTGACAGGTTCTTCAGTATTTTAAACTACTGCAGGGGGGGAGGAAAAGCAAATGTCCTTGCTTTTACTGCTCTGAAGATAGTACCAGAGTGTAAACCATTGCAGTGCCGTTTTCCTGAGTTTGCCAGCCCATTTCACATAGCTGTTCCCTTTCTCTGTGTCTGGTACTTTTACTGATGAGAGGTGGGTAAGACTAAAGCACATGACATGAAGGCAATTCTGGAAGACAGGGAAGGGGCAGGAAGCAGCAACAAAGATACAAGCTTAGTAGGAGGAGTACAGCTTTTCTAGGAATTTGTGGGTTTTAGTGGAAAAAATGAGTTGGTAACGTTATGAGCAGTGTTTTTAAAAAAATTGTGGTCACTTGCAAGTAGTATTTTGGAATTACCTTTACACTTCTGCAGTGATTCTTTGTGTAAAAGAAGTATGTGAATGAAAGCACTGTAAGGAGTATACCTAGCTAAAGCATGTGACATGCAAATAGAACACTGGATGGTTATAAGGACAGCTGCTACACAGATTCCAGCTGCAGATACAACCATGCAAGTGAACAGCATGTGTTCCCCAAGGTCAGCAACGTTTCTGTCTGAGGCCTATGTTGTTATTTTCATAACTGTGGGATGCTTTATTTGGTTCTTCTGTCTGCTCAGAAGTGCTATAAGGAAAAAGGTTGCTCTATGAACTGAAAAGGAAGAAAGCAGTCCTTTCAAATGACATCCTTGGGAACAGAAATATTTGTACTAGAGAGCAGGCTGCTGTTAAATGCTTTATTAGTCCTTATCACCACGTTGGGTAGGAGGAAAAGAAACGTTGATTCACTTTTATGATAAAAGTGCAAGGTTCCTGGTTTGCTGGTGTGGCTCTGCCAGTCTTGCAAGTATGTTTCCTATTAGTAGCTGCTGAGGGAAACGACATTCCTCCTGCAAATCCCTGCTGATAATTGCATGACTGCCAGGGAGTGTGAGGCCTTTTGAACACTGGAGGATATAGCTCAAAGCTAGCGGTTGTGGGAGTTGCTTCTGCTGCTTTACACAAGGTTTGCATGAGAGATGAATTGCTGTTATAATTATTGCCAATGGGTGGTGCTTTCCAAGCCTCCTTTGAGGCCTTGATAACATTCAGAATCTGGATTACAGAAAAACATAAGATAGGTTTTTTTGTTCTGGGTTTTTTTGTGCTTTTTAATTGCAAATGTTAATCATAATTCCTCTCCTCTGACTTGTTTTATTCCAAACCAAAGCTTACAGGTAATTTAATGTGACCCAAAATACAGGTATGGGCTTGGGTTGTAGCCTTGCTGATACCATCTGTTTGCAACAGAGTATTTCTCATCCAGCACTTAAGATCTTGTGTGCATGTAACAGTACATGCTCCACTGACTTTCTCCTCTAACAATGATTCAACTTGACAGCTCTTTTCTTCTGGGGCATGAACTATCTTGCTAGACTTAATTTTTCCATATTCTTTCTTGCATTAGAATGGTGTCAGGGTAGACATCTCTGTACAGAGCTGGAGTCATCCAAGTTTGAAGATGGTGCTGTCTGAATTTTATTTTATTTCTTCTGAATTTGATAGCAAAACTAATAATTTTAGTTTGGATAAATGTTGCCCGAAGTTGGAGTTTTTATGGTAGTAGGTTTTTTTTAATGTTCTTTGGCTATGAAGTAGAAGACTATAAATCTTTATTTGATAGGTTTCTAGAACTGTCAGTTTGGCAATCTCACCCAGGGCCTGAGATGGTGCTGTGTGTCAGTCGAGGCTGAAGAGCAGGCCTTGGAAGACCTGTGAAAAGGACATACTGCAAAAGTACATGCCTTCTAGTAGGTTTAAAAACAAAACACAAAAATCCCCTCAGATTTGAGCTGCTAATGCAGTGAAACTCAATTAGTTTTCATTCTATTTATTTTTAGTAATAGATGTGCTCAAATTTAATTAGCTTTTCAATAGGAAATGTCTTTAAATCCAAATTGTAAGTGAGTGTAAAGCAGGATGATTGTCCCAATGTGTGCTGCAGCTGGTCTGGTGTGAAGCATGCACCCCTTGGCCAGCTGGTGGGTGCCCCTTTCAGAAGTGAAAAGCTGCATCTGCCAGCATTCAGTGGACGTGAACGTCTGTGCCTTCCCTTTACACTGCTGCCAACTTTCCACAGAGTGTACAGGAACTTCATATCTTTGTGGCTTTCCCCCCTCTGTGAAGAAGGATTAAAACTGATCAACAGATTCATATGCTGGGGGAGAAGGCAGAAATGACAGAAATTCAGTGTCTCTGCCCCTCTCTAATAAGCTTTGTTTCCTTGGGAAACCAGGCTGAGAGCCATGTCCTCATTTCAGCTTTGTTTTTTGCATTGCAAATGTGGAGCTTTGCTCCAAGAAGTCCTTACTGCATTCGAATCTCCAGTGTGGTGTGTGGAGCCTCAGGGAGTTTTTCTTCAGCCTAGCATCCTGGGGGGTCACGAGGCATGGGAGGGGTAACGTTTTTCATAATTGGGAGTCAGGCCAGTGGGACTGAAGACCTGCTTTGGTAGTGTCCTCCAGAGTCACCACCTCTACCAGCCCACCCGTCCCTCTTGCATGCTTTGAAGGAAGTAAGATCAACCAGTCAGGTTAGTTGCACTTAACTTAGGGAGTCACTGAATAGATGTGAAAAGGAAGGAACTCTAATGTTAATGATGTTCAGGGTTTAAGAAATGGTGGAGAAGAAGAATAGGTTTAGTTTGGTTTCATATGCTTCATTGCACGGAAGACAAAATAATACTGTAGGACAAAAGGAATACTTTGCTCTAGCTGAGAGACATATATCTGTACCTGTCAAATGGTACAAATAACTGTCCTTTCAGTTTTTCCTCCTGAGAGCAAATTTAAAGTGTAAAAGACACTGTTGCCAGCTTATGAGGAGAATGAAGGACCGCTTGTCCTAGTAAGTAGATTTACAAATGATGTGAACAGTGTCGTCCTGTGCTGGAAAGAAAACCCAGCTATATCCAAAGTGGAACTCTCTTGAGATCACAGAATCGTAGGGGTTGAAAGGGACCTCGAGAGCTCCTGGGGTCCAACCCCCCTGCCAAAGCAGCTCCCCAGCTCATATTGCACAGGGCGGCGTCCAGACAGGGCTGGAATCTCTCCAGAGAAGGAGACTCCACACCCCCTGGGCAGCCTGTCCCAGGGCTCCCTCACCCTCACTGGGGAAAAGTTCTTTCCCATGTTGGTGCGGAACTTCCTGTGCTCCAACTTGCAGCCATTGCCCCTTGTCCTGTCCCCACAGACACTGAAAAGGGGCTGGCCATTTCCCCCTGCATCCCATGCTTAAGATATTTATAGACATTAATTAGGTCCCCCCTTAGTCGTCTTTTCTCCAGGCTGAACAGTCCCAGCTCACTCAGCCTGTCCTCATACGGGAGATGTTCCAGGCCCTTAATCATCTCCGTAGCCCTTCTCTGGACTCTCTCCAGGAGATCCCTGTCTTTTTTATACCAGTTTTAAAAAGCAGTGTCTCTTACTTGGCAATGACAAACTGCATCAGGTAGTGCAAAGAACTGTGTACCAGTTAAGCTTAAGCATGAATAAAAACACAAAAGCAGCTTTTGAAACTGTATTAATATTACAGGATTGTAAAAGATAGAAAATACTTTCTAAGAAAGGTGTAGTGCCTGTGTCCCTTTGCATTAGTGCAACAGCTTCCGGTGAAGCTACTATGTCTTTTGATTAAACAAAACCCACACTTAGTCACCAGCCCTTTTAATATATAGATAAAGATCACTGATTTAAAATGAGATTTATAACTCTTCAGACTGAAGATGGAGAGATGAGATTGTTACTGTGCTTTTACATGTGTTGTGGGTGCTCTCTGCGTGCAGTCACGCACCCACTTCATAACTTTTATGAAATGTGGAACCAGCATAAATCTCACAGAGGTGTAGCATGTTGAATAACTAATCCATCCTTAGGTTAAATATTCCTCTTTTAAGTACAGATGATCTAATCTGAATAGTGTGAATCTTGACAACATATTTCCTACCTGCAAAAGGATCAAATTTCTTCATTTCAGTCAAAATGAACAATCATGTTTGTTCTTATGCTAATGCATTTTATTGTCCTTTTAAATAGGGCAATTGATGACCTGCTGGAGAAGAGCTCTGTGGAGAAGGACCTGGGGGTCCTGGTTGATGACAGGTTGGCCATGAGCCAGCAGTGTGCACTGGTGGCTGAGAGAGCCGAGGGGATCCTGGGGTGCATCAGGAAGAGTGTGTCCAGCAGGTGGAAGGAGCTGATCCTCCCCCTTTGCTCTGCCTTGGTCAGGCCCCACCTGGAGTGTTGTGTCCAGTTCTGGGCTCCCTGGGATAAAAAAGACAGGGATCTCCTGGAGAGAGTCCAGAGAAGGGCTACGAAGATGATTAGGGGCCTGGAACATCTCCCCTATGAGGACAGGCTGAGTGAGCTGGGGCTGTTCAGCCTGGAGAAAAGAAGACTTAGTGGGGACCTAATTAGTGTTTATAAATATCTTAGGCAGGGGATGCAGGGGGAACTGGCCAGCCCCTTTTCAGTGTCTGTGGGGACAGGACAAGGGGCAGTGGCTGCAAACTAGAGCACAGGAAGTTCCACACCAACATGGGGAAGAACTTTTGCCCAGTGAGGGTGAGGGAGCCCTGGGACAGGCTGCCCAGGGGGTGTGGAGTCTCCTTCTCTGGAGAGATTCCAGCCCCATCTGGACACCTACCTGTGTGATATGAGATAGGGAGCTGCTTTGGCAGGGGGGTTGGACCTGATGATCTCTCCAGGTCCCTTCCAACCCCTACGATTCTGTGATTCTGTGATACCAAAGTTCCTATTCACCACTTCATGGTGTGTTAACACCTTGTACGTGGAGCCTTTTTTCCCTATTGTTTCCTTTCTAATATTTCAGAGCTGTAATAAGAGAGAGCAAGCCTGATTCAGGAATGAGCTTTTTAATTTCCTTTCCCTTTCAGTTCAGGTCAGGGGCAGGGACCTGCACTCCTGGCTGTGCCTGTGCTGGCATTAAGTGACGGGAAGGCAGGAAACCTGTAGTTCAACAGAACTGACAAATCAATTAGATCTGTTTGTTTGGGATAATTTGAGTATCTTTTCTGAGATACTTATAGGTTCTTCAAATATAAGCAATATTTTGAAGCAATCTTTTGATACTTTTCCTGTGAAAATGATAACAGTTTGGTCTAAAGTTTCCCAAAGTGCTGATGTTAAGTGCCCAGTCGCTGGGAAGGATTCCTGTCTTCAGGCAGGGTAATGTTCCATGAAAACAAAACCAATACTTTTAATTTCTAATTATTTTTGTGTTACTTTTTTTTGTATTTATTCTGGAAGACACCCTGGTAATTCTTGGAAGTTAGCCATCTACAGTCTCTCTTGGAGGGGACTGTTTTTGAGCAGCTCTTTTCTGTGTAAAATGCTGCTGACCTGGAACATACCAATACTTTTATGTCTTGCAGTGCTAAAATACAGCTCTGCCACCATAGCTAGAAACTGCCTAGATTGGCTTATAGTTAAAAGAACAAAACTTGAAAGTTTTAATTTATGCTGTGCTATTAGTAAATATTTAACAGTTGTGCCTTTTGGGTAGCAGGAAGTCCTGCCTGACCTACTTTCATTTTAATCACTGCAGGGGTATTTCATGGTTTGATGACAGAATTCAGCTATTACATTTCTGGTGTGAAAGCTGATCTTCTGAGTGTGGGTTGTCTTTTCTTTTTTTCTTGGAGGGATATTGGTGAGAGCAAAGCAGAAAAAAATCAATATAAAGGATTTTGTCTCCTTTCAGCTTTTTTTAGTTCTGTCTTGAGATATTGGCATGCTACTGCATTTGTGGACTGCTGCAGCAGTAGTAAGCTCATTCATGTGACAGCTGGTCAATTTTCCTTTGCAGAGCATCTCATCAGCCCCTCTAATTTTTTTCAGAGTGTGTTTTTGTGAGAGCCTGACTTTCCTCCAAGGAAACAGCTATAATTCTGTTTGACACTTGTAAGAGTCTGTCTGTTTTGATTAATATGCTCATATTTTTCCCTATTTACTTCTCTCCCACCTTTTATTTTTATGCTTTGTAGGGTATTTTTCTCTACTGTGAAATAATTGCTGTGCAGCAGGTGTTGTGTCTCTTCTCCAAGGTCGGCATCACCTATGCGAATCAGTTCACAGGCAGGTCTCCCAGCAGCTCCCTTTTCCCCTCTTGTAAAGTTTCCTCTTTGATTGCCAGAAGAGGTTTAGTGGCACAGATAAGATTTGTGGATGCTAACAAATAACATCACCAGCTGCCTGCTGCTTGGTTTTCAGTTCATAGAATCATAGAATCATAGACTGGTCTGGGTTGGAAGGGACCCCAAGGATCACAGAGCTCCAACCCCCCTGCCAGAGGCAGGGCCACCAACCTCCAGGCCTGGAGCTACACAAGGTAGCCCAGGGCCCCATCCAACCTGGCCTTGAACACTTCCAGGGACGGGGCCCCCACTACTTCTCTGGGCAGCCTGTTCCAGCCCCTCACCACTCTCTCTGTAAAAAACTTCCCCCTAATATCTAATCTAACCCTTCCTTCCTTTAGTTTTAATCCATTCCCCCTTGTCCTGCCATTATCTGCCCTTTTAAAAAGTTGAATCCCCTCCTGCTTATAAGCTCCCTTCAGGCACTGGCAGGCTGCAATGAGGTCCCCCCTCAGCCTTCTCTTCTCCAGGCTGAACCAGCCCAGCTCCCTCAGCCTCTCTTTGTAGGGCAGGTGCTCCAGCCCTCTGATCATCCTCGTGGCTCCTCTGAACCCTCTCCAACAGTTCCACATCTTTCTTGTATTGGGGGCCCCAGCTCTGGACACAGGACTCCAGCTAGGGCCTCATGAGGGCAGAGCAGAGAGGGACAATCCCCTCCCTGTCCCTGCTGCCACCCCTCTGCTGATGGAGCCCAGGATAGCCCTGCTCGAATGGGCGTGTGGAAACTGGGGCTGTTGGTAAAGGCACGGTGAGTGTTTAGTGTTGGAGGAAGAGGAGACCTCCACCAGAACTGGGCAGTTGGTGAGTGGGGAGACTGGAGGTGGCTGACACTGATGTCAGGCAAGTTCACAGCTTTTGGCTTTGAAAACCGAGTTGAATTGTTCTGTAGCATTATCTGAAATGGGCTGTTGCTAGATCCTCTTCTTTCCCCCTTTTTGTCTCCAGTGGCAAATGTCTTAATTCCTGCAAGGTCCGTGGTCATTCCAGCTTTTTCTTCTGGGAGAAGCACCCACTACAGGGCAGTTTGGGCACCTGCAGTTTTTCTCAAGCATGGAATGTGTGAAGGCAGATATTCTGGTGCGTGTGATTATAAATGCTCCACACCATCCACTGTGTTTGACTCTCCTCAGTTTTCCTCCTCAGTGCCTGGGTGTGTATAACACAGATCATTTTTACAAAAAGGCAGTAAATTTCCATGCATTCAAATCATCATCTTCAAAACCGTATTGAGAAGATACCTCAACTGATGCCACTCCTTTTAGAGCTGTAGTTTCAAAACAGGATTTTACAGTTTGATCCCCTACATAAATTTAGAAAACGTCCAAGCTCTTATAAACCCCAAAGATTTGGGTAGCAGTGAGAGGAAGGCTTACCTTGGCTGCAGTGGTTCCTGTTCCAGCTGCTGCCTTACTGTTTGCATGTGCTTCCTGCCACTGCCATAGGGTTGGCTCAGCTATTCGTGCAGCACTTGCTGAGATCTGCAGATGTGTTTGTTGTAAAACAGAGACTGCAAATACCCAAACATTGATGTCCTACCAGTTTGTAACTGAGGTCCTCTGTTTTGGTACTCACTGTGCGGTTTGAAATCAAGGTAACTTCACCTTCAGAAAATAAGCCTTACTGTTTTGGATAAAGCCCTTTCTTGGAATGGGGAAGGGAAAATGAGTTTATAATTCCTCACACCAAGTTGGTGAGAGGGAAGTTAAGCAGCCTCATTTCGTCCTGAAATCAAAAGCTGAGGCCTGGGAATGATTTATGAATTGTTTTCCCTTTAAAGATGGTAAAAATCTTGCTGTGTGGAAGCGTGAATTGCATTTACATTGCTGGTTGAGACTTCCAGGGGGGCGGTTTTTGTTCAGCGTGTATAACCACCCCTCTGGGGCTGTTTGCCACATGGCAAAAGTGTTGCTGCTTTGTCTGTCAACACTTCTTGTGCTGTTCCTCCTTCTGCCTCTGGAGCAGTTAGCAGAAATTCTCGGATGTTTGTGGTCTGAATATTTCTTCACTATAAACAAATGTGCTGGTATTGATCATGGGAGCAGTTAAATGGTTAAAAATTCTCATGTTGCTGAAACGAAACACAAATGTCTTTGTTGCATGGTGGGTGCAAAAAGGGGGCTTCTTTTGTTCTTCTGAAACTGTGGTGGAATTTGTAGAAGGTTGGAAGCAGTCCAGGATGGGTAGAAGTTTGGAAAGTATAACCTGTAACAAAATGTCAAAGAAATGGATTTTGGGTAAATCTGGGAAACTGCTAAGGCAGCGCATGAAAAAATGTCTGTCCATCCCCTTCCATGTTGTGTGTGTTGTCTGTCTGTCCCCATCCCTACCCCCCAAGTTGTCTGCCAACTCTGTATAACAGAGCTGAGGTGTTCACTTGGGAAAGGGCAGTAAAAATTGCCTTGATTTGCAGGAAATGAGGTGAAATAGTTGACCACTGAAACAAGTGAATTAAGGAGCTTGTAGAGTTGGTTTTGTTACTGGTAGATGAATGCATGGAAGGATACTTCAAGTGTGTAGCAGGCAGTGAGGAGCACTTCTTAAATGGTAAGACTGGAGAGCAGTCTTAGAAGCTTTCTTAATTTCCTTTCTTACTTCTCTGCTCTTGAAACACTGTGAGGAAAGAAACCAAGACACAAGAGGGTTGTGCAAGGTGACCCGTGTCCTGTAAAACCTCACATCTGCTAAACCTCACAGGGCAAGTGCAAAACTCACCTTTCAGTCCTGTACTGTTAGCATCTGTAACGTCAGGGGTGCTTGTGGGAGGGGATGAGGCCTCATGGTGACTACAGATAGGTGTGTGGCCTCTCATCCCTCGGGCCCAGCACAGGGGCCTCTGGCCAGCAGCACTGTGATGCAGATACCAGTGCTGTAGTGCGGCCGGACACGTGCACCTTGCCTGTTGTGCGCCTGTGTCAGCAGGCCCCATGAATGCACTCCCTGCTGAGGAGGAGTTGGTTTACATGCTAAATCAGTAACTTTATGTCCTTGAAATTATTCAAACGTTTAAAATGTCTGCATATGTCACAGGATAGGGTGGAGGGGGGAGTGTGCAGATTTAGATACCATGGTTCAGAAGGTTTCTGGCAACTTCTTAACTCTGGTCTTTTGTTGGAGCTTGTTGCCATCAGAAGTGGCCCAGCAGAAGGGCTGGAGGTGGATGCCAGCAGAGCCCTGTAGCGCTGCTGCTGCCCTCCCAAATCCTTCTAGCTCCTCCTCACACGGGCTCATTCCAGTGGCTGTGCCGGTTCTGTTATCGGTAACTTTTCCTGCCATCTGTAGAGACAAAATAAAACCAGGCTCAAAACTCAAGTTCTGCATTAGGTTTGGGGAGCTTTAGGTGCTCACTGTGTTTTGTTGCAGACTACTGTGTTTGCTCTATTCTGGGTTGTTGTTTTATTAAAAATAAAGCATCTTGCAACTTCCTTTCCCTGTGCCAAGGAGGAGGAGGGTCAGTAGTTTAAGCAAAGGCTCCATGTTTGTTACCTGGTTAGGGAGATCCAGCAGGCTGTGGTGCTTAGCTTGAAAGGAGGCGAAGATCAGTTGATCGGTCAGGCCAAGCACATGACGAGCAGCTGAATGTCATTAGGTGGGCAGGGCGGCTGGGGAGGGGGGGGGCTGGCGGCTCCCTGTGCTCCTGCCGGTTGTGGAACCCTGATTCTGAACTGCACGGGTTTTGTTGTTGTTTTCTTTCTCAGCTGTAGATGAGAAAGGTCTCTCTCTGCATGACTATGGTATTCAGGAGATCTGGACTGAGCGAGGAGACTCATCACTGAAGTACCCTTGGAAAACTACAGATCCAGTTGCAGCTGTTAAGCACAGGTATGTAAGCACTTCCTCTTTTTTATTTAGTTTTGTAAGTTTTATTACACTGTTTTCCTTGAGCTGACAGTTGTTGTGTTATGACCCTTCCTCCGTTAAGAGCTTTGAAACAATATTGTCCTACCCTTGACAAACTACCTGCAATATTTTGGTTGGGAGAGGCAGTTCAGCATGGCTGCATCCTCAGGTTCTAGAGGGGGGGGAACTTAAAAACTGGGAAGTGTACTGGCCTATGTAAAGTATAGGGTTTGGGTTTAACCAGAACTGCAGGTCTTTGATAAAACTTTAGTCATTTCTGTTCACAAAGAAATCACTCAGATTTAAAGACAAACCTGGGCAAGTTTATCAGCAAGATAAAAATAAATGGCTGGTGACCAGTGCCTGGGTGTGTTAAACAGAAGATGCCCTTTCTGGTCCCAGGTCATCAGCCTACGGTTCCTTCTGTGTCAAGTCAAACTTGTCCCACAGTTAGAATGTGGAAATTAGACTTTTGATAATGAAGTGTGCTGTGTAAATAACATTTCATAATACAGAACAAAGTAACTCTTTTTTTTTTTCCAAATGTTGTACTGCTCAAGCTTTTTCTCCCTCTATTTATTGCTGTGCTCTCATTAACATACTTAGATTAATTATACTTAATTAAACAGAATGGTGAGCCTTTTAACTGGATTGCACACCAACGTTTTTATTCTCATGTATGCTAAATAATGCTGATAAATAAAAAATGGTGTGTTGCACAGTGTTGTTTTTAATTAGCTAGAGAAATTGGACTGCAGAGAACCATGAAAGTTTATCTAGTTCACAATCCTTGTTCAATCATATAGTAATAATTTCAATCTTAAAATTAATTATGTTAAAGGTAATATGGGGATAGGATGTTATTAGAGTTTTGTATTTTCTCTGGAAGAAACTCAAAATGTGCCCATCAGACTAAGTCATTCCTTGTCACCCCAAGCATGAATTTGTAACCAGGCATCATTTCTAGCCCATTTTTGGGCTAGTTTGCCAGAATTTTTAAAATGGTGAACAGAGCCCCAGTTCTTGTAGATGGTAAATGACCAAGGAGGAGTTGTTCAGAGAACAGAAAGCAGTATTCTCCTCCACTTCTGTGGGAAGGTCACACGGCTTTCCCAGGGCTTTAATTGATGTCTAGCATAGAGTGTCTTAAGATGACTGATCATGACCCCTTGACTTGTGTTTATGAGAGTGACAAATTCATAAGTGTAGTTAAATATCATTTTTTGCTGTTTCCTTATAGACATCCTTAGTGTATGAGAGAGCTCATATAAAATAAAGATTTTTGTAAACATTGATGCTTGATTTAGTGGGTTGGTTTTTTTTCTTTGGGTTTTTTTTCCCTGTGCTGGATGGGTTGGTTGTTGTTGTTGCTTTGCTGTAATTTAGTGTTACATAAAGTGTTTCAATGATTGCATTATGTGTGCATTTTGAATGGGTGTTACAGTTCCTAGCACAGTTTGGGGTAGTGATTTCTGACAGCCTAATGTATTTGAGGATTGGGTTTTGATAATGTTGAGATTTTGTTGTATAAAGCAAAACAATATTCTAGCATGTGCTGCTGCCCCACTTTTTCTCACCACAGACACAGTGGGTTTTGGTACATTTGCATTTTTCCAGCATGTCTTCTCTTTACAGTGCTATCTTAAATAAGACACCCTCAGTAATTAAATCTAATTCAGATGGAATTCTTTAAACATGTCATGAAGAATGGGATCAAAGAGAAGTTGCAAATTTTTTTGCCTTTTAAAAAATAAGTTAAGAAAAAGCCCAACAAAAATTGGGAAACTATAAAAAATTCAAAGAATTAACTAAAAAAAATCTTAAAAGCAGTTAATGGAAAAAGGCCTGGAACATGTCCTAGTGGGATGAAGGAAATAAGCTCTAGTTAAAGGGAAGTAAAAATAACTTTTTAAGGTGGAAAAGTTAAGAGTAACTTTTCTGTGGTCTAAACTGTTTAACTAGGAAATAATGTGGCTCCTGCTTCTGAAGCACTGTGTCAGAGGGATAACATTTCTTTTTAAGAATTCAGTTTTGCTGCATTATGGTGTAGCTGTTGGTATAAGCAGAAGCAGAACTGGGATCCTGGTGAGGTGGGAATTCTCTGGGAGTGAGTGGGTTGGTGTATGTCAGCCTGGCTCCACTGCAGGCACTGAAGCTGTACTGAGTAGTGCTGAGATTGCCCCTTTTTACATACTGAATTTGTTTTTACTGGAATCTCATTACTGGGTTTTTATTCCCTTCTATAGGAAACCACATGCACTGTTTTAAAATCAAACCAAACACTGCAAGCCAAAGTCAGTCTTCTCATAGAAGTTGAAACAGCAGCAGTTCAGTGAGTCTACTCTACTACTTCAGTGAGTTTTTAGCTACAAACTCCTGTTGGGCAGTACCACTATATACACCCAGTTTTTGTGACTTGTGCAAAGAAGTGCACAGCTGAAGAGATTCTTTCCTATCTTCTTTATATCCTGTTGCTCATTTCAGAGGTCTGATGCTTTTCCAGTCATAATGTAGAACATAAAAAATTGTAAATTATTCTGTGACATCAATTTGTTGTTTTGCCTGAGATTTTCAGATTCTTCATAAGTATGCAAAGTTTTACCCTTAGTGTTAAGTCAGGAAAGCCCACTTTGAATCCCTGTGCTATGAAAACTGCACATGCATTTCCCTGAGATTTCTCTACAGGGGACTTGTACTTGCATGAAACGTTAAGAAAGAGTTCTGCAGGAAGGCACCTACAGCGTGGAAAGCTGGCAACAGCTGCCAGGTTTCAGCCAGGGGTGTTACTCCACAGCTGTCTTGGGGCCCTCTCTCAATCTGGGAATAACAAAAATTAATAGCATGGGCAAACAGTGGCATTAAACCTGTGTGGGTTTGGGGTATTTTTCTTTCCTTGCAGGGCTCATGCAAACCTCCATGACATGAATCAGCGTAAGGAGTTCGGGTTTGCTGTTTGCTGTGCCATTTATCTGACCAATCTTCGCTGTGTGTCAAGATTTAACTGTTACCCGTGCTGTAATCCAGGGTTGGGATCAGAGCAGTAAGATCAATAGTGTTGGCAACTCAGGTTGAAAAGCAGCAGGTTTTTTTTGAATGGAAGCTTTGTGTTGTGCAGTTCAGCCTGCTTAATCGGTGCTTCTTTTGAATTATCCCTTCCCTGAGGCTGGAGAAAAGAAGCTGTGCTAGGACACGGATTGAAGCAAACGTTTTGCCAAAGCACTGTGAATGTTTTGGCAGGCTGCAGAGCTTGGACAGTGTTAGCACATGCTGCAGGTCTGGAGCTGTTCTAATAGAAGATTTGGTGACTTGCTGAAAGTATGAGTTTATTTTTCAGTTCCTGCAGAAGCCCCCCACGCCCTGTAGTTTTAACTTTGCTTTGTTAGAAGAGTTTCAGAGTGAGAGTTCTGTGCCACAAGTCTGCCCCACAATGCCTGCTGCTTGCTGCCACAGATGAACAATTCTGCTCTGCTTTCACACCTTACTAGCTTCCTGAAGAGAACAGGTCATGGCAGATTGAATACTGCCTGGCTCTGAGGCAGAAGTGGCGTTTCATTATGTGATGGACAAGTTAAATTGTGCTCAGAGCATTCTCAGCAAGCTATTTCAAACCTTTTCATAGCATTTATGACACATGGAAGTATCACATAAGCTTACCATTTCTAGATGTGTTTACTAAAAGATCCTGCTGCGTTTCTCAGTCTGTAGCTATTTGAGACTGAAATCAAAGGCTCAGTTCTCTTTTGAGATCTCCAAAGAGCAAATTACCCACAACTGACCCATCTCTCAGTGCCTTTGAAGCATCATGCTGCGAGCCTGCAATGCTCTGTCTCCACACTGCAGTGATTGCCAGCGTGACCTGGAGTTGGCCCAGAGAGCTCAGCACCTGCAAGGGTGTGTCTGTCCAAGCTTTATGATTTTTTTAAAGGTTTGGGAGAGGTGACTGCTAGCTGTGAGCACAGTTTTATCAATCTAGATACATCCTTCCATCGCTGCCTGTGTGCATCACTGCCTCTGTAGCACCTCTGCCTGCCCCTTGTATTTCACATCTAATCACACTGGATTTGAGATTGAGTAGAAGGAATAGCCTGTTCTAGTTGCTGGATGGGGTTTTTCTCAACTGACAGTGTCTCTTGCTTTCCCACATATAACTATAAATTGCTAGATCCATTTAAGTAACCCTTCTAATTAAAGATTTCCACAAATAACTTATTATTCCTAATGTCATGCCTGATATTGCTTAGATAATACAGATTTTGCAGCTCATTAGAAATAGATATTGATTAGTTGTTTAGTCAATAACTTTGATAACCAGTGAGCTTTCTGAGGAATAGGGTGTTTTCAGTGGTGGCTGGAAGCCACAAGGATGCTCAGAGGGCTGGAGCAGCTGCCCTACAAAGAGAGGCTGAGGGAGCTGGGCTGGTTCAGCCTGGAGAAGAGAAGGCTGTGGGGGGACCTCATTGCAGCCTGCCAGTGCCTGAAGGGAGCTTATAAGCAGGAAGGGATTCAACTTTTTAAAAGGGCAGATAATGGCAGGACAAGGGGGATGGATTAAAACTAAAGGAAGGAAGGGTTAGATTAGATATTAGGGGGAAGTTTTTTACAGAGAGAGTGGTGAGGGGCTGGAACAGGCTGCCCAGAGAAGCAGTGGATGCCCCGTCCCTGGGGGTGTTCAAGGCCAGGTTGGATGGGGCCCTGGGCAACCTTGTGTAGGTCCAGGCCTGGAGGTTGGTGGCCCTGCCTGTGGCAGGGGGGTTGGAGCTCTATGATCCTTGGGGTCCCTTCCAACCCAGACCATTCTATGATTCTGTGATTCTGTGAAGTGTGATCTGACACATTAGTCTTGCTCTGAAAGGCTGTGATGCCTTGTGGTTGGTTAGCTGCTCTACCTGTACACAGACTAACTTCTGAGGGACTTAAACATCTTTGGGTATTCCAATTTTATCTGAGTAATGAGAGAACTTTTAACTTCCAAAGGAATAAAGAGGCAGAACAGAATGTAGGAAATGCTGTACACTGCGTCCCCCCCTTATTTATTGTCAAACTAAATCAAGTAATTTGCAACAAAAATAAGGACAGGAAAGAATGGTAAAAGCTGCAAAAAGAAAAAGAAAGTGACTTTTGTTGCATCTTCCCATCAAAAACCAGTGTTAGTGAGGAGCAGCATTTGCCTCCTCAAGCAAATATTTTCCAATCTGAAGCATGAAAAGGTGGATTAAATTGTGCAATGAAAATCTTTCCTGTCTCACCCCTTGTACACTTGCTGACAACATATGAGATGAATGATGCAGTTTTATGGTCCTCTCTCTATGATTTTTGTGGGTGTTTCTATTTTATCTAGCAGTGACTAGGATGTACCTTTAAGTCTGTTGCCTGACCTTCTCCATAGACTTTTAATTGACCTGATCTTTATAATTCGTTTTAGTCAGATTATTTCCCTCTAATGCAGCACGTATCTTCTATCTTTCATAAGCTTAACAGTGTGACCTTTTGGAGAATCATTATCTGTATTCCAGGTATCTATCCTACAGAACAAGGTGGAAGGCAGTTAAGAACTTCCCTATGCTGGAGGAGGAAAAAAATAAATAAATATCGGTACATCTTTTTTTAAAGAAGCTGCAGATATTTTCCTCTGGCTGTTTACAGCTTAAACAAAGAACCTGGACTGACTAATGTGTATTGCAGCCTACTGAATCACCCACATAGGCAGAGCATAAAATATACTGCTTTCTTTAGCATGAGTACATATATGTGTCTTCCCTGGGATGTTGCTTCATTGGTATTCTAATTGCACGTGTGAAATAGAAGGTGTACTCTTTTTCCTTACCCTTCTGGAGTTGGAAGCATTGCTGAATGGTTGGGTGGGCAAACTTCTGGATGTTTTTTTCTGTGAACACCCACTGGCTTTTTGGTTGAAATCCTGGTGGCTCTTGTGTTGACTGAAAAAGTTGGTGACTGTGAATCTGTGTAAGGCTCTCATTCCTAATTCCTTGATACTGTCAGGAGCAGGCAGAGTGATGGGTCACAGATGTTAACCTTAGGCTGTGGGTAAGCTACTAGATGAATCCCAGAGCAGTCAGAATTCTTACATCAAGGAAGGATGCTGGGCATCACTCTGAACTTCCTGTTTGTAAGTTTGCAAAAAAGCATGGCATGTTAACGTGTAAGGCATTGTGGCTTAATGTATTTATTAGAGGAACAGCTGAATGGTTGAGGAGGCAGTCAGGAATACAGAGTTTTATTTTTTTAAAAGAAGGAACCCCCTTTGCTTTATTTTCCCCAGTTTCCTCTGGAATTGATTCACACAGTACAGGTGTTTGCTTCAGTGCTACAACTTGAAAGTAACTTCTGGTGCAAAGTCAAAGAGGTGACTTGGGAGGCAAAAGTTCTCATTCCCAGACAGCTCCTCTGAGAGAGTCCAACAGTTTTCCTCAGATACTGTTGCACCTCTTTATATACCTACCCTGAACCATGAAAATCTTAGAAACTGACCAGGGAACAGAGATGGGGTTGTGCTTAGTGCAGAGAAGTGGGAACTCCACAGAGATCCTTCCATGTGAGTGATGTTGAATATCACCTGCAACATTCCTAGTCTTATTTCCATTTTTTCCAGTGCCATACTGCCTTTCATTCCTTTATGTAACTGAGCTATTCTTTGAAATTCAGTCTCTCTATCATTGGTTTGGTTATGCTGAAATGAAGATGTAGTTGCAAAACTAACTGCTGTTTCATTTCCTGGCTTCTCTATTCCCAGTTTCCTCTGCTTTTCTGGAAGCAAACTCCAGAAGCTGCTGTTTCCTTCCTCAGCCTGTTATGCAAGGTTCTCACCACATGTGCAGACCTGTTGCTTCACTTAACTTTTTTGTGCCCCCTTGCTGGGTAAGATCATCATTTCATGCCTGGAGTCTCCCCTTACAGCTCAGTCTTGGGGTACTTTGTGTGCCTGTCAATTCTTGCTCCACAAAATTTTGCAGTTCTAGCAATGCTGACAGCTGACAAAATATCATAGAGCACCTTCAGCTGAGATAGAAATGACATGAGCATTTGGAAACTAAAGCCTTACAGGCTATTTTTTTGCATGTGGTTTTTTTTCAGACTCCTGTGTATCCTGAGCACCCTTAAAATTACTGAGATCATGCAGTTCCTTAGAGCTCCTCTGTAGTTGAAACTAAAAAGATCATAATGGTAATGTAAATTGTAATGTAAATGGTAATGTAAATGGTAAAGCAATTGAGAGTAACCAAAAGACCAATGTTCAGAGCAACTGAATCTCTTCCTGTCATTCTCCTTCTTGTTATTTATACTACAGAAAAGTCCCAGGACTTGCAGGAAGGGTCGTTTTGGCCAAAGATAAAGCAAGCCAGGTCATGTATTTTCCCAAGGACAGAATGGTGCAGCTCAGTATATTTCAGTGAAGTGCATATTTAGTAACTCTGTTCCCCCAGCATAGCAGTTACTTGAGGTTCTAAGAAATTGTCCTAATTTGTTTATATTACATTTGTACATATCTGGCAGCTTTTAGCCAAAGGCTCTTCTAATAAAATGTTGACTGGGTAGGAACTGGCTTACTTCTGTCCCCTGTTTGGACAGAGCTGGCAAGTGTCTGATGGTGACCAGTTTTGCAAACGTTAAGGAGCTGCTGAAGCCTTAAAGCAGGGTGAGGCTGTGTTTCACCCACGCTGGGCAAGAATGCAGTTACTGCTTTGCTGTAGTGTGATGGGAGTGCTGGTATGACAGGATTAGTGACTCTGTTCCTCTGAGGTCCAGATCACTTTCACAGTGCTTTTGCTGGAACAGACCAGGCGGTGTGTAAAGCAGCTGGTGAAGTTGTTTAAGTCTGTGTAGTGCCCAACTTCCTCTATTGAGGGCTGGATCTCCATCACAGGGGGAATAAGCAGGCTTCACTGCAGTTTGGCTCCTAACTCTAGGATGCAGCCTAGTGAGTGTCCCACTATTCCAGTGGGATCTGTTTCTCCCAAGAAAAGAAGGCAAGGCTGAGACACAGCTCGTCTGTAAGATCTGCCTGACAGCTGAATGACACTGCAGAAGGTGATACTGTTAAAAGTTCCCCTGGAGTGTATGCTGTCCATCCCAAAAGGGTAACGTGGTGGAATCCTTTCCTATCTTAAAACATGAATTATTAGTCTGTGTTTTGGCAAATTCAGAATTGTGTATCTCTTTATAGTAGTTGATTGGAAGCTGCAGTGCTGAGGAGCTGACAGGCTGACTCCTGTTCTTACCTCTGCCATCAGAGTGGTTCCAAGGAATGTTTATCAATATGGTGACAGGCATTTTATAGATATAACACACTACAGTGTTAGTCACTGGCTTTATGGCTGGCTACACTGCTGATCTGGGATGCTGGGGTGATGTCTGAGTGGTACAGGGAGTCATTTCACTTGGCATGGTGGGGGGCAGAGTGGTTTGAGTCAAACAAATGGTTTTACTGGAGAAGTTTCATATGGAGTAGTGAGTTTTTTGCTCTTGGGAGGGCTGGCTAAGTGACAGAGTGTGGGAGGAGCCCTCCGACCCCCACAAAGTTTCCTCTGTTGAGTATATGTTGCTTCTCAGTGAAATGGGGTGGTGGTGTAGGTGTGGACTGAAGTCACATCAGAGATACCTTATGTCCCCTTATACCCAAGAGGATTTTTCTCCTTCAGAAATCTATGGTGAATATGGCTTCCACTGTGGTATCCACAGGGCAGCACAGTGCCCTCAAGTCTGTACAAGAGAGAATGAAAGAAAACAGCAGTTTGCACTAGAGACTGCTGTTTCCTCCTTGTATCCAAGAGAGAAGGATGTGAAGCTGTGAACAGAACCCAATAGCTGTAATCCATATGCTCCATTTTTAATAGATTTTTCTATGAAAAAGCTTGTTAGGAATGCTGCAGTTGTTTAAGGTGTGGGGGTGATTTAGCAGGTACTTTACATCTGCTCCTAGGTAGGTCATGTACAAATCTCTTCTGAAATGCTGCTTGCCTCTAGGAATAAATGGGACATGTGAACTATGTAATAGCTTCCCAGCCATGCTGTCAGGCAGCACCCTCCTTAGACACAGAGCCATGAGGCACACCTCTTTATCTCTGGGCACCCATCAACATGAGTGCAAACAGGTGACACGTAAGCCTCTTGTCTGTGTGCTAAAGAGGTGGTGCTAGAAAAATACTCCTAGTGGAAGTACTATCTCCATTGTGCCCTAACTATTCCTTTAGCAGAGATTGGGGTAAGTGCCATACTTTACTTTCAGTTGATGTGCTTGAGGACTGTCTGATTAAGAGCATGTTGAGATTTCATGATTTTTACACTCTGTGTGTGTGTGTGTGTGCTTACACATTTTTATTTGCAGCTAAATGCCTTTTTGGTTTTTTCCACTTGTGTTTTCATTTATTCATCTCTTCATGCCTTCTTCCTTCTTCACTGCATCAGCTATGTGGCAGCAAAGGAGTTGCATGTTGTGTGCAAGGCCAGTTGGTTCAGAAAGCATATTCCCTGTCCCTGTACTGCACAGAGGAAATCCTGCATGCCAAGCCAATTTCCTTAATTTATTCAGGAACAGCACTGCCATAGTCTTGAATGTTTTATCACACAATAGAGTTGGTGTATTTGTGTCCTGGAGGTGAAAATACAAGCCTGTTAATGTTGATGCCTGTTAAAGTGAAAATACCTTTGACTAGGAAATACACTGAACAACAACTTGCTTTGCAGAGCATCCCATCTTGGCAAGCCATGAGCTGGGTGTGTGTATGTGGAGGCTCCAGAGTGGAGCTGTACAGGCACAGCTGAAGTGATGGCTGTGGGGGTCCTGTCAGCAGTGGAAAAGGCCAGTGGTGTTTTCCCAGCACTTGTTCATATCCCCTGTCTGTCTGCATGTTAGGCAAAGTGCAGAGCCAGAGCTGAATGGGGTTCCAGGCAAAACCCTGGAATGCTTGATGTGGAGCTTAAAGCTGTGTCTGTCACTGTATATTTTCAGCTAAAGAGTTCTTTATCTTATTCTTAGAAGAAAGATTGGGGAATGATCACTCTAAAATTAATTCACATTTCTTTGTTCTTTTTGTCACCTAATGAATTCTCCTTGTATCATCAGCTTTCTCTGATTCTTCTTTTTCTGCCTCTCCCTCTCCTGGTACACAAGGTATAGAAATGTGGAAGGAAAGACTGGAAGGTATGAAGCTATGAAACCTGATTTTAAAACCAGTAAAATTGGAAGGAAAAATGGGATGGGTTTTTAGTGACAGAGCTGTGGTGTTTAAAAACCCCCCAGCAGGTTTTGCTATGCATGTGTTCTGCTGGGAGTACATTCTCCTTCCTCTTGTGTGCAGCTCGATGTGCCTGGGCACAGAAGGAGAGGGTGGGGATCACTCTTTAAATATTTGTACAGGGAGGAGGACAAGGCTTGAAACTGCTATGAAAATAGCCCTTTGCATGTCTCCAAGGATAGGTTAACTGTGCAGGATTTCACAAGGGCCACTCCCTGGTGATATTTGAATAATAGATTGACATTGTGGGGTGCAGTGAAAGGTGTATGTATTTCAAAAGACAAGGGAGTCACTTTCCTTCTTGAGCAAACCTTTCAGAAGGCATTTTTATGCCCTTTCTTGCTAGTCTTCTAGCAAGTCACTTACAACCTGTATTTGTTACTGGCCATATGGAGAATTGAGGTTTAAGTGGTCCAAACAGTGTGGTGTGTTTGTCTAGATGCTCTACAAGTCAGATAGGACACTAGGAATATCTTTAGGCTTTACTTGCCCCAAATTCTAACCTTGTTTAACTGTAGATTTTCACCCAGGAAGGGTGCAGCTGAACCATAACAGTTTCTTACAGTTCCAAATAAGAGCTGTAGTGCCCTTTTTTCCTCCATAATTTCTTGCACAGAGCACAAGTTAAATTAGCTTTTTTACAACTCAAATTAGCAGTGATTAGGTAGCACTATAATTTGTATCTTGTTTTATATCTCTATAGCTACCTAACAAAATACCAACAAGACCAGGCAAATACTTCTGTACAAGTGGGATGGCATAGGGAAAGGCATGAAGGTAGTTTGTCCTTGCAAAATATACTGGCCCTAACATTTGCATTTAAGCCTTTTTAAGCAACAATTAATTTAGGGGTATCAAAGCTGAAAGAACATTTCCTTGAGTAGAGGGGGAGCTTCCACAACCCTTCGCTCTTGGGGAACATCTGAGGGCAAAAGAAACACCATAGAAGAGATAGAAGTCTAAATCAAATCCAGTGTTTAGTAAAAACCTCCTTGTTTGCTTTTTAAAATATCTTTCCCTTTCTTCTAGTGCAATTCAATGAAAAGACCCTTTGTAGAGCTACAAGGTAGGAAATCTGATTTTACTTTGGTTTCCTCCCCCCTCCTCCCCCCCCACTTTCCAATAGGGGGAAGGATTTAAAAAATGAAAGAAATCCCTCTTTTGCTGTTATGTGTGTGTGTCTTAATGGATCAGGGCTTTTAATTTCCTCTAAAAAGGTTCTTACATCAGTGTGTGGCTTGCCTGTTCAACTTTTTTCCTTGAATATGCTGCTCCTTCAGACCTGTGTGGTGGATGAGGACCTGCAGTCATAATGGATTTCTGTAAAAAGCTCACTGATAGCTAGTGCTGTGGGGTTTCAGTCTTTTACTCTATTGCAAAACTTTGTGTTAAAACACAACAGTGGAAAGCAAGTTAGCTGGCTGTGGTGTGGTAGTGAGTGTGAACTCTGTCACCTACACCCTGCTTCCTGCAAGGTTTTACTGTCACTGAGAGCACAGTGTGAAATATGCCTTGGCTGGGAAAAGGGAAATGTCAAAAAAAGCATCAGGTGCTTCCCACCAACTCTTCAGCTGGGAGTATTGGGGTGTAAACCTGCCCACTGCCTGTGTTTTGATCCTGGTGAGTGGATTAATCACAGCTCCTGGCTGGGAACCAAGAGCTGTACATAAGGTTATGTACATAAGCTGTATATAACCAAGGCTTAACATAAAGTCGAAGCCTTAAAGAGAGTTATGGTTTTAGCTTCATGGTGATGATTGATGCCCATGTACTTGACACCTGGAGTTTGTTCCAAACCTCAAGCTGTGAGCTTCATTCAAGAAATGAAGTGGTATTTTGCCATTGAGGCAAACTATGGCAGTGTTGGACTTGAAATGAATAATTTTCTCTAGTTTTAGCTACAAATAGTTCAAAAAATATTTACTTATAGCTGAAACAGCAGTTTTTAGCCTTGAAAAAAAATTCTGTCTCTCTTGTATTTTGATACCTGTTTCCTTCCCTCATAAGAGGCAATTTAACACCAGGCTTATCTTTTCACGTTCATTTCTTTGAATACAACGTAAGGCAGGACTCTACTGTTTGTTTTGGGGGAAGAGAGGCTCAGTAGCTGCTCAGCAGGAAAGTACTACTGTACTTGTATCATTCTTTCTAGCATGCCATTTGCTGGTGACTTTTGTTACACGTTCTAGCTGTTGGTTGCCCTTAGATAAGATGGTTATTTTTTCAAAGGCACAAAAAGGAAAACGTGTGTGTTGATTAATGACAACTCAGTATCTAGATGTAGTTTAAATTATTAACTGCCATCATGATCAAAACTTTGAAAATCAGTCCTCAAAACAAAACCCTAACAAAAGAAACAACAACAATAAAATGTTGCTTGGTTATTTATCTCCTGGTATGGAAAAAACTTTTTCAAGACTGAAAAATAGCTACTAATAGAAAATTATTGTCATTTTTATTTAAATATAGTGGGCAGTCTGGATTTTTTTTTATTTAATGTGTTAATATCATCACAATTAATGTGAGGTCAAAATTACATTGCTGGAATGTTTTAAGTAGCTTTGGCCAGCTTCCATGCAGATTAAAACATTTCTGCAGTTCATGTTCCAGATACTTTGAATACTTTGACCTTGATTTCAGTCTTTCCTGAGCATTGTGTTTGCCTTCTCTTTGGAGTAAGATGCATGTGGTGGAATTAACTGTGCATTTTTTTCCAGTCACAGCTGAATTTGATATTGATGATTGACATGATGGAGAGCTGAAGGTGAAACCAGTGTAAATGAGTACAGAAGTGATTGCACTGCTGGATGTTTGTAGTGCCAATAGTGATTTGTATTTTAACCATTTGTCAAAAGAAGCCTTGCCAGAGTTGTTTACTAACTAATCGTTTTTGCTTTGCCTTTGCAGCGGTCTCCTGAATTCTCACTATGTCTGATGGGGACTATGATTACCTCATAAAATTTCTAGCACTTGGTGATTCTGGAGTAGGAAAGACCAGCCTTCTCTACCAGTACACGGATGGCAAATTCAATTCCAAGTTCATCACAACAGTGGGCATTGACTTTCGGGAAAAGAGAGTGGTGAGTTCGTTCTTACACTCAGTAACACTTGATGCATGTCTGCCCCACAAGTTGTGCATGCATATAGTACCTGGAGTAGCACTTTTACTGTTGAACTCCCTGCATGTGGAAGGATTGGCTGCAGTAAAAATGCTTTTGCTGTTTGTGAACTAGAATGACTGGTGAACAGACTGCAGTGTTGGCTTAAAAACTGTTTTAGAACGTGTGAATGAAATGGGATAGTGTGATACGTGGAGCTGATCTGGCTTCCTAAGCAGTTCCCAGCACCACAGAAGAAATCTGAAAATCTTCCTGGGCAGGGAGAAACCTAATGAAATTCAACAAGAGCAAGTGGAGAGTCTGGCACCTGGGGAGGAATAACCGTCTGTATCAGTACAGGCTGGGGGGTGACCTGCTGGAGAAGAGCTCAGTGGAGAAGGACCTGGGGGTCCTGGTTGATGACAGGTTGCCCACGAGCCAGCAGTGTGCACTGGTGGCTAGGAGAGCCAATGGGATCCTGGGATGCATCAGGAGGAGTGTGTCCAGCAGGTCGAAGGACATGATCTTCCCCCTCTGCTCTGCCCTGGTCAGGCCCCACCTGGAGTACTGTGTCCAGTTCTGGGCTCCCTGGTACAAAAAAGACAGGGATCTCCTGGAGAGAGTCCAGAGAAGGGCTATGAAGATGATTAGGGGTCTGGAACATCTCCCCTGTGAGGACAGGCTGAGTGAGCTGAGGCTGTTCAGCCTGGAGAAAAGAAGACTAAGGGGGGACCTAATTAATGTTTATAAATATCTTAGGCATGGGATGCAGGGGGAAATGGCCAGCCCCTTTTCAGTGTCTGTGGGGACAGGACAAGGGGCAATGGCTGCAAGTTGGAGCACAGGAAGATCTGCACCAACATGGGGCAGAACTTTTGCCCAGTGAGGGTGAGGGAGCCCTGGGACAGGCTGCCCAGGGGGTGTGGAGTCTCCTTCTCTGGAGAGATTCCAGCCCCATCTGGACACCTATCTGTGTGATATGAGATAGGGAGCTGCTTTGGCAAGGGGGGTTGGACCCCGTGAGCTCTGGAGGTCCCTTCCAACCCCTGTGATTCTGTGATTGTGTGATTTTGGGTTTGGTTTTTTAATGCCTGAGTTGTTACTAAACTAGGCCAACCTACTTTTGATATGAAGCTGAGCACTGCATTGTGCTAACCAGTCGCATGCTGGTGCTCACTGCACTGAGGGACTGAGTTGGCATGACGGTTTTGTCATTCTTCTGTAATGAAATGCCTTTCAGTGTAGTCTGATGATTTCCCAAGGGTCCAGAAATCTAGATGGTGTCATGTGCACTCTGCAGACTGACTTTTGGTGGGTGACATGCAGCATAGTATTGGAAGGAGTAAATATCTTAGTGAGATGCAAAAGTGGTCTCTTCAGTAAGTTAGTGTTCCTTTGGTGGGATAGTAAACCTGGTGGGTTTACTTGATCAGTATATTTGACAACTCTGGATAAGGTTTAGGTTTCACAACCTGAATCATATAATCCACAAATTCAACAAGTTGATGAGTCTTGAAAGGTATGTGTGTCACTCTGGTGAGCTTAGCTGCGACAGTGGGAGGCAGAGACCACAGCCTAGCATGAAGAGCTTTCAGCAGCAGATGAATCTGGGTTCGCTGCTCTTTCCCAAGCTAACGGCTGGCCTTATTTATATTTTCATTCTGAGTAAACTCTTCAGCTTTATCATCCAATTTCTGCTTTTTAATCTATCATATGATAAGATCTACCCTCAGCTCTTTTTTCAGCAATCCTCTGGCAGCTAATAAGAGATGTCATTATCTTTATGAGTATATTCTGTTTGCTAATGAGGTTCTGTTAGTGGTACAAATATATCGCCAGGCTGCATGAGATGAGTGTTGCTTTCTTTTAATTACACTTTAATTAGAACATGATACAAGTTAATAGCAAAAACAGAAGATGAAAATACTAAAATTAAGCTTGCCTAATAAAGCATAATGGTTGCTCAAAATATCTGTTTGGAGTTTGTTGTCTATTGGCTACTGTTTTTCCAGTTTCACTTTTATCCTTGTTTTTAAATATCCCAATTGAATGCAAAATTCAGCCCATATTACTTTTGTCTTGTAAAGCAGAGGAATTGAGTGGTGGTTGGGATCTCTGCATTGGCAATGCTAGTTTTGCTGCATTTAATACCTTTAAATGTTGCTTATTTTGTGTTCAGTAGAAGGCAGACTGCTAACACCTGTCCTTGAAATGCACCTTTACAGGTATATAGACCCAACGGGCCAGATGGCGTTGGTGGCAGAGGACAGAGGATACACCTTCAGCTCTGGGATACTGCAGGGCAGGAAAGGTATGTTCCACCCCTCCACCCAGCAAGTAAGGCAGTTCTCACCAAGCTACATGGAAATGGAATGGAGCACAAGGATTCTCGTTATTGATCATTACATTTTAATTGAATGACTTTGATGGGAATGTGCACTTATGTTAATTTTAACAGGGATGGAAGGTTTCCTATGAATACCTATTAAATACCAACTGTGTTTTGCAACTGTGGAACATTAAAACTGTAATTGTTGCTTTTTATCTCTTGGAAACTTTCACTTTATTTTTTCATGGCTAATTTATATAGCTGTTTTTTAAGATTTTCAATTTTCCTTAAATTTCTGTAAATATGTTGAGTTCTTGGGTGAGCCAGATGGGTGAAATCACCTCAAGGGATTCTTTACTATTTTTCTATCAAAAGACTAGCATCCTAGCAGTTGATAGTCTTTAAATCAACAACTGATGTGTATAGGGGACAAATTTCTGTTCAGAGTTTGAATTTCATTCTTATTTTAATTTCTGATCTTGATCAAGTCACGCTTTATAGTAGAAGACTTTCTCTAAAGCACTCACACTCAAGTGACATTTCTCCTAGGCTTCCTTAGGCCTTCCTTCTACTCTGCCCTGGTCAGGCCCCACCTGGAGTGTTGTGTCCAGTTCTGGGCTCCCTGGGATAAAAAAGACAGGGATCTCCTGGAGAGAGTCCAGAGAAGGGCTACGAAGATGATTAAGGGCCTGGAACATCTCCCCTATGAGGACAGGCTGAGTGAACTGGGACTGTTCAGCCTGGAGAAAAGAAGACTAAGGGGGGACCTAATTAATGTTTATAAATATCTTAGACATGGGATGCAGGGGGAATTGGCCAGCCCCTTTTCAGTGTCTGTGGGGACAGGACAAGGGGCAATGGCTGCAAGTTGGAGCACAGGAAGTTCCGCACCAACATGGGGCAGAACTTTTCCCCAGTGAGGGTGAGGGAGCCCTGGGACAGGCTGCCCAGGGGGTGTGGAGTCTCCTTCTCTGGAGAGATTCCAGCCCCGTCTGGACGCCGCCCTGTGCAATATGAGCTGGGAGCTGCTTTGGCAGGGGGGTTGGACCCCAGGAGCTCCTGAGGTCCCTTCCAACCCCTGTGATTCTGTGATGAGTAGACTGCCATAATGGTAGAAATTCTTGTTATCCAGCCCCTAAATAAGCAAAGCAATTATGATATTTCATTTTAGTTAATGCAAACTAATAATTAACTCAGTTTTATGACTATGTGCAATTGTATTTTCAAAGTAACTTGTCAGATGAGCCAACTAATTTCACTTTGCTTGTCTAGGTTTCGTAGCCTGACAACAGCTTTCTTCAGAGATGCCATGGGATTTCTTTTACTCTTTGATCTGACAAATGAGCAAAGCTTTCTGAATGTCAGAAACTGGATAAGTATGGCTCCTTCTTTCTTTGCCTGGGCAGGAAGGGGGCTGTGTTTGTAAATACGGAGTCTCACTGGGAAATAGAGCTGAAAATACTGTGTTTTACAGTTGTCTCAGTAAAAGAAAGTAAATGTTGCATTCATACTTGTAACAGCTGCTAGTGGTAGCTTCTGTGCTTACCTGAAATTCAGCTGTGCTTGCTGAACTTGAATTTTAACCTATATAAAAGCAAGCTGAGAGAACATTGTGTCTCAGTCTCTGATAATATTCAGTAATTTACATGTGTGCAAAGCCTATGCAAAGCTCTGTTTTGACTCACCTGAAGTTTGTCAGCAAAACTTTGTGGAAGGCAGATGTTGCTAGGCTGGTGTACCTAGGGGAAGGACTTCCCAAATGGCACCATGTGTCAGGAGAGGCAAGTATATCCTTTCCTGGCAGCTCACTGCATAGCTCCTTAAGGTAAAAATTCACAGATTCTGTGATAACTTTGTCAGGCATCTTCTCCCCTAGCTTGTTCCCTGGCTTTTCCACTGGGTACAGGATGGTGGATATCCACCCATTCTCTGCCTCCTCAGTGCAACAGCACTGTAAGACAACAGAGAACCTACTTGTTTTCTGTCTTTCAAAGAGTCATTTTCCTGAAGGAGTTTGTGTCCCCTGAAGTGTGTTAGTGTTCTTAGTGAGCTTTACGTGTGAGATCAAGGTCTGACCCCTATTCATGTTGTTGCTGTTAGGTCAGCTACAAATGCATGCATATTGTGAAAACCCTGACATTGTATTATGTGGAAACAAGAGTGATCTGGAAGACCAAAGAGTGGTGAAAGAAGAGGAGGCTAAGGAACTTGCAGAAAAATATGGGTAAGTAACTTCCTGCCAGTTATTGCTGTGTTTAAAGCAGAACAAAATGTTTTCTGTAATGTCTTTTCAGTGTACTGAAAGGTTATTGTGAGAGTAAGCATTTTCAAATGCTTAACTGGCTGGTATATCTTTTTATCTGTCAGACATTAATGTTTTCTGCATTGTCTAAAGATTCATACTTGGTACTGTAATAAATTTATACTGGAGGATGGGTTAATCATCTTCTTTCCTTGGCAGAAAACAAAGTCAATTTTCACAAGCATTCTGGAAAAGAGGTGGAATTTATGTGGAGAGACATGTGAATGATGGGGGTGTAATTCTTTGCTCTTGCCTATGCTGAGGCTTCCTATGAGGCACAGAAAACTTGGGTCTTTTACAAAGTGAAATCCAAAAAAGCATTTTGTGAGGTGATGAACGTCACATCAGATTTTAGGGAAAGCAAAAATAATATCAAGCAATGATATCCTGATCTACAATGAGTTATTTTAGAAATTTTGTTCTAGTGTAGCTGTTGTGTCTGGCATGGTTATGGAAACATGCAGCCTTGGTTTCTTTGAGAGCCTTGGGACCCACTCACCAGCGTTCAGAGAGTCTGCTTACAGAGCACTGTGTTCCCCCAGAAGAACAGTTCTGTCCCATGGTTCCCCAGTTCTCTTCCCCCTGCCCATTCAATCTGCCCTCAACTCTTGGAGCAGTTTTGTTAGGACTGTACCTGAGGTGAATTCTTAGTGACTTAGCCTCAAAGGGCTCAGCCGTGTTTTCTTGCAGGCATCTGCAGACTCAAGAGTCTGAAAACCCAGTCAGACCAGCAGGAAGACAGGGCATCCTTGCCCTTCCCCTTCCCTACAGGCACAGGTCATGTGTCCCTAAAGGAACCACTTGAAATCTTTGTTCCTATTCGATGCTCTTTAATCCCATAGTACTCTTAGGTGCTCTTAACTCTTCCCTGGGTCTCACCCCTGGATTACGTTGGCATTTCAGCGTGGATCACAAGTGCACTTTTGAAGCAAATCTTCTGATTGATTTATTGTGGTTTGATTCACCTAGTGGAGCAGGTTTCTGGCATGTGAACTGGTGTCCTCCTGAGCTGAAAACTAAACTGGATTATGTGGTCCAACCAGTAATTTTGTTCAGTCCAGAGAAATAGATTAGAGTTGGTCCAAACTAAAGCCCACAACACACGCATAGCCTGAACACGAGGTCCTCTATGCTAACTGCCTTGTTCTGCAGGTCTAGTCCTGTTGTGCCATGCTGTTTCCCATCACATAGTCACAAATTAGCTTTCCTTGACCTTGAAGAATCATTGGAGAGGTAAAGAAGCAGCAATCTGTCTATTAGCAACAAATGGTTTTGGTGCAATATTACTTTCCTCACTATTTCCTTCTGCTGTGAAAACTCCTGTCTGAAGTCTGTGTCACACAGACAGCAGCAAGTGCATCAGGTGCTTCAACCAGCTGCTTGTGAAGGAGAAAAAGCTGTAAACAGCAGCAAATGGCCTGCAGCAGAGAGATCTCTTTGCATGTGACTTCTGGAAATAATTTGTGAAATGTTTGTCTCTGCAGCAGTAAATGCCAACTTAATTTAGGAATGGGGAGCTAAAAGCCAAAGTTGCAGATCGTGTCTAATCTGTTGGCAGTTAGACTTCTCGGCCCCATAGAGATGAGGCAGGATAGCTGCTAGGAGTCACTAATCCTAAGGGGAAACAAGATAAATTCTGCTGCAGAGAATAGGGTTCTGGTAACAAAAATGTGAGATAGTGACTATCTTAGTTCTGTGGCAAGGCCTTGTACTGCTAAGTGATGTATTTTGAAACAGATTGCAGGAGACCTGCACACTGAGGCAGTAAGATAGTATTTTTGACCACTCATTGAATCTTGCAAGTTAAGTGTGAAACATTAAAAATCATGCAGTGGTTGTGTGGGTGGCTTGGGGAGTGACACGTAGCCACTCCAGCACCACCCTGTGGCACTGAGCGCAGAACACCAAAGCCTACAGACCTGCCATGGGAAGATCCTGACCCACAACAATAACCGAAACTAGCAACATGTTGTCAGTGCCAAGGTGCCTGGAAGCTGCTGTTAACAAAGACACGGGTGGTCTGAGCACAGCTGGTCTGTGCTGCCATCCAGCAAGACCTGGACAGGCTGGAGAGCTGGGCAGGGAGAAACCTAATGAAATTCAACAAGAGCAAGTGTAGAGTCTTGCACCTGGGGAGGAATAACCGACTGTATCAGTACAGGCTGGGGGTGACCTGCTGGAGAAGAGCTCTGTGGAGAAGGACCTGGGGGTCCTGGTTGATGACAGGTTGGCCATGAGCCAGCAGTGTGCACTGGTGGCTAAGAGAGCCAATGGGATCCTGGGATGCATCAGGAGGAGTGTGGCCAGCAGGTCAAAGGAGGTGATCCTCCCCCTCTGCTCTGCCCTGGTCAGGCCCCACCTGGAGTATTGTGTCCAGTTCTGGGCTCCCTGGGATAAAACAGACAGGGATCTCCTGGAGAGAGTCCAGAGAAGGGCTACGAAGATGATTAGGGGTCTGGAACATCTCCCCTATGAGGACAGGCTGAGTGAGCTGGGACTGTTCAGCCTGGAGAAAAGAAGACTAAGGGGGGACCTAATTAGTGTTTATAAATATCTTAGGCAGGGGATGCAGGGGGAATTGGCCAGCCCCTTTTCAGTGTCTGTGGGGACAGGACAAGGGGCAATGGCTGCAAGTTGGAGCACAGGAAGTTCCGCACCAACATGGGGAAGAACTTTTCCTCAGTGAGGGTGAGGGAGCCCTGGGACAGGCTGCCCAGGGGGTGTGGAGTCTCCTTCTCTGGAGAGATTCAAGACTCGTCTGGACGCCGCCCTGTGCAATATGAGCTGGGGAGCTGCTTTGGCAGGGGGGTTGGACCCCAGGAGCTCTCGAGGTCCCTTCCAACCCCTACGATTCTGTGATTCTGTGATATATATATACAGTTTTAATTTTTTTTTTCAATGTAGGAGAGTTTATAGTTGATGTGTCAACAGAAGAGCCAGTCACCTTTTGTTGAGATGAGTATACCACGTTAGGAGTCTTTACTTCCTCACCTGCAGGGAAACACCCTGAGGAGCATTCCCTCTATTGCAGTGGCACCCAAGCTGATGTAGATAGAAGTCAGTAAGAATACTTATGCACACAAGGCCATATAAAGTGACTGCATCTCCTGTGGGAAGGGAGCTGCAAAAACCAGACCTCAGGAGCGTAACTTTGGGAGCTCCTACTGCCCAGTGCCTCTGTAAATTTTGGACTCCTTGTTGTAAATTAAAGCTTATCCTTCTGCCCTGTCTACAGTGTCAGCCACTTCATTAATTGATTTTAGGTTTCAGACGACTGATCACTTGGTGTCTTTCTGCTGTGGAGCAGCAGTAACAGCGTTTGCCTGATTTCTATGTATGTGGCAGCAACTGTGGTTTCTTTGGGGTTGTTTTGCCCTATGGGTGCAAGCTGTGTGATGTAACATTGTGGATTTTGTCTTCTGCAGAATACCCTACTTTGAAACCAGCGCAGCTAACGGGAGTAACGTCAGCAAGGCCATTGAAACGCTGCTTGACCTGATTATGAAGCGCATGGAGCGGTGTGTGGATAAATCCTGGATCCCAGAGGGGGTCGTGCGCTCCAACGGGCACAGCTCCACGGAGCAGCTGAACGAGGAGCAAGAAAAAGGCAGATGTGCCTGTTAGCTCAGTCACCACCAGGTTCACTGTATATGCTACAGTATAGTACGGTTGCAGCTTCGCTGTTCAGATTATGGACAAATCACAGTGTGTAGTTATCTCATCAGCTGTATTAATTCTTAGAAGTAATTTTTTTTCCTCTCAAAGTGTTGACCTTTGCTTCCAAGGCATGCAGCTGATTAGTGATGGGGTGGTGTAATTTGGTATAGCACTGGATATTCCTCTAGTTCTCTACTTCGGAGGGAATGTGAGGAATTTTCATTACCCAACTCAGAAACATCTCTCTGTATGGGCAAGAAAGAGTAGGCTTCTGAATTGAAGAATCTTCAGTAGCCCTTTGACAGCTCCATTAACTACACAGACTAGGCATATAGACTGGATACTGTCAGCTCTTAGTCTCTACTAACAGCAAGCATACCAACATGGTTCTTGGTTTTGAACAGAAAAATTTGATCATTTAGTCAATCAATAACATTTTTGACAAGCAAATCCTGTGTTTTCCACAAAAGCCTGTGAATAACTTTTTTGCTTGTGCTCTCAAACCATCGTTTTTTTAGTGATGAAAACCAAAAGAGTGCTCTTTGTGGAATAAAAACTAGAGAGAAGCACAGGGATGCATATGTACAGCACTTTGGGTATGTCATGAAATTGAACTCGTAAACTACAACTGTACTATATAAAATATATCCAACACAGCCTATGAGACCTCCTGACATCATTTGAATTTCTAGAACATGCATATACATATATTTATATCTAAATGACATAACTGTACATCTCTTGTTATGGTTTTTTATCTTACCAGTCATATTTTAAACAAGAATGCAGGACAGCCTAGATGTTAGCAAAATTTCGTTTGAGCTAGTGCTTTGCACTGAATTATTTTATCAAACAGAGTTTTGGAATGTTGCTTTAAATTTGGGTGGAAGAATTAATGATGATTGTCTTCTGGTGAGATGCAGCTGAGATACCATTTCTGTGTAGATCAGTATTTCTATAAATTTATGATGTGTGTCTTATTCTGCCAACCTGTGTGTCCTGTACATCTTGGTTATAATATTTTCATTTATGGCTTGTTTATTTCCTTTGGGTTGCATTTTAAAAAGAATAGAGTTGCTTTTCTCTTCTCCCCTCTACGGATCCCATAAATGTCAATTTTGGTTTCAGTGGATCATGTTACTCTCTGATCATTTTTATTTATTTGTAAAACCTAAGGAACAATCAGTATTTTTTGGGGTCTTTTTCCAGACTGATTTATGAGATGTGCCTACCAAACTGTTTTCTACCCTGGCAGAGGTTGTATAACTCTAAAGTATTGCCAATTAAAGTCATAACATACCAAATTGAGTCTTTTTACAGACTTTCCATAGCAGTTTGTTTACAAAACTCCAAAGCTATTACTACTTTAGAAATTATGTATTTATTTATTTAAATATTCTAACTTCTGCAGTTTCAAGCAAACATTGATACCTGTTATGAACATGAATTGCAGCCTAACAATTTTTTTTTGAAGGACCTAAAATTTTTCTAGAATAGGAGCTAATAAAAAGTATATTTTATGTGGCCTCTGGCTATATTAGTAAACGAGTAAGCCTTAAAACTTGGTTCTTAAGGTATTTTACAAAGTAATGCATTGTTCTTTAACAAAACACAACATGTAAATATTAGATTTTTATCACAGTCTACACAGACTATTTAAAAAGTGCAATATAATTTGACTGTTCTGGGGCTAGGACAGAGATTAAAGCAATTTATATTGAATAAATATAGGTTTGGGTTTTTTTTTCTACTGTACAATGCCAACATTCTAAAATGTTTGTGGACCAGAGTTACTGTAGTTTAACTCAGAGTGCCTTTTGGAGTTACCATCCAGTTTCTGACCAGCAGAGTGTTAAACTCTACTGTAGGACACGATACATTTCAGTGTACTTTAGTGTCTGAGTTTCTGTTAATGTAACTCTTTGCTTTTCAGAGGGTTGCAGTAGAACTTTGTCATGCATTAACTTTAATGGGAGTTTTTGTGCTTATAGCTCCATCCAGTTCCTGAAAACAGTAAGGATTATTGCAACCAGCTACTGAGCTAAGTGACTACTGAAATGGTGTAAAAATATTTCCTTTTGAATACTTATGTTCAGATTGGATATTAAATATTAAATACTGAAACTGTCATATTTTTGTCATTTGTATTATATGTAACTATTAGCTATATAAAGAGAGCCTATATAACATTGCTATCATGTCAGCCTTGCAAATGTGCCCTAAGATCTGTTTGAATTATTCAAAACTATTTTGCCTTTATTAGCACTCATGAGAAATAATGGTAAATGATTCTTAACAGTGAGTTGCACTACTCTTACTAGGCTAGCACTGTTTAAAACACAAAAAAGAAAAAACTCAAATTCTCATGTAATGAAAAAACTGACTCCAAGTTGTTTCCATCCAGTGTCCAATGAAAATGTTAACCTGTAACGCAGCAAAGTTTTGGAAATGATTTCCATTATGATGCTTTGTCCCAGGATAGCTTATTAATATGAAATAGTTAAACATTCCTGAGCTGTTCCTTGCCAGCTTTTGTTGATCTGAACTGTAACTTTTCCTGCTGGAAAAGTTTGGGATCAGTCTGTGCCCTTCTGCTCTATCCCTGTGCATTATGGCTTTGTTGGGGTTTTTGGGGTTTCTTTAGTTCAGATGATTCAAAGTTGTCTTCTGTGGCCCAGGTACTTCTTGATGTTTCCTTCTGGCACTGCCTGAACCGGTTGGATGGGGGGTCTGATGCATCCTGAGTGATGACAGCAAGAACCCAAAGCCATACAAGGAAATAGAGGCAACGCTTCTATAGTCATCAGACACTGAGAAAGCTGCTAATGTGAGCACATAGCATGTTCAGAGCAAAGGGAATCAAGCAATACCTTTTGTAAAATCTACTGCTTCTACAAAGGTAAGGAGCAGGGTTTTTCAGAATAGCTGTTTCTGTCAAGAGCAGTGCAGGTTACCAGGCAGGTTATGATACGCTGCAGGGCACAGCTGCTATTTAGAGGTTCTGTGACAGGCAGGAGAAATGGGCCTGAACTAAACCTCATTAAGTTTAACAAGGGCAAGTGTGACTGGGTATTCCATCTGGGATGGAGTAACCCTGTGCAGTGGTGCTGGCTGAAATAAACATTTTCCAGGAAAGGGGCTGGGCATCCTGTTCAGCAGCAGCAGGTTGACCAGGAGCCAGAATGTGCCCTTGTGGCAAAGAAGGGGGGCTGCATCTGTAAAACGAAGTCAGCAGGCTGGAGAAGTAAGTCTTTCATTACATTCAGTAATTACAAGACTGCATCTGGAGTTGTGCATCCTGTTTTGGACACCCTGGTAGAAAGGCATTGAGACACTGGAGTGAGTCCAGCAGATACCATCAAGATCAGGGGCTGGAGCACAAGGGGTAGGAGGAGACTGATGAGGTTTTGCTTAGTTTTCAGAGAAAGGTAAGGGAGACCTTTTTGCTGTCTTGAACTATCTGATGGGAGGGCATACAGAAGATGGACCCAGGACCTTCTCAGAGAACAGAGGGATAGGAAAGAGGGGACAGGGAAAAGCTGGTGCATACAAAATCCTGATTAGATGTTTGGAAAACATGTCACCAGACAAACAGTATGTAAGCACAACTGGTCTGGATATGGCCCTGAGCCACCTGGTGTTAGTTGGTCCTCCTTTCAGCATGACTTTGGTCTAGGTGATGTCCACAAGTGTCTTCCAGCTGACACAATTATATGCTGTTTGAACCTGACCATACAATTGCACGTGCCTGACAGTGGTCAGTTCTTTTATGTGACTGGATATGACAGTTTATCTGAACTGTATGTGGCAGTTCTTCTCTTAGGGAACTTGGAGCAGTACATATTTGCAGACCAGAGCTTTGTTCCTAGTGTAAGGTATTGAGATGTTCGGTTGAGTTGATTGGTAATCTGTGTCAAAAATCCAACAACTGAGCCACTCAGTTTGCTGCAAAACTTCTGGTGAGGTTGTTTTTCAGCTGGATGCTTAATTCTGTCCGTGAATAACTTAATGGAGGGAAGTACATATTCTTTTTGTGATAATTAATCAGGATTCTGGCTCCCACAACCTTCACAGTCTATATTGCCTTTTAATTCAGTAATAAGCACTTCCAATCCACAGCAGAATGGCTTGTACTTGAAGAGGAGATTAGTGCCTTGATATGAAAAAAAGGTGTGTGTGTGTGTAAATCCAACTGTAAATGTTTGTAGTATCACTGTGCTCTCACATCCCATCTGTCTGCTGAAGGCGTTGGTGGCAGTCTGTAATCCAGGGTGTTTAAATTGCAGAAGCCACTGAAGACTTCACAACGCAGTCCCCTGCCAGGAAAAAGCTGTCTTCAGTGAAATAAATACAGCCTATGGAGAAAAAAGTCATATGGGCAGGAAACTCAAAGTAATCAAAGTGAAAAGGAAGGACTGCAATTGCATATGCCAAAGCACAGCAGCCCTAGACCTAAGCAAACTTGTTTACTATTTAATGTTGCCTCTAGTTGTGAACTCGGTGTCTTCATTGCTTCCCTTGTAAAACTGCTTTGTGTGTGTGTCTCTCCTATTTCCTGTTATCAGCTGGGTTGCCATCTTCTGTCACAGCCACAGAGCCTTCCCTCCGGCAGGCAGCATGAGACTAACTAATACCCCGTACAGTCCTATCTGCCTGGCTGTCTCCAAGTCAGCTTGGGGCGGTTGTTCCCTAGGGCTGGGGGTGAGTAGCAGTCACCAGTCATATGCTCTAGCCTGTGTCTTCTGCAGTAGGATGTGGCTGAGGTCTGGTTTTTAGAAAGATTGGAGACAAGTCCTGTGCTGATAAAGATAGTGACTCTGCTGTGCCCAAGCAATTTTTTTTTCTTCCATCTTTCTTAATATAGCCCAAGCTGACTGCTGTTTGTGTTGTTCTAGAAACCAGAAAGTAAAAAATGCCCTAAAGGCACATGTAATTCAATGCATGGATTTTTCACCAAATAGTTAATTTCTTTTCAATGGAAAAGCAGGAATTGTGGTGTTGAAGCCTTATGTGGTGAGGAAGATTTCAGACTGAGATAGGACGGCATCCTAAGGTCAAAGAGCAGAGAGAAGACCCCCTACAATTCCAAACAATTTAGGAAGGTACAGTACAGGGCCTAGTGCTTAGGTGCTTTCACAGTAAACAGGTAACTTGGTAAGAAGGGAAACAGAAAGGGCACTAGGTTCCTTAGAGTAATGCACTCAAAGCCATCACTTTTAGACAGTACCTCAAATTATGCTTTAAAAATTAATTCTGTAGGAGGCTTGGATCTTACAAATATGGAAATGGAGCAGAAAGTGATTTGCCTGAATTCTAGAGCAAATCAACTGTAGATTAAAGAAATCTGTGTCTGACTCCCTTTCCTGTCCTTGGGTTACTGCCTGTCCTTTCGCTAATACCAAGCCATTTCAGTCTCATTCATGTTTCACACTTGGAAGACAATTTTGCGTTTATAATGAGAAGCCCGAAGGGATCAAGCACAAGCTGATCACAACATCTGTTCATTTGTATTTCATTTCCACACTAAGATTTGAAGGTATGTTTCCAGGGGGTACCGAGTCATCTGGGCAAGAGGAAAGCGTTCTTTTGGAGATGCAGTATTGTGTAATAGCTCATCCCAGCTTGGTTTGCGTGTATGGGTTGCTCTTTCTGGGTTGGTTTGGGTTTTAATAGTTTCATGAGGATCTCTCAGCTTTCAACAGGCTCCTGTCTGGCGACTGCAAAGGCTGGACAGCACCGGACAGGGGATGGCAGTTGGCATGCATGTGGCTAGTGGGTGTTACCTCCTAAGTGACGGTGGCCTGCTGGGGTGTTGGGCGTGTTACTGCTCTTGTGGGTACTCTTCTCGCCTTCTCTCCCAGCAGCAGATCTGTGTGATGATTTAGAGACCGTGGTGTTATTTCGGGCTGCTGGTCTCTTCATGGCGAAGGACGCTACAGCGCGCGGCTGCTCGGGCAGCGCCAGGCTGGTCGCTGCGGTGTGAGGAGAGCCTGCCGCCGCCCCGCCGCCCCTTCCCAGCCAGCAGCTTGTGAAGGGACGCGGCCCGGGGGCCGCCTGGCGCTGAGGGCCGCATCGCCGCGCGCACCGGGCGCGGCGGTCACAGGGTC
>VZTU01004966.1:0-24632 GCA_013400835.1 Zapornia atra | reverse complement strand
AGGTGTCTCTGCTCCCCGTCCTCATCCATGGGTTTCGGGGGGACACCCGTTTCACCATGGGCTCCACCACGAGCTGCAGGGGAAACTCTCTTTTCGCATTCTTCACCCCCCCTCCTGCGGGCCTGGCCCATCTGTGCAGCTTGTTACATCTTCTCACTCCCGCTCTGGTGGCAAAGTGCCCCTGCCAGCAGTTTTTTTTCTCCTATATGTGATTCCCAGAGGCGCTGTGACCAGCTCTGATAGGCTCAGTCTCAAATTTGGCCTTGAATGGACCAATGTTTTCAAAATATGGGGCTTGCAGAAAGCTGTAACTGGGGCTTACAAAAGCCACTGAAGCAGCACAGCTACACCAAACTGCAACAGTTATGTTAAATGAGCAATGTGCATATAGTACATCTGTTCATGAAATGGCAGCTACCTTCTCACAGTTTTGCCATTCCTGATGGGACTTAAAGACAGCAGAATCAAATGTTCATCTGGATTTTTTTTTTTAAAGCAACTCTTTAAAGCAGTATATTTAGGCTGTTTCACCTAGAATAGATACATGCTGTTCAAAGAAAAAGTTATTTGTGTATAGAGAGACATCTTGAATTTAATTTTTTCTTTGCTTTGAAGGCACACCGAAAAAACTGGAGGAGAAAATGGTGCAGAAGCTACAGGAGGATGTGACTATGGAAGAAGATTCTTAAAACGCTTTAATTTTCTATTTATATTTCTTTAGCAGTTAACAGTTCTGCCTCACTGTTTACAGTTGAAGAAAACCAGATTTTAATGAGTACTGGTCATTTACACTTAAAATGATTTTTTTTTTTTTTTGGTAAAAAAATTGGAAGAAAGATACTGGTTTGTGCAGTACCTGTAATTCTGTAATTTGAGAAAACCTTGTCAGCTGGATGGAGATCAAGGCATATTGTTTGTAATGCTGTGTGCTCCTTGGAAAGTTAAACTTTCTGGATAACTATTCCCTGATAATTCAAGGAATAAAATATATTGGCCTAGAGCTGTTCCTACTTTGTCTGTTGTACTTTCATAGTGGTAAAAGTAGATGAAAATGTATCTTAATGATGAAAAGGTATGGCAGGATATATTAAATTTTCATTAGCCTTGTGCAGTCCAGACTTATGTTCACTCATGTCATTGTGAAAAATTTTCAGTTTGTTATGAATGCCTATAGTGTTTAATTTCCTTTAAAGTCTGATTCCACAGGACTACATTGCAATTGATTCTTAGGCCTGGCAAAGCTAACACTGATGTAGGACTTACCTACTGTCTGGAAAATTGTAAAGGTGATAGCATCCAGTTGAAGTTGGACCTGCCATCCTCCTGATGTACCGAAATTCAGATCTGACGTATAATCAAGCTGACTGAGATGCTCAGTAAATCACACTTCTGACTGCTTTTACCTAAAATTTGGGATTATTTTGGTAGAAAAGAAGGTTATGTTAAAGCATAGGTGGTGTTAAAATTGTTGGTGGTATTTATTCACTGTGTCATCAGTACTGAGATAAATACGCTGCTTTTTTAAACTGTCACCAGTTTATCTACAACAGTCTGATGAGAGAAGCCTTTCAAAGGCATTTAAAAGAGTATTTATGTTGTTCTCAGTGCTAGTTACCCTGAAAAACAGTAATTTGTAGTTCTTGAATGTGTGCTATGTCAGGCACTGGAAAACTGCATCATACTTACCACCTACATCTGTGCTGTGTTGTTAAGAAGAGAGTCATATTTGAACACACAGAAAGGGACAGTGGGGAGTGTGTGAAATAAATAGGCATTGTATTCAGTTTTTCATCTCTTGATTTATGAATTATGTTTAGCTATTTAGAAAACTTTGTTCCATTTTAGTGAGATAAAAATGAATCTAGTAATAAGAAAAATAATTCCTTCATATCTTCAGCAAATTTAAATTTTGCTGTAATTTAAAATTTGCATATAAGGTGACAGATGGTAAGTATTTTGGATGTACAATTTTATTATCTCCCCTGAAAACTGTAACATAAATAACAACTCAGAAGCATATGGTAGGTTAGCCAGAAAACATATGTCAGTGGGGTGAAGTCACTAAGATGCCACAGTGTATTTCTTGGACATAGTTAAGGGAGACCTTCACAGAGCATTCTTTAGCATGTTTACATGTGACTATACAAGTTAACTTAGTATTTCAGCTCAGGAAATAGGTGTTTGTGTGGCCTGTCCTACCACAGCATTTGCCATTCTCGAAGTGCGATACTTTATCTAAAATACACATTACAGAGTGTTGGGGCTTTTATCCAGTTTTAAAGGGCTGATGTTCAATGAGTGCCAAGTTTTGTTTTTCTCCAAAACCAGTAAATTGAATTTGTGCAAAGCAGAGAAAAGTGATGAATCCCACTGGATGTTATGCAATATTTAGGTATGTATTAATTTTTTTTAGCATTGAATTATTTATACTGCATAGTATTTGTAGTTTTTCTGTCCACATATCTTTGAATGAATTGCAATACTTGTTTGTGTGCTGGATAGATGTGTCTCTATGGGACCCTTCACTATGAAGGGTCTGTAGGTGTAGCAGTCATTTTGCAGCAGCTGAGAAGAGCCATTTGGGGAATATGCTGCAACCATAAATCCTCAACATCCTGCCAGTTGTATGAGTTGCTTACCCTGCGTCCCTTGTTGCAGCCGACATAACAGCATAATGGCAAACAAGGCTGTTTGAAAGTTAATACTGAAGTTGTCGATCATTGTGCGGTCGCGCCGTTCCCCTGAGAACAGACATCTGCATCCTGCCATGTATACCTTGTGAGTATGTAGGATGTGGTTGAGTTTAAAAGTTTTCCATGAGTAACATGCTTACAGCACCTGTTCTGAAGGTGCCCTTGTGATTTTTTTTTTAAAACATTTTGTAAAAGTTCAGTTGCTATGGTGTCCTCTTTTCTTTGTCAGCTGGAGTAGGATGCTGCTGAGGCAGCACATGTTGAAGGGGGGCACAACTGCAGCTGAAGAACAACATAGGGTTGGTGATCCTCCATCCTGCCTGACTCTGCATAACACACTGCATACAGGGACCTTCCTGAGGAGTTGCTTTCTTTTTTCTTTGAGGGGCCTGGCTGTCAAACCACATTTCACATTTTGCCCTTGTGAGGCCCCATCCGGAGTCCTGTGTCCAGATCTGGGCCCCCCAATACAAGAAAGATGTGGAACTGTTGGAGAGGGTTCAGAGGAGCCATGAAGATGATTAGAGGGCTGGAGCACCTGCCCTACAAAGAGAGGCTGAGGGAGCTGGGCTGGTTCAGCCTGGAGAAGAGAAGGCTGCGGGGGGACCTCATTGCAGCCTGCCAGTGCCTGAAGGGAGCTTATAAGCAGGAGGGGATTCAACTTTTTAAAAGGGTAAACAATGGCAGGACAAGGGGGAATGGATTAAAACTAAAGGAAGGAAGGTTTAGATTAGATATTAGGGGGAAGTTTTTTACAGAAAGAGTGGTGAGGTGCTGGAACAGGCTGCCCAGAGAGGTGGTGGATGCCCCATCCCTGGAAGTGTTTAAGGCCAGGTTGGATGGGGCTCTGGGCAATCTTGTGTAGCTCCAGGCCTGGAGGTTGGTGTCCCTGCCTGTGGCAGGGGTGTTGGAGCTCTATGATCCTTGGGGTCCCTTCCAACCCATGCCATTCTATGAGTCTATGATTCTAATAGGAATTGTTCTTATTCAAAGACATTTTGGTGAAGAGCTGTCATTTTCTTTGCTTGCTTAGGATGAAAGTTCTTCAACTAAGCCAGAGTTGACTGAAAATTCCTTTAGATTTGGATCTTGTTGACAAGACTTAGAAAATGTCCAACTGAGCAGTATTCTGATGGTCAAGGAGAAGTAATTCTAAATATCAGGAGGTGAAAGCATTCCTCTTTCTACTTGAATGGCTCTTGCTCAGAGTGCAGGGAGGAATGCAGTGATGTGCAAACAGAGATCTCATCTGCTGCCTGCCTCCGGCTGAGCAGTGCCTCATCCTTTGGAGAGACAGGAGCTGCCATCAGTTCCCCCCTTCAATAGCAAGTGGGAGAGACAGTATTTGATGAGCAGCACGTTGGTACTTGTTAGGGAACCCTGTTTAGTGTCATGTCCAAATGAGTGATCATGGCTGTGTTGAGATCTAGTAGGAGCAGAGCACAAGGTGCTGCGGGTACAGCCAGTTACATGGCAGGTGATGATACATCCATTTCATTCAATATTTAATCAGAAAAATAATTTATTAATAACTTAATTCCAGTATACAGTCCATCTTGCTTGGCATTTACTAAATCCATCAACCTCTTACTGTTTTTTGTACTTAATGCCATTGGGAGCCTTTCTTCAAAACAAAGTTTGATGGGCTTGATCAGAACAAATGTGATACTCTACGAAATGCTTTTTAGTTCTAGTGGCTGTCATTTTTTCTTACAAAACAAGAACAGGTATATGTTTTTCTTTACTGACTGCAAAATGAGGGTTTTAATAGTGATTTATGAAGGGACTTTTTCCTCATATTTCCCCCTTATTAATCCTTCACTTTAATGATTTCTAGTTTAATGCTGCCTTTGTTTTCGGGAGCAGGTTAACCTTGTGCTAGCACAAGGTTTTTTGGCTGCTGCCTCACTTCTTCATGCTGCAGAGCTTGGAGCAGGCCTGTGGCCTCTGCAGGGTCTAGGGTTTACAGCCCTGCCCTGAGACCCCAGTGATGCATTGTAGATTTTTTAAATTTTTTTTTTTTTCCCCAAGTTCCATTCTTTTCTGGTATGTCACTGTCACCATTATTACCATCCAGAACCCCCAACTGCTGGGGGTGCTGTAAGGAACCATTTCTGGTATGCCCAGGAAGCCTGTGGCCCCTGCGGAGTGACGCCATCTTAGAAATAACATTTGTTTTAGTTTTTATGGCATGCTAAATCAAGGAGGGAAGGAAAGAAGTATTTATATCCATGTAACAATCTGCTCATGGCCAGATGTGGAGGAACAGCAATGTAGTTGCAGCACGGGGCTACTGGGCGGGGCAGGGCCTGTTGCTGAGGTAAAAGAGCTCCCAAGGCTGCCCCGAAACAGCTGCTGTGCCCTGTGGAGAGCTTGGGTGTCCTCTGTGGGCCCACGGTTTTGCTGAGGTAATTTTGATGTTTTTGTATGAACTGAGGCCTGGAAATAATTCTTTTTGCCTTTGGTCATGGGTTGGTTATGCAATCCATTGCTTGTTTCTTCAGTTGATTGTGGAATTTCTTGTGAAATTTTGATCTGAGAGAACAACTGAGAAAAGGAAGTGGTGGGTGATGGGGGGGTTTGTTTGTTTGTTTTGTTTTTAAGGAAAAGAAAAAGCTGCTCAGCCTTCCCTTTCAGTCTTTCTTTTGCAAGTGCTGACAAATACAGTGTGAAAAAAGTGAAAATTGCTGCTTTCTGTATAATTGAATTGTGCTCAACAGGGGCAGATTTTCTTCACAGGAAATTGGGCCTTCCCATGTTTTTGAAACATCTGACTCTTTAGTACTTAGCAAGGAAAAGATCTTTGAGATTCTGGGGATAACAGTAATTTTGCAAACTAGTGAAGAAAGCAAAGGTGTTATATACAGTAAAAACATTTTGGAAATAGGCTTAAAAGCTTTGTTCAGCCTTTTTTCCTAACCTTCTAAATATTAGATTTGGTTGAATGCCTTTTAAATATTGAAAAACAGTTCCTGAGAGAAATTTGATGGTGACTGGCAGCTTTTAGTTTGCAGGAAAATCTTAGCATGTGTTGTAATTTACGTAGCTAACTGACTTGAGGTGCTCTTACTCTTTAGAGTAACAATGCAGTGGTGCCCAGAACACACACAAGATCTGTCCTTTTGCGGCACAAAGAAACATAAATCAGTTCAATATGTTGACATGGTTATATGTGTCAGTAGCTGGAAAAGCAATATAGACAGATGCTAATAGGTCCAAAGGCTTATGTCCCAAGAGATGATACTGCAACCTCCAGGCTGTTCAATTCCTCAATTACTGTTCTGGCCTCAAAAATTCAATCTCCTTCACCAGCCTAACTTATTTATGGGTTCCACTGAACTGCGACCAGGGAGAGCAGAAAGCTGAAATAAATCAACAGCTGATAAAATTGTTTAAGTCTGCTTGTTGTCTATTTTTAGGCCTCAATTGAAAAAGGCCTTATGCAGAGAAATGCCTTTTATATATGTGGATTGGTATCTGTAATAATTAGTATTCGGTGCTGTTAGCAAAATACATGGAAGTTTTCCTAACCGACCTGATTATAGCCCTAGTGTTTCGAACAAGCAGTGTTACTTCAGACTAAGAACACAGGGAGAAACAAGGCCTTGTGGAGGTAGCCGGGTTGGAAGATATTCTTTGCTTGTTTTTCTTCCCCAACACTCCCCCCTCCACCCCTGCTTAAGTTTTTCGTACTGTACTTAGTTTGGTAAAGTCACTTTTGTTTCTTCAACTGCTGTTCCCTCACCTTTAAAAAGTATTCAGAAAACATTTTATCTTACATACATATGCATATATATATCTGTGGTGATATGTATAAAGATATGTACGGAGCAAAGGGGGCTAGCTCCACAAGCAGTGTGATTTATTAGTGACATTGTTTTCAGTACAGGGTACTGACTCCTGAAAGGAAATAGATGTTATACTTTATAAGGCAGTACTGTTGTGCATCCGTTAATTATCACTGGGAATCAAGGCAGGGGTTTCTGCATAATTGAAAAGAAACTCTCATTTACAGTTATATAAGCTGTTTTCTGTGAGACTCCGTGGTGCGCTAAACTTGCTGACTAAGCGAACTGCTTTGGTAATCCACTTTGACTAAAGTGATTCTTGAATGGAGAATATGAGAGATTTCTTAGTATGTGACAAAATAAAAAGCAGTCAGAAATTCTCTCTCGTGTTGAAGAGACACAGCATCTCTCTCTCAAACAGAGATCAAACAGGATCTCTGTTTATGCAAGATGTTGCCAAACATGTTTCTGGTTTTTTAGCCTCACTACAGAAATTGACTATTAAAAAGCAATACTGGGTGAGTGGTGGAAAGACTGGCTGGTTTTTTTCCCATACAATAACTATTGCCTGCTGCTCCCAGCATGGAGCAAATTCAGATTGTGCTTCAAATCCCCATGTTCTCAGGCTTTATGTATTCCCTGACACAAAACCTGGGGCCAGTCATGCAGGCCATACAGGTTTAGCTTGATTTGTAAGGGCGGCAGACCTTACCCCAGCAGTCTTCAGACACAGCTGTGAAGAGCTTTTTCATCTAACAAGCCTTAACAAACTGATGGTGGTTTTGGAAGTCTGAGAGAATCAGCCAGGCTGGCCCCTGGGCTGCTCCCACCTTCTCTCTTTGGTTAGTTTGTGCCTGGGTTCAGATAGGAAGTCATTCAAGGTTAATTTGATTAGCTCTACCCAGCTTGTGAATAACCTCTGGGGAAAATCCGTGAAATAGAAGACACAGATATCATAATGTGATCCTAATTCACGTGTGATATTTAGAAAGAAATAATATTTACCCTTGAGCTAAGAATAAATTTAGAATGATGTATGCATGAAGCATGCTCTAATCCAGATTTCTTTAGGGCATTGCCTTGCTACTGCTTGGGATGCCTCATATAGAAGATCCCCCGGGGTATCTGGGGAATACTGTGGTGCTGCTTTTAAAGAACTTGTGCTTTTTCCCCATAGATGTTTACTCCCATGTCTGGTGTTGACTTGGGAGGACATTGTGTGCCAGATACTGTCACGCTGTCAGAAAGCTGTGATACAAAGGTGACAGGAAGCATTCTTCACTTTTCACAGCTGATGTAGGTTCATTTGTTTCAAAAGGGAAGGGGATGTGTCTTGGAAAATTGCTTTTACTGTCTCTTGAAGGCTTTGTACAGCAGATGTACAGAAGTCAGGTTCTGCTTAAAAACACACAGCTGTGAACACAGGAGGCATTCCTAGGTCAAAATAAAGGCGCTTGAGCAGCGTAAAAACCTGTAGGTCTCAAATAACAAATATAGCCACTTTGTTGATAGGAAAATAGTGTCTGCAGGCAGCAATATTGGAGGCTTTTCCAGTGATGATCATGGTCTGCACTTCACTCAGTTCAATTTATTTTCTTTCTGTATTGTATTTAATGATCTACATAAACCTGGTCATAAGAAGAACATCTCCCTGCTTTCTAAGGGTATGCCAACTTTTGCTGAATGATTTCTCTTAGACTGAGTAGATTTTTAACAGTCATTTAAATTTGCCTTAATTACATGTTTCATCTGTTTGCCCCAGATCTGTTAATAGTTTTTTACTTTTCATGACAATCATGTTGAGTCCAATTTTGGAAACCTTTAAAGCCTTTAGACTGAGAATTGAGGAACTTTCATGCTAGTTCATACCTAAAGTCCATTTAACCTGGTACTACCAGTGGTGGACAGTGTGACAGATGCTTTCAGAGACATATAGTAAAGCATGCATATGAGTGACCTTTTCCATGGTTTATCTCCCCAAATTCAGTCAGTAATTTAGAGATTTGGAAAGTGTTGGTGAACCAGTCTTCTATGATTGTATCTCACTTAATTTTGAACACTTCTATACTTTAATTTCTCAGATATAGTGTGGTGATGAATACTCCTGCTTAATTGGTTATTGTGAGGCAGAACTTGTGATTTGGGTTTTGCATGGAGCTGAAGTTTTGCGGACTCGGATCAATGTGATCAAATGCTGAGCTCCTATATTGAAACACACACACAGCTTATATAGGTTTCTGTATCAGTACAGGAGTTACATTGCTATTGATTACATGCTCTGTTCACCTGCCTTGCATGTGTCTCACTATTGCTAATAATTGGTTGAGGCTACACAGTCATGCTGTTTCTTTTTAAGGCAGTCGTTAACATTCTTGCAGTGTGTTATCTCATGGATTGTTTCTTACAAGCTCCTCTTCTCACAGACATCTGCTCTCCTGTTACTGCACACCGACATGTCTCTGCTGCCTTCCCCAGGCCTGATTATATGGGGGTCTGCAATAAATCTGGATGGGCCACAAAACCCACTCCTCTCAAAATGCATTGCTACAGGGTTTGATACTACTGTTTTTTCTGTAGTTCTGGTATTGCAAGAAGCTGAATAATCATTTTCTTGTCCCCCTCTCTGCAGCGTTTGTGGTGTTGTGGACCTCCAGCTGCCTGTTTTCTAAACCAAAGGGTCTTAATCTGTTACCCTGTTCTGTACTGGAAGGGAAACTCCTCTGAGCATCTTTGTTGCTCTTTCTTGTATCTACTCTTGTCTGTTTTGCGGGATGGAATGATGAGAAATTCTTGCAGTATTCAAGATATGGATGTGACCTGGACTCTCTACGCCGCTTCCCTTTTGTTCATTCATTCTTTTATAACTGTCTTTTCAATTGATCCCCCTAGCTTTTTTCTGCACATTTCACAGAAAATAACTTCCACTGTTCACATTTATTTTGATTTAGAATTTGCCAGGTCATTCATTATGTTTTCTTTCTGAATCTTTAGTGAACAGACAAGTCCATGGCTACCTGAATCCATCATGCATCATGGTTAGGAATTTGCTTTTAAGGGAAGTGAGACAGACAACATTATAAAAAAATAAACAGACATACAAAAAAGAACTGCAAAGGGATTAAATTGTGTCAAAACAGATCTCAACAGATGGGCATCTGCTGCACTTAACAAGCCAAGAATATCACCTTGAATGCTCTTTGCTCATGAGAACTGCGACTTGGAAGCAAGTGCTGCAGTTGTCTTAAATGCTTGAGCACAGTTGATCATAGGTGCAGGGAAGCGTTCACTGGTATGGAGTTTTATGAATAATTTACCTTTTTAGAAGTAAATTCTGACATCCTAAATAGAGTATGCTGTTTCCCTCCTCACATGTTACATGCAATAGCCGAGCAGTGAGTAGACAGCTACAAGTCAGCAGATGTGGAATTTTATTCCTGGCTCAGTTTTCCTCAGTAATTTTATCCAAGTTATTCAGTTTTTCTGAGTCCTGTCTAAAATAGCCTACCTGATCTCAAGGAGTACATTCCCTCTTTCCCAACTTTTCCATATGTAGAGAGGGACTGCAGTGGGACTTACCCCCAGCAATTACTTTTATTTTAGAAGCCTGCAGGACATTTTTGAATGTCATTTCAATCTTTTGATCTCACTTTCCCAGCTCTGAAATCCAGAGCTCCTCTCATTCATCCTTCTTTCTTTTTTTTTTTTTTTTTTCTTAATAGGTTGGTGTCACTGACTGTGATCTGTAGGGTCAGATGGGCCTGTTAATGTGTGTGCCTGATACAAATCAGACAAATGGTGCCATTCAGTAATGACTCTGTTGGTCTGACCCCCAACACCTGACTGGGAATAAAGAAACTCCTGGAGAAGATGACATGTTTTACTAGGGCAATGCCTAGGATGGGGAATGGATTAAAGCTAAACGAAGGAAGGTTTAGATTAGATATTAGGGGGAAGTTTTTTACAGAGAGAGTGGTGAGGTGCTGGAACAGGCTGCCCAGAGAGGTGGTGGATGCCCCGTCCCTGGAAGTGTTCAAGGCCAGGTTGGATGGGGCTCTGGGCAACCTTGTGTAGCTCCAGGCCTGGAGGTTGGTGGCCCTGCCTGTGGCAGGGGGGTTGGAGCTCTTGGGGTCCCTTCCAACCCAGACCATTCTATGATTCTATGTGGGACATCTTATTTCTGCTGCTTCTGCTGAAGTTGAACAATTGGATATTCTAGCAGTTCTTATATCTAGTAACACTGTACTCTGTATGGTTTTTCCCTTAAGCTATGTTTCACAAACTCTTTCTGCTTATGTAATTTGGAAATCCTAATAGACCAGCCTAAGTCTAGTAAGCAACCAAATTTAGCACTGAAATCTCTGTATTTATTATCAGTAGGGAGACAGGATAAGAGAGCTTAAATATTCCTAGGATATAGTCACATGTAATTTTTGATTCCAAGGTTGCAGATTTCATGATTTATAGCATGAAATGTAATCCAGTATTTTAAAATGTTATTTAAAACTTCTTTCCTTGGTCCTCAAGCCAAGTCTGAATGCTTTAAAGTGATGTCTTACTCCTTCTGCTGCCAAGCAAAGCAGATACCTAAAAGGTGAGACAGGTTTCCACTATTCTAAATCCAATTTTAATTCTGAAACTTGGGTTAATCAAAAGAAAAATTGGCAGCTGTTCAGCTTGTTGATCACAGTAGCATTTGATTTAATCTCTCTGTCCAAAAATAATTCTTACTACCTGACAACCCTGAAGGTTTTTAATCTTAAATTATCGATGATCAAAATCTTTCTGACAGATTGAAAATTCAGAGAAAGGCAAATTCAGCATTCAAATAAACAAGATATGGGTTGCTATACTAATTATACAATGCCTTTTCAGAGATAATTCTTGAAATTCCTCATTTTCTCTTTAAAACAAAGAAAAAAAGGCCCAGTTAATTGATGTCAGAAAACAGCGGAAAATTATGAGGGAGAATAAGACCCTTGGCTGAAATCAGCTTTTTGTGGCCTGTGTTTTAGAAACTTGATCTGCTTGACCCATTTCAGCCTGAAGGAAACAAGTATCTTTCTTGAAATCCTGCTGATGGGATCCCAGATAATCAGTAACCTCAGGCATACTCCTAAGGATGCAGAAAACCCAGTCAGAAAAACTTTTCTTTCTTGGATGATAAAGAATCTGGAATGAGCCTCAACATCCAGGCATTAGCATTCAAAGCCCTGTTCAGTCACAGAAATGTCTTTTTGGTCATCTTTCATTTTTCTCAGTGTCACATTTATGAGATGGTACAAATTTGATAAAGCCAAAACCTGAAGAAGTTATTCAGTACGTTGTGATTCGGCTGGCTGGCAAAAGATCTTGCTTTGGCAGTCCCCAGACTGATCTTGTGAAGTATTCCTGAGGGAAGGAGATTTCTTTGCAGAACAGTCCTCCTTTGGTGTGACCATCTGTCTCCCTACAGTCATTTGGGCAAAAATATAAATTACAAACAGGAAATTGCCCCGTTGCCAGATTAGCTGCAGAATAGGCACTGACACTCTACTCACTCGTGAGGTTTTAGTGCCAGGGTTCTTTGCTAGGGATAAAACACTATATCATATTTTCCCTTCCTGTCAGTGTTGGATTATAAACTAAATCCTGCTCGTTTTACTTTCAGAAGTAGTCCCAAAGGATTTTGCTGGGATTAATTGCATATGAAAAGCAAGCAGGATTTGGCATTCTGTGTACTTTGAAAATGAAATAGAGGTAAACATTATCGAAAGCTTGAGCTTACTGATGCTATTTCAGCTTGTCTTGTGATCTGAGCCCTCTCTGCTGAATACTTATTTAAAGATACTCATGTTACTTTAGAAAAAATCACTTAAAATTCTGAAAGGGATAGGAAAAAATACGTGTATATAGGTCCTCTATTCAGCAAAGACTTCAAATAACTGCTCAAGTCCCTCTTCCTTCCTGAAGTTAGGGGCATGTTTGGTTGCTTTGAATTTGGGAGCTAGTAGAGAACTCCTTTATTTTGTCAGATGCATATTTATATTTTGTTGTACTTTTTCCTCTATAATATTCTAAAGCTTCTGCTGGGGAGAGGGTATGAAGCCACTTTTGATACATAAGCTATAATGCCCTGAAAAAACCTTTGTTATATGGATTTAGAGTTTGCTGAACAAATACTGGAGATAGTGTGGGTGGATGTAGAGATGAAGAGCTCCAGAAAATAAAAGTCAATACCTGATGAACTTGAGACAGCTTTAGCATCAACTGTCCTACATTTTATGTGATGGGGAGTGGTGGAACTTCTGTCAAAAGAGAACTAACCATTTTTTACCCCTCTCATCATCTGTAATCCATTTTTACGGCCTTTCAGTGAGGATATGTGTCACACCTCAGTCTCTAACCTTTCTGAGGTTGCCAATTTGTAATTAAGGATTGATTGATTTTTTTTTTTTAATGCTGTGCAGAATCTATTTCAATTACTTATTCTCCTGCAATTTCTCTGAGTTTGCAGTACTCTAGAAGGATCCTTTGGGGAAGGCTGGCTTTCCAGAGAGCGAATGGAGCAACTCTGGGTGTCCAAGTGCACCCAGGACTACAGAGCAGATGTGGGCAGGGAGATTAGGGAAGACATAATGTAATTTACCAGAACCCTTCAGAGTGAATGAACCTAAGGCAACAGCTGGAATGGCTTGGTTAGTTACCTCAGGGGCACCATTGGTTTTCAGAAACTTAATTCCAGAAACCTGAAGATCAGTAGTAATCTCAGGTGGAATGAGTGGGCTTGTGTGGAGGCTTAGCCATGGGGTGGGGAGGAAGCATCGTTTGGTACCTTGAGCATTAGACCTGAAATAGGGGTGCCTTGTTGCTGTTATTTTTCTGCCTGTAAAATGAAAGTGAAACATTCTGCAAGGATAACATCCAGTCTGTCTTGGATGTGTTGTGCCTTGGGCTAGAAAGGAGCAAACTGGATCTGAGGGCATCCCTTATTCAAGGGAGACTGACTGTATAGTAGCTTTTGTGCAGACTGTGTAATGGCTGGAGCAACAGTTTTCAATAAATGAGAAGGTTCTTTTGTACTGCCCTGCAGCTGTTTGCTCCAGCCATCACTATTGTGCTTCATGGCTTCCTCCCCAGCTCCCTCCATACCTGGCCTTTGTCTCCTTACATGGCACTTTCTGATCCTTTCTTAGTTCATAAACACTGTTACAGTAGACCTGTCTTGGGAGTAGTAGCCCCAGACACGGTCAATACTTCAGCTGCATTTTCAAAGCTCTGTATGAAAAGTGTTCAAGTGAAACACAAGTCCATGATTCCTGACATGAATGCTTTTGTTCCAAGGAAGCATATTAACTTCCTCAATTAACTAAAATGATCTAAAATTGTATGATGTAGCTTTACCTGGGGGCAAACTCGCAGTGCTCTGCTTGTCTCTATCTCTGTTTGCTGTCTTAGTTCCATCACATATCAGTAGCCTGCAATTCTTTATTGGGGCACAGGTAATAAATCCCACATTATAACTTTCTTACTGTTGCTGCATGATCTGTGTGATTTAGTGCCACTCTCAGATGGTGACAGACAGCAGCTGAAAACGGGCCCCGAGAGCTAGATGTGAAATAATTGCTGTGGTGCTCTTTGCCTCTAATTCCAGACAGAGGGGAGACCTGCTACATGGTTGAAGTGCTGAAATATGTAATGCATTTTTAGTGTTTTTATGGGAATCTTTCACATTGTGTTTAGTCACACATCCATCATGTGGTATACTGGTTGTTTATCAAAAGGTACAAGAACCAAAGGCATAGTTTCATGTAGGCTGACACTAAGGAAGCACACTGGGTGAGGGATGCTGGTATTTTAAACACTTTTCACTAAAAGTTAACTCATAAGTAAGAGAATAAATTCTTGATGCTGTTTTTCACATCCATTTTTTAGCATTTCTTGGGAGTTAGCCTGATTTCATCTCAGATGTTCCCTAGTCTCTTCCTTTCAGCCTGTCTTCTCTGAATATTCATAGTGATAGATGAAAACAGAAGATGCAATTACTTAATCTTTTTACACATGCTTTCACTTTTAGCAAAGCAACAAGGTGTGAAATCAAAGCATGTTTAAGGCAATTTCAGTCCTCATTTTAAGTTGTGGTACATTACCTCTATAAGTAACAGCTGATGGTATGTACTGCACAGCTACTTGAATAAAATCTATGTACTACACTTTTTGAATTCTCAGTGCCTGGGTGCTTAGTATGAAGAGCTGTTTTATTGGTTAATACTGCTTTGCAGTGTCATTAGCAGGGAAATAGGAAACCTAGAGAGAGGTTTTACAGATGCTGCAACATACCAGGGAAACACGTTTGTTATTTTTAGCTTTCAACAAATTGCACCCACTCACTGCTGTATGAGATGCATTCATTTATTTTTGCATCTGTGTCTTATTGATCCCACAGTTGTCATGCTTTTCATTTGGTTTGTTCCCAGTACTGCACCAGTCTGATCTTGTGGCATCACATGCCGATTTTGAACTGCGTCATTGTCTTGCCATCTGTTAAAGTCCTATGTCTGCTGAGTACTATTGTGAGAGAGCTGCCAATTGCTAGCCAAGTCAGGGAAGGGAACAGATTTTTAATTATGCAGACAGGATGGGAGTGGTGGGGGACTGAACAGTGAGTGATTATTGCTCGGACAGTGGTTGTGTCTCTCAAACAGCCTGCTAACAGCAGGCAGTCTACCAGAAGTGGCTAATGCTGTGGATGTGTAACTGCTCTTTGGAGATAAACGGAGGGAAGTGCACCTCCTGGGGAGGGGGGCTGTGATTGATGGGTGTCCAGCTGTGAGAAAAGAGGGCACAGAATTAATTTAATCACAAATTCGGTAGCTGGAAGAAGCGGAAAGCTCCCTGTAGTCTGCCTTCTGACCTAATGCATGCTATACGTACAGCTTCTTGCTTTGATAAATGAGATGCCCATATAAATAATTGTTTCCTCTATTTTCCATTGATTAGTATTCAGGATAGGCCACTCTGGAATGGAAAATGAAGAGATCAGGTGTATGTAACCTGTGCCTCTTGAATGCATACAATCTTCAGACCATTCTGCATCAACAAGTTGCCGGGTGCTCTCTCAGCCAGTCTCCACATGTGGATCTCCATTTCATCACAGCAGACAGGAGAGAAGCCCCAACAGCTCAGAGGAGGTCTGCTATTTGGCTGAGGCAAAAATCCCCTAAGCTTTAACAGGAACTTGTTTTGCTTTAGTCTCCTTTCTGCCCCTTTACGAGTGTGCTTGGAAAGAAAAAGAGATTAGGAACATCTATAGCAGCACTAAGCTTCAGATCAAAGAGCAGAGTGTGTTTCCAGGGGTTCTGACTGCATAATTAAAAGCTAGTTTGGAGGTGGGCTGTGGGAGGCTTATTGTTCCCTTAGAATTACTGTGGGCAAGCTGGGTATAGAATGAATTTATTTAGGATATAAGAAAGAGGGGATGCCATCTCTAGGCAACGAGGTTGCCTGCAAGTATTGGTTAGTGCTGCTGACACTACCACTCTCAGGGCTGGGACGATGATACCTCCCCATGATCCTGTGCTGGGGTTGGGGAAGAGAGATGCTCTGCTTCTGGTTTTTGTAGCATGACTGTTACTCAGTTGGGGCTGGCATACAGCAAGAGATTAGATTTGTGAGCTGCAGCCTTTCATAAATCCTTAACTGTCCTGGCTAGTGCTTTTCATTTCAGACCTGTCTCCCCTAACTGCAGGTTTTTTAATCAGATGGTGGGGTTTTTTGTGGGTTGGTTTTTTTTTTGTTTGTTTGTTTGTTTCTTTGTTTTATTTGTTTGTTTGCTTCTTCCTTAAAGAATCTGCACTTGTACTGTGACATCATGGAAGAAATGTAAGAGATGGCAAGGAGGTCTGAGTTTGTTTCCCTTTCATCACAGTTCTGCCTTTCTGCCACTTCTGGTACTGAATGAAGCTGTAAATTAAATTTCTCTTCTTCCTGGGCTACAGGATGGCTGCAGGTGCTCCCTGCATGCCTGGTGGGCATAGTCTGCCTTGGGCCTTCCCCAAAGCAGCCCAGTTTCTCACATACTGAGACAGCTGTTGGAGGTATGGGGAGACAGGTCTTGGTCCCAAAACAGGACTGAGATCCTGCAGTTGTCAGTGCAACTTGTAAAGGGCCCATATGCTGCCCACATGTTGGCTTCTGTGCTGTGGGGCTTCCTGCTCAGTGGCAGTTCCTGCTTGTGCAACCAATGCAGAGTATTTAATCCTGGAGGTTTTTATCAAGAACACTGTTGATTTGCTGATTAATCAAATGACTTGTTAAAATAAGGGAAACAGAAGGTACGCTGTTGACTTGATTTCCCCTCTGTGCTGCACTTCAGTAGACACTGATCTGCATTGTGACTCTGAGATTTCCTTTTCTGTTGATGAAAATACAGTCAATGAAATGAAAAGTTTACTGAAATTTAATTTGCTGACTCATCAGATCTCTGATCTTTCTTGATTGCAGGCCTGTTGTCAGAGCCAGGCTTCATTGTGCTTCAGATTTCCAGATCATTACTGGATTGTTTAGTGTGTAGCTGAGTGCATCTCAGCAGTGTTACTGAGATAGGAATTAACTTGCTAATTCCCAGTGAAAGCACCATTCTTACCTGATCCAAGGGTAGCTTTTCACAGAGATTTCAATCAAATGAGGGGATTCAATTCTTTTGGGGTTATTTTTTGGTTTTCAATATGGGATGGATATATTTCCAGCATGGTACAACTTGGAAAGGCATTGCAAATGCAAGCTGCTGAGTCAGGAAAGAGCCACCCAGGGGAGGAATTTGGCTGAATGATACAAATTGTTGTCAAAACCAAATCTATAAATGTACATGTTTAAGCTAATAAATATTTTAATAGGTATTCATGCCATGTCCTGGTGTGATGCTAGCTAATACCTTTGTTGCTAAAGAAAAATTAGAGGAGAATTTGTGTAGCTGCCAGTGGTGCACAGTATAAACAATTTAGGTTAAGTGAAGGTGGGGGGGTGGGGGAGAATTTAAGGGGTTGTGAAAGAATTTGTAATTCTGATGAATTGTGACTTGTAGCCAAAATAAGTAGTGTACTTCTAGAAGTGGGGAGGTATAAATTTTGTGGGGTAAAATGTCAGGCATCATTGACAGTTTTGTCTGTATTTCCATATGTGTTGCTATAAATTTCAAATGAGTTATCATCAAGAAATGTCAGGGGTCTGTAGAAGATGATGCCAAGCCTCAGACGTTTGTCTCTTCATAACTAACTACTCAGTGTGGGCTTTGATGAACAATAAATTCAATTATCTCTTAAGTTCCCCAGGCCAATACCAAGGGAAGGCTGTGTGCAGAGCAGAAAATTGTGCTTGTTAGTATTTACTGACTAAATCCTGTAATGAATGGAACTTGGTTATTTTACTCTATTTCTGATACGTTCCACTGGAAATGAATGGCCAGCATATGGTGAATGGTTTTTGTGCAGAGTGTATCTGATTCAAAACTGAAGAAAAATATTCAAGCCCATCCATAGATACCACCTGTGTTAATATTACTGGCACAGCATGCTCATCCAAGCTATGAACATATTAATTAAATGCTTTTATGTGTCACTAAAACTTGCCTGTGTTTGAGCGTGCTCCCCACGAACCGCGCTAATTCCTGCTGGACACACAGAATTGCAGCTTTCACCTCAGTTTGGCACTTTGTTAAAACACAGAGTAGTGAGTTTCTGCAAAAGCAGATCATCCACTTCCATAAAGTGTTTTTTTTTTTCTCTGGAAGATCAGCTGCCTGGTCAAGTATGTGTACATAAGCTACTGAACTGGCCTCCCTAGGCCATCCCAGCCCAGGGCCAGCCCCCGCAGGGTGTCCCCTGGGTTTGCTTTTACCTATGCTCCTGCCATGGTGCCTGATAGGTTTGCTCAGTACCAAGCTCTTCAGAGCCACCTTCAGATGTCAGAATGCTGAAGTGCAAAGTTTACCAAAAGGCTAGGCAAACAAAGCAAGTGTGGCAGACAGGGCAGTGGTGGATAGTGCTGGTGGATGGGGAGAAACGATCCATTTCTTTTGGCTGACACAGCAGGGACAACTTGGATGGAAGACATGGACACTGAAAATAATGTGATTTTTTGGTTGTTTGGTTTGTTTGTGATCCTCTACATTCCCATGACACTGACAGAAAGAAGATCAGGAAATCTTTATAATTAAGAGGAGCTTGTAGGAGAAGAATAATACACTTCATATTGAATTTTAATTATAACTAGTCAAGGGGAATAACAACCTTTAAGAAAAAACCTTAAGATGTGAACACATTTCTAGAGCTAAGCCAGGATTATTTTATTTTTAACAACATCTTTTTAATTTGTTGAATAGCCAAAAGCTATTTTGGAGCAAATCCAGGGAAACAAACCTTGTACAATAAATAAGGTAGAGGTTATAAAATACCAGCATTTTAGTGACTGCAAAAATATCATTAGTATTGAATCATTTGACATGTGGGATAAAGCAGGTCTCTCTAAACATTTTTTCTGAACATATGCTCTCTCACTGCTTACTATCTGAAGTTTTCAGTTGAAATATTTAATACACAATTGTAGAGATAATGACTATGCTTGTCCTCATTAAGGTCTTTATTTGGGAAAATAAGAGTGGATAATAAGTGTGAGTAGGTATCTAGACAGCAGGGTCAGTAATAAGAGTAGCAATAGCCATCTGGTAATGACTGGGAGCTATAGTTACAGAAGGAGAAATTAAACAGAGAAGCAATAGCTTCTAATTACACGGCTAAAAAAAGCCCTGTCTCCTGTTTTACAATACACTGCTGGAAGTCTATTGCAGGTAGGGCAAGAGAATAGATAACCAGTCCTCTGGTAAGTGGGAACTGGGGATATGCAATAAAGAAATACCACTCATATTGGTCTTTTGTCTTTAGTGATGGCTGGTTTCATACCCTCTGTAAAATCTTCCATTGAGCCTGGGAATTCTGCCCACGTAAGGAGTGATCTCATCTGCCAAAGAGGCAAGTAGCCAGAGAAAAAAAGCAGTTTCTCCTGTGTCTTCAAAGAAAATGTTGTTGTATCTTCTTGATAAACTTGGAAAATGTGACTGAGTAATGTCTGGGATCTTGATTTTGCTGGCCAAAACCATCCAGCTTTACCCCTCCAGGACTATATCAGTGGGTTATTTGCATACTAAAGGTGATACTTAGCAAATCTCCTTTAGTTCTAATATTGCTGCAGCTGCAAATCAGGCCTAAATATCTTGACACCATGTCTCTGAGTTTGGGGGGGGGGAGTATTTTCAGCTTTGAGCATTACCTTTCTAAGGACTAGGGAGTAGAATGTGTGATTCATATTCAGAAAAGGTACTGGCTTGTGTCAAGTTGTCAATTACAAGCATATCAGCCAAAATCAGCTGTGGAGAAAACCTTGATAAAAATAATAGAAAGAGGTTTATCAAAGAAAAGTGCAATTTCATTAGAAACACACATTGGTTAACTTGTGATTTTGATTATAATGATAGTGTGATTGCTGGTGGACCTTGTCTAGGACAGAGCAATCATTTATCTTGCCTTAGAAAAAGATGCCAATAATATTGTTGGAGGAAGAGTAAAATTAAAAGAATAACCAGAAAAATATAAAGGGAGAGGAATAAGTATTTTCATGGGGAGAGGTTTGAAAGTGATGGAAATGGCAGTTCTCTAGGTAGTTTCCTGTACAAACTGTCTTATGTGTAGCTGAAATGCAGTTTTAAAGCAAGTTTGATTGCAGAACAGAGCTTAGTGTTGTGATATGTTTAGGAATTTGTTTACATCTTTTTTTTGCAGTGATGCAGCACTCTCAAAGCAAACATATACTTCATCATGTGATTTTGTTTTGCTTTTCCTTGGGTTAAAGTTAAGATACTTCATAGAAGGATTTTTTAGTGATTTGCAAATTTTGTTAGAACAAGAGGATAAATGCCAGTAGGAGGGAAAAAAAGAAAGATTGGCCTCAGTGCCAAGGAGCAGCCTCTTGTCTGCACTTACCTTGTGACAGAAAAAGTCAGGCAGGTGAAAGCTCCAGTGAGGCACCTATATCTCACTTCAGAAATCAATTCCTGGATTTCCCCCTGGGGACTTGTACTCCAGCCATGCACTGACACCCTGAAAGAGTTGGGAAAATGCACTAGCCTTAATTCCAGTCTCCAGACTGTGCCTATAGACTTGTATCATTCCACGTTTTGCATGTAAACTTCTACAGGATGAATGTTCTCCAGGTTTGCCTGTTTTTCAGGTTCTTGGCAGTTATTGAAACAAACAGCTCTCATTGATTAGTGTGCCTGTCAGCAGCCCTTTGATGGATCACATGCTTCATGTTGTTAGCACAACATGTTTGGTGGTGTCTCTCACAAGAGTTAACTGGTGTAAACTGGACTTATAAAAAAGGGATCTGTACTAGTTGACACCGAAAAAGATAGGGCCCATTTTCTTTAGACTTATAATGATTTTGTTGTAGATCCTCAGCTGATGTACAGTGTATTTTACAGAATGCTTTACTTCAGTTAATTGACTCACATGCTATTAGCAGCTGCTGATTTGAAGAAAAAAATTGCCTGTGGGTGAAAATATCAGCCTCTGTTTTGAAAGTGACTTGATGTGTTTCCCATGTTAGCCACCACACTGTGAAGCATTCTTTTATTGCACCTCACTATTAAACTCTAATCTAACTCACTGTTCTGCCTGTTACCTCAGCTGACACTAGAAAATTCTTCTCAGCCAGCAGTGCAGTAGGAGAGCTGGGGTCCTGGTCTGGAGAAGCTTGTTCCCAAACTTGTGCTTTTGCAGGGCAACACAGCTTCTTCTTCTGTAGGGTGGTCCCTGCCATGGTGGAACACTCAGCACTCCTGCTGTGTTCAGTCTTCTCTCTTTCCTTTCCTCCCTCTCACCTTCTTAGATTCCTGCTCCACCAAAATGACAAAACCTCTCTTGGCTGTGTGCTGGGCAGGTGGAAGTTTTTGATTCCCAGACCTTTTCCCTCTTCTGTTTGAAAACTTGCTGTGCTTGTCTCTGGCTGTCATGGTTAGAGTGTGAATGTCTCCAACCATCTTGAGTCAGTTCTTGCAGAGCTGGTGTGCAGATGATGAACGGAGGCATGGAGAGGAGTCACAAGATCACAGGATTCACTGGCAGAACCAGGAACTGAATTTGTGTTGTGGCAGTGAAGCCATTTTGCTCACTGCATCAAGGAATAACTTCCTAATTTCTTTCTCTTTTTAAATTTTCTTGGAGTTTGAAGTGAATTCAGAGGTATGTGTCCTTTTCTTTTGGCAGCAGTGATGATTTTCAGGGTGAGTCTGTTCTCTGGGCCTGTTTCACAATAGGGGCCCCACATACTGTTGTTCCACAGCACCAGGAAAGAGTGCCTGGGAAAGGAATGGAAATAATAGTGGGAGTTGCTTACAGTAGAGGTGGCACTGAAACAAATGTAAGCATGCTTAGCACCTATGCATGGAGTTTCCCTTTTCTTCCTTTTAAAATGATAACCAATCTGTTAAAGTCTTGGCAAAACAAATTGTTTTTTTTTAATTTTGAGAACTCTTAAAATAAAACTTTCTACCTGTACAAAAGTTGCCCTGTTCTCCAGCTATTGCAAAGGATCACTTCCCCACTACGCAGAGGAACGAGGGAGGTAAGTGTGTGTGGAGCTTTGTGGAATGAAGGAGCCTGAGCTCTTCCTCTGCTTGTTTCAGTAGCATGCAAAGTATCCTGTGCCCTTTAGCACCCATGGGGCCTGCAATCTCAAGCTTTGCAGCTGCCAAAATCAGTTCATCTTTGTAAGCAATTACTCTGAAAATGAACTGGCTGCAAATGAAATCAGAAATCGTTTCTGACTCATCCTCTTTGTTTATGCTGTCACTTTTCTTTCTTTTCAAGTCCCCATCCTCTTGTCTTCCATGTTCTTTTCTTTGCTACTCTTCTGTTGCTCCCTGCCCCCATTGTTTCACCATTATTATTTGTACCAGTCCCAGTTCTCCTGTTTTGTTTCTGCATTCTTCCCCTATTTATTCTCTTCCCCATCACTAGTGCTCTATCTCCTTCCTTTATCCAGGATACCTTCTATTTATCTGTCCCTATAGCATGACAGACTCTATTTGTGACTTTTATTAAGGCCAGGAGCTATGTGCAGCATGGAGGTAGTCTCAGCTTCTTTCTTTCTGTCTCTTCTTTTGCCTCTGATAGTTTACTTCCTGCAGCACAGCTTTTTACACAACACAGTGTGACTGAGAGCATGGCTTTTCTCCCAGACTGAAAGATGCAGCAGGCAACTGCTGCACCAGATGGGCGTTGCCAGAGGGACATGTAGGTACACACCACTGTTTCAACACCCTGATGCATTATGGTGTTATTGTCAACTGAAACAGCTGCTAAAGGATTTCAAAGTCTGCCACTTAGACTGCAGCTTGGGTAATGTATCGCCTGGATTTGCGAAGGCACATATGGCAATGATGGATACAGCACAAGAATGTAACTGAAATAGCTGTATTAGACTTTTGGGGTCTAGCAGGATTGCAGGGAGAAGGTTTCCTTCCAGCTGGCCTGTGTTGCTTTTGCATTTCCAGTGCTGGGGGGTGGGATATGGATGGGTCTGCTGGCACCCACCTCAAACCTTTCTGGCTACTGCCCTGAGGTGCTGGCTGCTGCCCAGAAACAACCGTCTTGAAAAATCAATAGTTGATTACAAAGCAATTTATTATTATAACCCACACCAGGATTTTTTTTTCTGTTGATAGAACCAATGAACCAATGGCCAAGTCCCACAGGAAATACAGAATATGACTGGGCTGTAGCAGCAAGGATGAGACATTAGTGTGATATCATAAACATACAGAGATGTTTCTGGAGGGGCATACAGCTGACCCTCTGTTATTCAAGGGTGAATAACCTCAGCTGCAAGTGGACAGGGTCAGAGGTACCTGCCTGGATCCAGCATGGCTGTGGCATGGCTGTGGCAGGATCTGCCAGCTCTGGCCCTGCGTTGCTGGATTTGGCTGTACAGCTCCTGTGGCAGGTTTGAGCTAAGTGAACTGGTCACATGTGAGTGATTTAGTTTTATGCCCGGAGTCAGCCTTGCTGGATGCAGGCTGGCTCAGTGCCCAGCTGGTGCTGGATGGAGGCATTAGTATGGGTGGGATGCTCTAACAGCACCAAGTGCCAGCATGGCCCTGCTGATGTCAGTGCTGGGGCTGTGCTGCAGTAAGTCTGCAGAGCTGGTGGTGCCCCAGATGTGGGACGCTTGCCTGCTTCTCTTGTGCTGCCCAAGCATCCCACAGGCTGGCATTACGCTGCTGCAGCTGATTCTCCTCTCACCCTGGGTGAGGGCAAGCAACTCTGAGGGCCGTTGCTCAAGGTCCCAGTAAGCCCTTAATGGTGCAAGTATGTAAAGCTGTTTTGGTGCAGGCTGGAGCAGGTGCAGATGGAATTGTGAGGCTCATCAGGGAGTAGGGAATGTATACTGTGAGGAAGCTTCATTTGGCTCAGGAAAGCAAAGCTGTTGAGAATGGATGTATAACTATATAAATATGCCTAAAGAGCAAACTCCAGGGAAAGAGTTTTGCAAGTTAACTCTTGGCACAAGTACTGGGCATAAACTGGCAGTAAAAGTTGGGATTGGAGGTAGAGCTTTTAACTTAAGTCAGAAGAATAAAACACTTGGACAATTTATCTATAGCAAAAGCAAGTGGGGAGTTCAAGAGCAACTATTTTAGTTTAAGAAATGATTATCTGAAGTGGGCATGGCAGCAAGCCGTTGGAGTTGATAGTAGGAAGGACTTTAGTCTGGTGCACCTTATTTGCAGACTATTCCAGTGATTGCTGTGAGCTCAGGCTGGCTAAATGCAATACTAGGGAGAAGGAAGCAAGAAGTAACAGAACAGTGTAAAGATTTTCTTTGTGATGTAGTGAATATAAAAAAAATCCAGGGAGAATGATTAAACACCTTCTTAAAAATGAACTTCAAAATTGGAATATCATTTAAAAATACAGGAACATTTCTAATTTGTAATGGGCGTTTTTTGGGATTTGTGAGAGCCTTTTCCAACTAGAGGGCACCTGTACTCCTAGGATCCCTGGGGATGTGTCACTGTGACAACCATTCTTAATACAATATGGATTGAGAACTGGCTGTCAGA
>VZTU01004956.1:1139-14026 GCA_013400835.1 Zapornia atra | reverse complement strand
TGTTTTTTGGATAGCAAAGAAAATAAACTGGAAAAAGGGGGGGGGGTGGAGAAGGGGAGAAAGGGGGAGAAGGGGGACAAAATTAAAATGAATTCACATTAATGTTCTGAAGCAGACATAGTCGGAACAGATGTTTCAGTATTTACACAATCTTGAATAAGGAAATTTTAAAAATGCCATGTGCAACAGCTAAGGGAGGCTATTTATTTATTTATTAGCATCTGGGCTTAGCGACAGCAGAATTTGAATTAGAAATATTCTGTGCAATAAATGACATTTAAGGACGTGATGTGTTCACGGTTAAGTTCTTAGTATCCAACCCGCAGCAGAAGGAATGGTAGACATGCAGTTTTAGTTCACAACCAGCATGTGTTTGCTAAAATGCATTCTTTTAAGTGCAGCACCTCATGCAATATTGTCCTTGGGCACCTTGTGTATTATTCATTTCAGTAACCTATTTGCTTAGTACAGGGAGAATCCGAGCATGACAGAAGCTCTGGACATTTGGAAGAGGAGTTCTTGCATTTTACAAGTTTTCTCTTTTAAAATCTATTTTACCTTAAGGAATAAAGCATTACCATCATGTTATAAACAACCCGTGAAACCAGAGGTTCATGCACATACAGAGAAATAAACACTTTTTTTCAGCCATTTGGAAAAGAAAGGATGGCAATGAGACTCAGAGGATGGAATAATCTGATACATAAGAAGAAGGTAATTTGACTGCGAAGGTGAAGGAGAGATGAGAAGTAAGCAGAACCAGTGGACAAAGGCACTAATTATTGCTCCACAGCTTCAAGGAAACAGTTTGGGTATCTCCAACTTGCCTTTCAATTCACAGATTACCCATTTCCCACCCCCCAACCCCCCGTATAGGTTATGCATTTCAAGGATTTCTCTATTTTAAAAACATCCTTTTGGGGGCTTTTTTGGAGTACTCCTATGACACTTTCCCAGGAAGACTGTGTTGGTCCTTAGAGGGTGGCCTTGACAAATAAGCATCAACAAAATTCACTAACGCATGAGCATGTTGCTTCTGGAGTGGGTTACATGTGGGTCAAGGAGGAATGGCAGATGCCTTGTTCACTAAATACAGTTATAAAATACTGAGGCCAGCTTTGTAATTTAAAAAAGTGGCAAAATACTGCCTCAGTGTTATATTCTAGATAGCCTCTATTTCTTGGAAGTGGAGAGTATCTTCAGTGCGCTGACACATGTGCTTGGAAAGCTTTTCTGCCTCAAGAAATGATGCTTAGTATTTGAAGAAGTCCTCCTATTTTTTTTTTTTTACTTAAAACATATCATTGATACCATATCCGTCACAAACAGCAAGAGTAGATTCCTTGGAGTATCAGTGCTTGTCCTCTTGTTGCTAGTCAAGAGTCTTAGGAAAAGGCTTTTCCAACACTTACCACCACCACAAGGAATTAGTTATGCTTCTCTAGCCCAAATCTTACCTCTTGAGAGTCAACTCAATACGTTCCACCCTCTCCCAACACCTCTTCAGCTAGATGTCTCTTAGAACAAATTAACACCTTCCCTTTAAGGACAACCTTCATCACACCTAAGACATCTAATTAACCCTCACGAGAGACTTTGAGTATGTTGTACCATTCTCAAGCTTCAGCCAGAGTCTGGCAGCGCGAGGAACAGCCTCAAGACAGCATGGCTCAAACCAGGCTTGGCACCGTGTCTGCCCGCCTTCAGGTTCCACCAGGACACACTAGAAGGGGGTGATATGGCTGGGCTGATAACAGCCAGAACATCAGATGAGACTGCCACCTCCACGGTGGTTATGAGGGTTGAGAACATTTGGTGTTTCCAGGATAACACGATATATTTGATGTCACCAAAAGTGTAATCTTATTTTTTCTTCCTTCACGCTACCCAACACAGCCTCGACAAGATGTGTCATTCCTGGGACCAAATGCCAACCTCCCACTAATTCACAGCTATTAGTCAAAATCACTAGAACATTCCCTGTTAAAAAGGAAAGGAGCAACAAGGAAATAAGATGTATCAGTAGGCTTTCCAACTTCTTCCCCTCCCATAATCTGCTCTCCTATTCACAGGCTGAATTGTTTTGTTCAGATCAAAATCTGCATTTGCAAACAGGTCCTCAGCCTGAAACAGCAGCAGAACTTTTCAATTCGCTGGTATTTCTGAAGGCTCAGGTTTCAGAGATACTGTCATCAGCACCATCTAGTGCTGTGGAGACAGAATAATCAGTGAAAGCTAACCTGGTGATGGTTTTTGAGGGTGACGCAGCAAGAACAGGTAAGATCTGGTGTCTATCTGCTTCAGGAGATATAGGTAACTTCTCAAAGAGGAAGAATTTGGAGGAAAAGGGATTTCCAACATGTAGATTCTTCTCCAGAAATACATGGGGCATTTTGGCTATCGAAGAAATGTAAATATAATCAAGTTTTAAGTAAGATTGGGATACTGAAAAGTGCATTTATTGGATATATATGAAGAGGAAAATGCACAAACATCAATATTCTGCAGGGAACTGCAATAGCAAAGAGCCAATCTAGGTGATCCTGCTCTGGCAGGGGGTTGGACAAGGTGATCTTTCCAGGTCCCTTCCAGCTCCTAACGTTCTGGGATTCTGTGATTTATTTTCTCTGGCAGAAAGGGAGAGAGCTATGAAAAAGGGAGGGAAAAGGAAAAAGCGGGAAGATTACTTCTTTGTATTTGCATCTGTATTGAGGGGACCACTATGGGAACACTGCCTAGAACACTGATACTCAGGTTAAGAAAACCAAAGCCAACACGATTCTCTTCTTCATAAACCAGCTGTCCATCTCAAAGGAACCCTCTCTGAGGGGAGCCTGAGGATAAAGACGTGTAGGCAGGTATTTTTCATACTGTGAGCAAGAACCTATCACAGAAGCTCACCCAGAGAAAAATAAAATATTATAACCAACAAGAAAATAAAATTAAGGCCAGATAATTGTGATTAACTACCAAATCTGGAGCCCCAAAGGAAGTAACAACTTGTCTCCTGAAATGGAGAAAAAACTACTGCCAAGTAACTCACTTGTTGTCCCTCTAACTCTGAAAACCACCTTGATAAATACCACCTTCAGTTTTAAAGTGTCAGAACGTACGATCCTCAAAAGGCATCTGCAGGAAATTTAGCTCACAAAAATCTTTCACCACTGAGGACCACTGCCTTCTAATGGAAATGCTTGATATGTAGCAGTCACTTCTTCAGTGACTGTAAGGTTTTGGGTTTTATTTTGGTGTTTAGGGCATGGATAATGCACTTAGGAACAGCAACGATGTTTTACAACACGGTTGTTCCACAAAGTACAAGAGGCAAGTGCCAGTTAATTCAGAGGTGGAAATTAAGACTGTCTCCCAAATTTTCTCCACGTGTCTTAGCCACACTTCTATTTTTGCTGCACTAAAAATCAAGTTGAGATCAAATTGAAAAATATAAATGTTATATGGTAGCCTGCACGGGTTTACAAGAACCCAGAGCTTTGTATCAGAGTAATTTCCCTCTTTCTTCTGTTCTTCTCCATCAGCTGTCAAACAGGCTGGAAAACTCAACAACCCTTTGATCTCACTCATTAAGGACACTTCATAATAATCAAACATTATGTTTGGAACAATGGAAGTGTGTTAAAATCTCAACCCCTCTCATGCTCACAGAAGTACTTATGCACCAATATTGACCAAGTGAAATAATAAGCTGGAATAACAGCAAGATGAAATAACAGCTGGTATCTACTACGGATTGTCAACCCATGGATGAGCTCAACCACTGAGGAAGACTCAAGTCTCAAGCTCTCACATATCTGGTTTTATAGGAATTATGAGAACATTGGTTTCTTAACTCCCTCTACACAGATGAAGCATTTCTTTTTAATTTAACACAAGGCTGAACACCGATCAATAAAGAAATGATTACAGACTAAACAGTAATGGTTGTTTAAACGCAAGTGATTTGATTATGTGTTACTTGCACACACAATAAAATTCAAACCAGTAGTATATGAACTTAGTGCTTTTGAAAAGCCAATTCCATAAAGCCTGTAGATCCAAAAGCAGGGGGGAAAAAAGTGCCAATAATGGGAACTCATTTAACAACTTCCTTTTCAATTCACCAAAAAATCACAAGCCAGCAATCATGAAAAGAAAAAAAGCTTCTGCAAGTTCTGCAGAAAGTCTAATTTATAGCAGGCTGGAAGAGCTTATAGAATAGACTTCTCACATGCAAAACATGAATGTACAAAATGGAATTTTTATAACTTAGGAACCAGAAAAAAGAAAAGGGAATTAAAATTAGAAGTTGAACGTAAATCCAAAGTTTGAATTTGCCGTAACCTGAAGCTTTCTGGAAGCTCTGGACAGGGAGCAGGTAAGGTGACAGCCTCCCTCATTTTAAGGCAGTAAATAGGATGACCCACGACAATGATATGCTAGGTATTTCTGAGCATATCTGAACACATTCTGTTAATACCAATGGAGCGCTGATCGTGAGACTCACTCAAAGGAGGGTAATTGACTGCAGAGAAAAACAGACTTTGTCAAGAGCACTCAATTTTTTTTCAACGAGACTGTAAGTAAGGTAAAGCATGAGAGTGTTGCTGCTGTAACAGGCTTCTACACAACATTTGTATGACCTCGTTCCACCTGGGATGTTTTCTTTAGAAACCCAAATTAAAAAAAGCATCACAGGAGCTGAAAATTCAGACATCCGAACAGTTGGAGAAAAATCTTCAGATCCGAATCCTGAAATAAGTTTTCTCAATAGGGTCAAGCAGGGAAAATATTCTTGGCCCTTCTAAATGCCAGTAGCTATTTATCATTTGCTACAGCTACCAAAATACTCCCAGCGTTGCAAAGATGATATACAAGATGACGCGTATCATCATACCCCACCAACGGAACACTATGATTAAACTTGGCAAAGGACACCTTCGTTACAGGAATGTTAAATCAAGAGAAAAGGGCATTGTTATTAAAGTTTTCTTTACCTTTCAAGTTGTTGCACACAAAGTAAACTTGGGATTTAACGCAGCCAAAGTCAAAGGCATAAATTTACCAGCAAAGGCACCAAGTCGCTCCGTTAAGTGTGAAAACACCTCGCCCTGGGAGCAGCAACTGACGACCTCCAGACCAGCAAAAAGCTGCCCAAAACTCAATAAAGCTGCTAAAACAGTAACTGTCTTTCAAATTAACAAAAATACCCTGCAAAGTTTTGCTCTCCAGTACCTGCCACCAGCATCTTGTGTGCAGATTTCACAACAGTGGTTTGAAAACGCAAAGGTTCAGAGAAGAATCGGGACATTAATTATTAAACCAGGAAACACACCTCTCCAGGAAATGCTCAAGAAAATCAATTATTTAATGGATTTGAAGAAAGACAAGAGGGCGAGTTGACCAAAATACAAAAATATGTGTGTGAGGTTTGTTTACAGAGGGTCCTTCAAGCAACCAGGAGAGTCAAAAAAAAAGAAAGAGTAATTGAAACAGAAACTAAATACCAGTTGCACAGGCACAGCTTTCTTTTACAGAAGTGGCTGAAACCAGGCTTGAGGTGCAATAAATTCTTATTTATACTGTCACAGCAATGGGAGAGAGGAGAGGAAAATCTGGGAGGAAAGAAGAAGATCTCAATGCCAAGCCTATGGCTTGAGCTTAGACTGATGCTATGTGGCCACGGAAGAGATGGAAGTCTGAAAGAAAGGGGCACTGTCAGAGAGATGAACCAAGCACAACAGTGGAGGAAGGTCAGATTGACTTGTAAGACAGAAAAAAGGAGTAAGGATTGGACTTCTCCCAGTCCAAATCACCAGTAAGCTTCTCAAGGAGTAAAACGTTCAATCATTTAAAAATTATTCTGTATGCTATTAGTGAAGAGTTACTTGAGGACTAGAGCGCTGCTAAATGTTACTTGAAGCTCGGAAATTCAGAAGTTGTGAATCGTTTCTCCTCACTCTCCTAGTGCAGAAGGATCCTGCAAACAAACCGAGCAGCACACAAGCACAAAACACCATCTCGTGATGGAAAAAAAACAACCCAGTTCCACGGATCAAAAAATTTGATGCTGAATGTTCTCAAACAATTCAGCAACACTCCATGCTGTTCCTTCTCCCCGCTCTCATATACATGCCAAATGTACTATTGTTCTCAATTTTAAAGAATATAAGCCCTAAACACCGAAACCATGTTATGCAAATACTCCTTAAACAATAGGATTTTACAATGCCTGCGTGAACACCACAATCATATGACACAAAAAACCCTCCCTCCTTTATATAGCATGCTCTAAAAATACCTTCTTTCTAAAACCTGACTTCTAAAAGTTAAAACCATACCTCAACTCCTGTTATCTGTAAGAAACACTTCATGGCTTTGACCTATTTTTTTAATGGATCACAGCAAGAAAAGATCTATGGCATGAGAACTCTCTGCATACACTGGATAAGATGCCCGTGTAGACGCTTCCTAGCAGGGGAGGCGATTCACTCATCTGCTTGAGTAACGGCTCCTGTATTGTCACACGAGAGGTCACATCAAAAAAACAAATGCACCACACTGCTTCACATGAAATAAAACAAATGCACTGTCCTGTCGTGCTACACAGTGGGGAGACACGACTGGTGGCACGCAAGTAAGGGCAGTTGAGCAGCCTTTCTGCGGGCGATGGAGAAGTGATCTGTAAGCACTTAAAGAACCAGGCCTCGGGAAAAATCCATTTAGCATGAGTAAGTGCAGAAAAATCACTAAGTTCCTAAATGCCCATGTCTAGTGAAGAGCCCTTGAGGCATTTTGCATTTGAATTATCCAAGCTGTAATAGCACATAAATAGAAATAATGAGAGAACAACCATGGAGAACTCCGAGGGCTATCCGGGGCTGTTGCCTCCATGGAGGGACACTGCTCTTGTTTACTCGAGCCCAACTCTAATGCCTGGGAGACATTTAGGATCCCAGGAAAGAGAAGCTAAGCAATTAAGACCTCAAATTGTTAAGGAGGAAATAAGAAGGGACTTCATATCTTTCTTTCTGATCTTGCAAAGTGAAGCGTGACTAACTCCTGCCGAATAAAGCATTGCTGTATTCGCCTCTGAGTCCATCCGGCTTGTGGGGATGATGTAGAACCTACAGACGTGGGGTGTGCAGCTCCCCCAAAGGTCACACCTCTGCACCTAAAATGGTTTGTTTGGGCACCACCGGTGGACTTACTGAAGAGTGTTCAAAAGGATCAGGGAATGAAAACAGCTCCCCCCAGGTAGCAAAAGGCCCATGTGAGGCTAGCATCGCCGTGTTCCGACTTCGCCAGTTGGGGATCAGACCTCTTTCTTTTTTAAACTTCTCTTGTCTAGCGCCTTCCCAAAATGTGTGTGTCCCCTTGGAAACAGGCTGTTCGCCTCGGCTGCCTGCTACTCCACAGCAAATCCCAAAGCATCACAAATTATTTTGATGCAGCCTGAGTAAACAAATTATTTCTACCCCATCTTCCTGCTAAGCAGCAATATTCTTTCCATCCTAAATAGTCCTGAACCTGACCATATTAAATGAAGTACTTCAAGATCTATTTAGTTCATTTTTTGAGTTAATCATCTCATTAATTTTAAAGAGCATTCTTCTACCTACAACTGCTTACATATGAACAGAGATCTAGAAGTCATGTGCCATAAAGACCTTTCAAATTCCATCTCCTGAAGAAATTTTCTTATTAAGAGTAGAAAAACATGTAGTGACCACTTTTTGCCACATTTGTGGCAAAAACCAAAATATATACATAAGCAAATTCAAGAGCAACTTAGACCCATTAATGGAGGCTCTGCATTAACCAACAGGGCTTCCTGTTAAAATGGAATCGAAAAGGGACTACAAAAAACATGGAAGCAAGGAATTTGATGTGGTGAGACGAAAGTCAATATTTACAAAAGTAAGCCTGGAGTTTAATTTGCAGAGAGAGGGAAATGTATTTTTCAGAAGCAGGCATAAATTGTTAGGCAGGTCATGGCTAGTTTCCAACCACTGTTGGGAAACTGATGCTCCGATCGCTAGAGAAGTACAAGGAACAGAAAGTAGTAACGCTTTTCCCCTGTATCTTGGTACAGACAGTCTCATTCCACTTTAGTCTGCCATGCCAAGTAACATCCTCTTAATTCCACTTCAAAGACAGAGTCAGGCCAGGCTGAGGAGAACCACCTAGAAACATCACCTTCCTAACTCCATGATGTATTAAAAAGTAGCAAGACCAAGATCCACCATGGACTAAACTCCTCCCATGCAAATCCTACAGCAGATGCCAGTTCTGAGAGGGGATGTAGCTGAGCCATTTATCTGCTGTATTTTTTTGTGACCAGGAACAGTGACAACTGGCAAGCCAAATTAAGGAATATGAGATAGGGAGCCTGCTTTGGCAGGGGGATTGGTCCCAATGATGTCTTGAGGTCCCTTCCAATCCCTACGATTCTGTGATTCTGTGAAAGCTATGGGGGGAAATCTATGCATTCCAGGGTAAACAGAACACATGTTTGCAAAGCTCAGCCTAATTCTAAGGTTTATTCTGAGCTAAATATTGCTGAATCCACCTTTGGTATCTCAAGGCATGTGTGTAACCCGTTTTGACATTCCCTGTGTTTGCCCTGTTAATATTTTATAAGAAAAGTGAATGGGGAAGAGGGTCTGCAGTATTTCCATTTCATCCACTTGCTCTTAATTCAATAGGGTAAGTGTTTCAGAGCTGTTGAGAGAAGACATTTGTCTTGAATTAGGACAAAACTCTGTGGGTGAGAATCTGAGCAAATTGCTGGAGAAAGCAGCCTGAGCAAAACTCCCACCCAATAACCCAAAGACAGACTCCGAACAATGAAACAACAACAAGAAAATTAAAAAGGCATCACTGCTGTACAACCTAAGGCCCAAATTCTTAATTCTTTGAGCAGCATTTATTTGGCTTGGCTTTGTCCGTAAACACAGGGTGTGCGTGTACAGATGCACGTATAAGCATCGGGGCCATTGCTGATCTTAGGAAGAAAGCTGCCTCTCCATACTCTGGCAGGAACAGATCTGGATCCACACTGGGACTTAAGAGACTCATTCCACACGCAGAAGATCACGGGGTATGTGCGTTACTAACAGCCCTCTTTAGGCTGAGGTTTAAGCAAAATATGGGTCTTGAGCCATGCTTCTGTCACCAAGAGTCCTTGTGGCGGCCCAGCTCGGTGCAGGCCTGGCTGTTCAGTGCCTCAACATCACAGAACTGTAGGGGTTGGAAGGGACCTCCAGAGATCATCGGGTCCAACCCCGCTGCCAGAGCAGGGTCCCTAGGACAGGTCACACAGGTCAGCGTCCAGATGGGTTTGGAATATCTCCAGAGAAGGAGACTCCACACGCCCTGGGCAGCCTGCCCCAGGGCTCCCTCACCCTCACCAGGAAGAAGCTCTTCCCCAGATTGGTGTGGAACTCCCCATGCTCCAACTTGAGGCCATCACCCCTTGTCCTGTCCCCACAGACACTGAGAAGAGGCTGGCCATGTCCCCCTGTGTCCCGCCCTTCAGATAGTGATAACCATTGATCAGATCCCCTCTCAGGCTTCTTTTCTCCAGGCTGAACAGCCTCAGGTCACTCAGCCTGTCCTCACAGGGGAGATGCTCCAGGCCCTTAATCACCTCTGTAGCCTCCTCTGGACTCTCTCCAGGAGATCCCTGTCTTTTTTATACCAGGGGGCCCAGAACTGGCCACAACAAAGAAACTGAACATTGTTAACACCAACTGTAATCTGCATTCTCCCTTGAACCATGGACATAGTATCATGGCTTTGACCTGCTGAGTTTCAGCGCTGAGGCAGCACAAGAAACAAGCTGCTAGGAGGACACATGACTGTGCTGTAGACAGGTAACAGTTTTCACCTTTGCTCCTTTGTTTCCTTTCCCTGATACCCTCTCTTCTCCTTCAAAGCCCTATCCTGAGGGTCCTTTTGCCATTCTTGCTCCATGGAAATGAAGTTTATTGTCGTCTTCATACGCTGACTTTCTCTTGAGTCAAGCATCCCCCTTCCTTCCATGGTGACCTTAGCAATGTCCCACTAATGGTCACAGAAAGCACCTATGTGCCCCTCCCTCATTACTACAGTTAGTCTAATTACTCTAAACTGACATAAACCTTCAACTTTTAATAAACTGGAGGCATTTTGTTAGGAAATAAAGAAAGTAAGTTTGGCCTATCAGGCCTCTTAGTAAAGTTATTGCTATGGTCCTTACAGGAATGACCAAAAATTCAAACCAGACATCGGTTTCACTGATAAGACATGCTCCCAAACATACTCTCAGATGCAAGGACTATCTCATGCATAATGAGTTAATTTCTAGACTTCTAAAACACCATAAGGAAAGAAAATTTTACAAATTAAATATTTGTGTCTGTAGGTAACTTGCCTAACTGTTCATAAGGGATAGCAACCTTTTTCCAAACCCAAATCCATAAATATTTTCTATTTTTTTTGTATTTGGTAACCACTAAGAAACGGCTATGAGTACCACAGGATCTAAAGAATCGCTAATTAAGGAAATGAAATATTTCTTGTCTTCCAGACAGAGTTTAGACAGCATGTCTTCAGTGCGCCCTGAGGCCACACAGGGAATAAAGACAATGTTTAAAAAAAAAAAAAAAAAGAAAAAGCAGCAAATAATACTACATTCAGAACAAAAAACCAATGCATAATCACTTAATTCAAGATTGTGGCTTTGCTTTTGAAACAAACATACTGAAATAAAAATCCACAGAGAAGCTTAATCTACTTTTTCCTAAACTTTGAGTGAAATATCAGCATTGATCAAGGCAATTTTTCTTTTTTTTTTAAAGCAGTAGAAGTTTGTAAAACATAATCTATTGACTTCAGTGTAGTATAACCTTCTTCAGAAGAGTACCTCCACTCATGCTGCTAACTGATTTCGGTTCTAAAAAGCTAGCTTTAGCTCTGTATTCAGGGCACAAAAACCCACTTATTATTTCATGTCCAACATGAAACTCACGGAAAGGAATTGAGAACAGAGCTGTCTATTAAAAATGTGTGGTACTTCACCATGAACTCAAAATTTACACGACAGCATCTGGTACTACACAAACGCATGCACATACGTACCAGACACACACAACTTCCTCTGAGAGGAGTATTTGTTGGGAATACTGCTTTTGACTGCAAACAACACTGACACATGGATACAACTCCTTTGAAAGAGATGGTTATGCTTAAAAATTTTCAGAAGGTACTGCTGGCTGAAGAAAGGAGAAGAAAGGAAAAATGCAGGGTAATGTCAAATCATGTAATGTATTAAATACGTCTCAATACCAAGATTAGGTTTAATCTGTATTCCTAAACATTTCCTGTAAGAGCAAAACAACACTGAACTTCAAAAATAAATATCACAAGTAAAAATTGTCTACATCCTTCACTGTAATGTCAACATCAATCCCTTTGTTGAATTTCTGTGGATTTATGTACCTAGACACAAACCTGCAAAACGTAGCCAGCCATAAATAAACCTCTTTCCAAAGGAAAATTCATGTCAAAATAGATAGGAAATAAAAAATAGGTCTATTCATCCTGAAAAATATCCACGTCATCGAACGAAAACATTTATCAGGAACACTGTTTTTTCTTTTTTTTTTTATTCTTTTTTTTTTTTTAAGGGACGTTAACATCCAGTCAGAATCCAGCAGCAGCGGATGCTGAACAAAACAAGGGGATAATGAAGCAATTTCGTAAGAGCTCAATTCACTGCGGAAAAAACTAGTTAATGATCCAGACGGAGGTTAATTTGGCCTTAGGAAGCTTCAGCCTGCCCCGGCCCAGTTCAGAACCAGTGCTGTGCCAACGTCCTGGGATGAGAGCCCACAGCATTTTCTTAATTCCTGTTATTCTACTCTTTTTTTTTCTTTATTATTTCTTTCTTCTTGGTAGCTGGAGCCTCTCAACAGCACCAGTGGCCTTTCCTACGCGTGTGTTAGAAATAAATCCAGGGCCTTTTAATCTGCTTCATTTCTCCTGCACCTTTTATTACGAATTGTAAAGCTACCTTTCCTAAAACTGCATCCTAAATTCGGAGAAATCAGAGACTGTTTTTTATTTCCTCCCGTGTTCTGTGGCTCCTAAAAACAACCCAACCCAAACCAAAAAAGGTTGAAAGGAAAAGCAACCCGTGCAAAAGCAGAGCAGGGACCTGTAATGGTTACAGACACGACTGAATGTGGCGTCTATCATGAGCATTAACATGGTTTTCAGCATCTACAGAGAATTTTAAGAAATATGTTACAGACAGTTTAAACTACTTGTCATTGCAAGAAGATGGCAGTTTCGGAAGGGATCATCTGGAAGCCTTTAAAGAAGGGAAAATGTTTGGAGTACTAATTCGCCCAGCTTTTGTCTCCATCACCAGCACCGCTCTCCCACATGACAAACGCATGCGATCAAAATCACTGCGGCTCACAGCAGGAAAGGGCTTGTCAGCATCCCAAAGGAGCTCAGTCTTTAACTGCCCCTTCATCTTTTACGAAAATCCTTTCCCTATTTGAAAAAAAAAAAAAAAGCACATCTTACCCTTGTTTCATAATCCAGCCTCGACAGACCTAAAATGCTAATCACGTTTCTTCACTGTAGCCTGCCTGTCAGGATATTTAATTTTTTTCTTTTTTCTTCAGTTAAAAAAAGGTGTTAAGAGACATTAGTGGTGAAGATTTAGAAACATTACACGGGCAGCAAGAGCCCTCATGCAAGAGAAAGCAGACTTTATTTTAGGTAATGCTGCAAAAAGTTCTTGTTCGTTACTTTTTCGGTGGGGAAAAAGTTATTCTTTCCCACATACGGCGTCATCCTAGATTACCTCGTTCCCTACCGAGCCTATCATTCTAAAG
>VZTU01004955.1:0-20621 GCA_013400835.1 Zapornia atra | reverse complement strand
GAACCGCGAAGGGAGGGAAAAGGGATCCCGGAACCACAGACCACGCTGCTCTCCGCGGCCCTGCGCAACCTCTCCATCACCTCCCGTTAAATCCGTGTCTGATAGGGCACAACCCAAACAGCCGCCCCGCGCCCTTTCCGCCCTGCTCTGGGAATCTGCGCCGGGACCCGGCTCCCAACCTCGAGCTGAGGCCGCCTCATTAATATTCCTTTCCCCACTTGCCCATTGGCACAGTCTAATTGAAATGCAGAGAGAAGAAAAGTCTTGTCATTTAAAGTGAGCTGGGGATGGATGCAGGCAGCCAAGGAAACAAACCTACCTTTTTCTTGCTCGGCTTGTGTTACTTTGCGTTGCGTGGTCTGTTCAAGCACGTTGCCCTCCTTTCTTATGCCCAATCCTTCTTCGGGAGTAAGGGAACCGACCACTTGGATCCATTCCCATTGATTTCAGCTTTTTCTCTGCAAGTAGATCAGGACAGGCTTGACAATTAAAGATAAGGGTTTATATTTAGTGTACCCTCATTTTGCACTTTAACTTGGAAATAATAACACCAGCCATAACATTGCAGGGGAGGGGATGTCATGTGGTTCTTTTTTTTCTTTTTTTTCTTTTTTTTTTTTTTAACCAGTCTCTATCCATGTCCTTTCAATCTGTTAATTGCCAAAAAGACAGCTCTCAATTATCCTCTTAACATCACTGGCCTACCTGCTTATTGAGTTTCGGCTGAAGTTGTTTTGCTGGTTTGCCTCATGAGCAAGAGCAGTTCTAAAATAAACCTGAAGATGTATGCACAGACATGGTGGGGAAAAAAAAAATTAAAGTAATTATTTTACACAGTTAACTACAGAATTTACAAAAAATGGGGGAATTCTTTATCCTACTTTCCTTTCTGCTGCTTTTTCTTTTGTTTCCTGAATCCTAAGTGTTGCTGCCTGCAATTGAGGGTCCCCTTGTTTTCCTTCTCCTCCAGTGGTTTAATGACTCCACAGCAAAGTATGAGATAAAAGAAGGAGGAAGAGTGCCTGGGCTGTCAAGACGATCTGTTACTTCCAACTCTGAGGGGTTTCATAACTTGCAGTAAGACTGGGTAGACAGAGGGAACAAGCTGGATTCTCTTGGTTTTAAATAACCAGTAAAATGACAGCCCAAACTGTGGGAAGTGACAAAGATAAGGACACAAGTGCAAAAAATGGAAAACCAAAAAACACTGCTTCAGCAGCCACCTGACCCTGGCCATAGCTAAGGGACAAGGCCCTCCTCTTTCCCCTGTCCCAATGTGAAAACACATGCAGCTCAGAGTTCTTCATTGTCTCACAAGTTATGGTCAATCTAAAGTCTTCTTTTGATCTGCCTGTAAGTCCTCAAGTATTAGGAATTAACAACTGGTACTAAAGGCAGAATCGACCCTTACAGTAAAGAAAGCTAGTTCTAACTACTTCTTCTAAGAGTGACCACACAAATACAAAATGAAAAAAAAAAATTAAAAAAAAAATTAGAAGTGAAGAGCTTTTGTGATTTGCTCTTATGTGAAACACATTCCATAGCAGAAGCAGAATGATTTCTTTTCTGCAGGTATTCCTGGCATTCCTTTCCAAAAGACACTTCAAGTAACCATAATAGCAAAACTCAAATCTAATCTTTGTATGTGAGTTGCATCAAAAAATAGGGAAGTGCAGTTGTTAAGGAAAGCAGTCACAGCGGCTCCTTGTTGCTGTGATAGCATATTGTCATTCTTCAGAAGCCACATGGGGTAGGTATGTATTTATAATGAGCTTGTGCTCAAAGCCTTCCCCAGAAAAATCTGTTGGGTTTGAGGCTCTAATCACAATTATTACCTGTGATGTTCTTTGAGATGTACCATAGCTTCATGCATTGAAGTTTCACTTCAGATAAACCACATACCTTAAAAGTATCAGAAACTTGAAAACAGCTCCTCATTCGCATTTCTCAGACAAGTTGGACAGCCCTATGGGGCATCCCAAATCACAGGGAAGCTGAGTGTAGGGACGGATTACTGAGGCAGCGTGCGTGAGATCAGAGCCGATACAATTACTGCCAGAGAGAATGTTCTTTGTGACAGTCCCACACCCTTATAACCAATGCTGCTGATGAACTGGAAGCTCTTCTTCATTAGCCACAGCATACTTGAGCCCCTCAAGTGTGTAGTCAACAGGCAACTCTCTCTTCCCTGCTGTGCTGTTATTTGCAGAGCGGTATTGAATGTTGTCATACACTGTGGAGCTTTGGTGAGCTCTGAGACATGTGTGGGCTCCAACATGCCACCTGGGTTTGTGAGACTGTCCTGAGTCCTGATGAAAGCACCCTGGAAGGTAGGGAGTCAAGAACAGGACTTGAAACACTCCAATGGAAGGCAGCAGGTCTACAAATTGTTACTTTCAGGGTATAAACAAATTATTTTTCTTAAAAGCTTTTCTTTTTTTCCTGCTTTATTTGCTGAAACATGTTACCAGAATTCAATTCTTATTTTGATATTTTAAAATATATTTCAAAAAAAGGACCTTGCAGTTCCATTATTCACCCACTCACCCCTTTTTGAGGATCTCAAAGGTCTGTGCACACTGATAAATGGTGTTTCACAATACCTTTGTGAAACAAAGACTTCCTTTTTGAGGAAAAATTGAATAGCAGGGCAGGTACTCATAAGCACTTCTTCCCATTTAGAGGTAATAGAATCTCAGGAGAGGTTAAACCCAGACAAGTCATTCTCCATAGTGCCAAATACTAACCCAAACGATTCCTTTACTGTTTGGCTTAAGAGCGTCTTTTAGATGGCAGGCTTTGCTTTCTACTAGGGTGTGAGTATATCATCCTTTTAGAGTAGGTCTTCCTTGATGGGACAGACGTAGGTCAGGCAGCAGAAGGCAATGGAATACACACACCGGCTGGGAAAGCTCAGATAAATAGGACTGGCACATAACTCTTGGTTGGAGTGGGAGGAAGAGGGGATCTGCTTTTATAAAGAGCAGTAGTTTTCTTCAGCTGCAAATTCCTGTCTTCTTTTCACATCTATAGGGAGCTCACTTATCACAGCAGGCTGAAAGTAATTTTGCAGCAAAACAAGACCTTTGCTCTGGATAGACAAGACAGAATGCAGAAACTGCAAATATATGTTAAATAATTTCATGAATGTGTTTAAATTTGTCTTACTTGTACAAATACAGTCTATTTTATCTTTCAGCTGTTCACTCAAGTATTTCTTGGACTCTGAAGATGTTTTTCATGCAAAGCAACACAGATGTGTGATGGTTTATGTTCCAGATGTCCAGCTTGGGGCAAGCAGAGCTTTTATATTAGAGGGATAGAAATATTCAGCATTTCTAAAAATGAGCATGACAACATGGAACTACCTTAAGGTTCATTTTGTTTGAATATATTTTGAAGTACAAAGAATGAGATTGATCATCAGAGAAAACTTTGCAGACATTGGGCCAGTTATGATCAACCTTTTTACGAGGAATATGAAGAGAGACACTAGACTTCGGCCAACTTGTGTTGCCCAAATAATTGCCATGCAGTGACTCTGCAATCTGGAAGCACCAGGAATCATTTGTCTTTGCTTTTGCAAAGGCCTCATCTACCCTCTTCACTGGCTAATACCAGCCATCCTAAATGATGCTCAACGCATACAAATTTCTCAATGACCAACGGACTTGCCTAAGCCTCAGGGCCGCAGACAGCATCTGTGAGGATGTGTTTCTGCAGGTCTTTTTCCACCACCATAATGCAGTCTTTAGGCAGATGACACAACTAAGCAGTGATATTTCTACATCTAAAATATTTAATTAATTAGTTAAATTCTGCTTTTGGAGTCAGCAGCATGAAAGGGTAGTAAAACAAACAAATAGTTAAATGGAACACAGCATAACAAACAAAGGGATCACTGAGGGATGAGTTTTCCAGACAAATTGATTTAAAAGATACTGTCTTGTGAACAAGCCCAAGTCACTCTACAACAAAAAGCACGATACAGACCTTCAGAAAACTGCTGAAATTGGCGGTTCTGCCATTAGCAGATTTTGAGCAGGAAAAAAACCCCATGTGGTTTTTTTTTTATTATTCCTACTAAGAAGGTGCTGAATTTTTTTTTTTTTAATGGATGCTTTTCTGAAGTCCCAATAAAAAATTTCAACCCTTGCCCTAATTTCAGTTCTGCTTAAAAGAATGACCAGAATTCATTTAGCAGTCTGTCCAATGACTGCTGCTAGCTGGGAAAGCTTTTGCTGCTGATCCAAGATTACCTTATCTTGGGTGGCAAAAAATCTGCATTTTAAACATGATTCTGCCTCCCAGAACTTCAAAGAGCTTCCTCCTGTCTGTGACTAATGTTAGCTAAAACACACGCGAAGGTGTTCTTCTATCACCAACAACAAATAATCCAAAGACAGTTCTAACATGAAATGTCTTGCCTAGGTTCAACAAAAACAACAGAAAATTCACATTGCTGCTTACAGAGTCAACCTAAAGGTAGCTTCTTTGTCTATGGAGTCCAGATAGTAAGATTTAGCGGGAAGGGGGGGTGGAGTTGTTGTGCTACGTCCCATGTTTGTTAGAAAAATACATAAACCACATAATTGCTTGTGGATGTAGCTGTAGCCTGTGACAGTTTGCTCACATTTTGCAAAAACAGTGAGCTATTTATAAATATATCTGGGTTAAGTAATTGCCATTATAGTATTTTTATACATTTAAAAGAAGAATTTAGCTTTTCTGCACAGTGCGGATGACATATTTTGCATGATGGAAATTAAATCATAGTAAAGACTGCTGGATTTCAGTACCTGCTCCATGTGTTGCATGACTATTGCTGTACCAACAGACAGAGAGATCAGGAAGATTCCTAGCTGGGCAGACGAGGACCGTCCAAGCTCCTGAGGAGCTGGTTAGACGGATTCTCAGCCAGCCCTGATTGGAGGAGGCTGAAGTACCCAAGAATGCTCCTAGCATGCACTAAGCCAGCGCCTTGAGTCCTTCCCCCACTCTTCCATGCTTAAGTGCAAGAGATCTTTACATGAGTTGAGGTTCTCTATCTCTGCTCACTTCTGTAATGCAGGTACTAAGCACAGCCTAAGAAAAAACACAAAATTTTGGCAGCTGTCAGTCCAGCCACATTCCAGCAGCCACTTGCTTTGAGAACGCCCTCGGCTAAAATAAGTAAATAAATAACAAGATAAACGGATGACACTTGGTGTAAACAGACCTGATTTGCTTTCCTCGCCTTTCAAGCAATGAATCACCAGTAGAGGTGAGTCACTGAGGGAATCCAAAACATGCTATGCTTTCTCTTTCACATGTGAGTCTGCAGTAGCTGTCCATGCTCTAAAGGGGGGAGAAAACTAGGCTGCATTTTAATATTCATTTCCATGACACTGCGTCAAAGCTGCCTGCAAGAGTAAAGGGATTTTTAAGGAAAGGCGTAGCTGCCCTCATACCTCAGTAGCATAGTGAGAACGTATAAACAGTTGCACATGGCAGATAGTTTGTGTCGACACAGTATTGTACTTGTGAGCATCTGGGTAGCAACTGCTTGACACGAGAGAGCAGCAGAGCAGCAAAATGTTATGGTGCTATGTACAAACCAAGCACTGTGCCACCCAAAAGCTCTGAAGAGTGCCATTCAGATTTGCCACACCAAAAGGGGTGCCCAGAGCTAAAGTTTGTTAAACATCATCAAGATTTTTTGAAAAGAGGGAACTTAAATCCTTTTTAATTGATTCTGTGGTACCTGGCTTTGTGCTCTGAGCTGTCACTGATGGTCCCTACTGTCTAACTAAGAACCTGGTCAGGTCCTCACCTGGATCTGGACAGTCCCAGGCATGGGTGGACAAAGTTGCATGCCACATTTTGGCATCATGGTGACAGTCTCTCCCCTCTTCCCCAGTGGCCCTCCATACAATTTTTTCACTGCATCATCAGAGGCTTGATCTAGTGCACTGTAAATCCCCTTCTTTTGCTCGGAAGCCCTGAAGGCTGCTGGGACGGGCACAGGGTCAGCTCCAGGGGAATGCAGTACTGCACCTCATGAAGTAAGCTTTTAGCTAACCCAAAATTGCCACTGCATTAAAAAGCAGGGATGAGCCTGGCCAGAAGTCACAAACATGCCCATTAGCCAGAACAAGACTCTCCCCAGTCCTACCTCTCCCTAAAAGCCTGAATTTTTTCTCACAAGCAGCAGAGGAAGAGGGGCAGTGATCCGGGATGCAAGAGACTGGAGAGACATGGGAGGAAAAACCATCTTTTTTTGATCTAATTTGTCAAGTCACGTAACTCTACCTTCCAATTCCACACTCTTTGCAGAATTCCCACTCCACTCATTTGCTTCCCATTTATTACAGGCAACAGTTTCACAGGAACCTCATCTCATCGTATCCTTGACTATTTGTGGGGTTTTTGAATTATGGATTTGCCCAGCAGGATTCCTTCCACAGAGAAATGTAGATGGCTGTTATGATTCCAAATCACAGTTCTGCTTCAAGGAAAAAAATTGTATCTGAATGGAGCCTTATTTAATTTTTGAAATTTGGAAGGACTAGCAGGGGGCTCAGTTTGCTTAAGGACCTTTTTATTGCTCTGTGCCCAAAGACTGTATTATACTAAGTACGCAGCTAAGAGATCAGTCTGCCAAAAAGCACCGACAGCTTACATGCAAAAAGTTGAAGAAAATATGCAAAGTACACTGTCTAAACAACTCCGTCAGAGACATACCTGCAGCCCAATTTGGCACACTTGTAGCTTTCCCTTATTTTCAGTGGGGTAGTTTGGGTTGCAGAGAACAGCTCACTTCCCTCATTTTGTGTCACTTCATCCAGGCCCTCATAAGCACATTAAGGAGTTATTAACTTTTTTTTTCTGCAAAGCAGCAGGTTTATCTTTAATTCTAGTATAAACACAGTGTTTCCTCAAATTTATTCTTACTCCTTATGTAAAAAAACCCATACATATGCAATAAAAAAATACAAACAAAACCACAAAACTAAAAACCCTACCAAAACCCCCACAACTCAAGTGGATTGAGCTATCTAAAGAGACCACAGAGAAATATTTCTTTAAATATGCCTCTTACCCGACTGCCTTCCTTCTTCAGAGTGATTTTCTTCTCAGCTTCCTGCATTTTCTACCAGCTTGTTCCATCTTGAGAAAGAAATCACAGGGTTCAAGTGGCTTCTCTATTATATCATGTGGAAAAAAGAAATATTAAAAAAAAGTTTGGTGCTATTCAATACTTTACATGTAATTTTGAGTACATTATTTGAAGTTGAAAATGAGTCCTTTATGTTCCATCACTTAGAAGAAACGGGAAAAAAAATTTTTGCAATGAAGAATTTTGTATTTTGCTAGTCCATCAACAGTGCTGAAAACATGTCTGAAAAGGTGTGAAAAGCAGTTGTTAAGCCAGGTAACTCTCCTCAAATAACATGATATGCTTTTATTTGGCTGAAAATACCTTGGATAATATTCCCACACATTATTTAAGTAATCTCTGCGTGCTTGCAGTTTCCTTGGCTTTATATGCTTTGTACTTCCCATAAATGCACACTTCTTTCTCTTTTTAAGTATTAATCTTCATTGCACGCATCCAATTGCACATTGTTACTACGTCTCCCCAAATCCTTATGTACTACTGCATTCCAGTCATCCAGCTAACCAAGCTGTAATGTGAAAATCACAGTCACATTGAAATGAATGTTCTGGATTTCCACAGGGTCCGTTATCACTTCAGAGACTGATTTGGAGGTGAATGCTTTGGATATCTTTCACAGAAGAGTGGCAGGGGCTATCACATTATTCCATCCAAATACCTGTGCCGTATTGGAATGAAATTATGCCTGAGTGCATCCCTATACTGCATTTATTTGGGAGGCACAGAGAAATGCGAGGAAGCTTTGAGGTGGGATGGATTTTGTTAACAGTGTAGAAATTGGCAGAATGAGTTGCAAGAGTTGCTCAATAAAATTGGCACTTTTGAGATGGCAGGGTGAACACATGATGTAAGGTAACTTCAGCTTGCCATGGTTATAGTACCATTAATTCAAGTTTGTCTGCAGATTACTCTATATTGTATCAAGATACTGGAACAGGCTGCCCAGGGAGATGGTTGAGTCACCATCCCTGGAGGTGTTTAAAGGAAGAGTAGATGTTATACTTGGTTACATGGTGTAGTGTTGGACCTGGTAGGGCTGGACAGATGGTTGGACTCGATGATCTTGAAGGTCTTTTCCAAGGGAAACCATTCTATGATGAGTCCTCCTAAAAAATTTTATGATGCTCATGCTGGTTTTATGAAACGTATTGTGAATCTAAAGTTTGGTCGATGCTCTCTAATCTCTCTCCTATACCTGTTATTTGATGGACTACATAGAGAAAAAATATTGCATTATCTATTTAAAAAAAATTGGGATTTTCTACACCTAATGGTTTTGGAGTAATCCTGAAGTATTATAAGATCATGGAAGGACTATTAGCATAATATATTTATACAAGGACAATGTATATTTAATCAGTACTTAATGGTGATATAATAATAGGTTTCCCCATAGAAAATGACAACATGATTTTCAACTTCCTGAATTAATAATCTTGCCGTATACTGAAGACCATTATTTCACCTCACTCACAAGCAGAAAGAAGAAATCTTTCTCTGTGCAAGTAAGAAAACCTCTAAAACAAATCAAAGATGTGGGCAGACAGTATAGAGAACTAATTAACTCAAGGCAAGTAACGCAGGAAAATTAATGTTGAATTGGAGGTAGTTCAAAGACTTCAAGGGCAGCAGTTTAAAATGCAGCATTTATGGCCTTGTGAACAACTATATTCTTTTCAGAAGTCATAGAACATCAAAGGCAAGAGGAATAAAAATAAATCTGTGCATACTGTGTGATAGGAAAGAGAAAGGAAGAGCTCTCATAGTATCTGTAGAAGTGCAAGATTCCTTAAGACCCTCTAAGTCTACTCAGGAGATAGCAACCACTACTACTGCCTTATGAATAGGGCCATGGATGCAGTGAGATTGTTGAAGGAACTTGTGCGGGGGTCCAGACATGCCAACTTCCTTGCAGGTGGCATGCCTGGTGGCTGCTCCACTGTGGCAGGGTCTTCAGTGTACAGCATGTCCCATATCTGTAAGTAGCTCCTTTGCAAAATTCAGTGTTCGTTAACGAGAAACAAAGAAGAAAGATGGTTCTTATTCAGTGACACAAAGTGGCACCATAAAGCAAATGTGTTCCTAAGACACACAAGGAAGTCTTTTTGCAGGAGAAATAAAGCTTTAGTACCTTTGTATGATATGCTTCGGTGACTCTGTCAGGAATAATAAGAAGCAGTTTTAAACCAGTGTGTGAGAAGGAGGAGTTAAAACTTGGAACATGTGTCCAAAAGGTCCACTGAAACAGCGGGTCTACTTGTTTTGCAGAAGAAAGTCAAGACTTGTCTTGTGTCTACATGAAGGCTGAAGAAAGAGGGGCAGAGAGAAATGAAGCTGTGATAAAATGCCTCTAGAAAACACCAAAGTGAAAAAGAGATATTGCTGCTGAAGGACAAAAGGAGTGGGTATCCACAGGTCCAGAGTAGATGTAGCCAAGAGATTAGAGGGTTTCTAGCAAAGGGGAACAGCTGCAACAGGAAACCATGGGAGGGATAAGCACAGCAGGTGATAAGCAAAATGGAGGGAAGCAGCTGTTTGAACAGAGATCTCCCTTTCCTGGGTGTTTGCTATTTTAGGACATGTTTCTCGTTCTTTTAAAGTACTGACTGGAAATCCCTTTCATCATCTTCAATGATGAGGTCTACTGAAAAAAAGTGTTGACTGGGAAAGTTTTACACAGCAAGAGTGAAGTGTTTTCCCTCTATATATCTTGCATGCTTCAGCACTATTTCTTAGTGATAGAAGAAAAATAAATGCTAATTTATGATAGCTATAACATTATAATAGCCACAGAACAAAACTGAAGAGCACGTTTTATCATAAAATTCAGACACTTTTGATGAACGTCAGTCTGCCACCAATGATCATTTTGGTATTATGGACAGAGCTGGTTTAGCAGATAATTGTATTCTAGTAGAACAAATAATTTATATTGATTTTATCTCATACGTACACATGAAGCCTGCCTTTCCCCAAGCAACCTCACTTTGCCAGGTGTTTATGGTTAAGGAAAAACATAATATTAAAATATGTTGGGTAATGCTAAATGTTTACCATATCTACTCTAGAGTTTTTAAATGTAGAGTGATTTTTTTAAAACATTCATTTTCTAGTTGAGACAAACTCTACCTTCTTCCAAAAGACATAGGGAACAGAGTATAGTTCATTCCCTTGTTTAATAAGCTTAGGATTTTTCTCTTAATGCTAAATATGGATTCATATACAGTTGTATATTTTCTCAAAATATATATTTTGAACCCCTCAGAAGGGTAAAATAAGTGATTACATAAATCAGAAGTAAATGGGGTTTCTTGAGTTTCACAAAAATGTGAAACTCGAGTGTGGAGATTTTCTATCAAGTGAGAGTATTTTCTTTGGAAGTGCTAAAGTATTTTTAAAACAACATTTTTAATAATTAAAAATGTTATTTAATAACTTTACTGCAGAGTAAGAATCATTGGTCCTACAACATCACTATAATTTGTTCTAAATGCTACTCCTTCAAATTTGTTTTTTCTCCATATATATATACTTACACACACTACAAAACTGTGATTGATTAGAGCTGATTTTGATTAAGCAGATACGCATTGGTCATCGCCATATGAAAAGGGATCAAGAAAGACAAAAAAAGATAGAGAATGAAAAAAATTAGCAAAGTCATTTAAGAATTAATGTGATTAGAATCCGTACCCCTCTTACCCTACCCAGATCTTTCAAGAGAAAATGGCAAATTTTTCCAACCACTGGCAAGCAAAGAGTAGATAATAAATCTCAGAGAGATAAGAAAGGTTAATGGAAGACCATAATAAGGAAAGAAAATTATCTCACGAATTCAATTAGGAACTTTGATATCTGAGGCTAAAAGTAGAAACTGGACGTTCAGAGATACCTGGACAGAGAAATGTATGTCAACGGAACAAGGAAATGTAGAACACGATTGCTTTTTAGCCAAAAACTGTTTCACAGAGGTGGAAAAGGGACAGAAGTATTTACTCCATTGAAAAAAACTTCTGTGCTAGCTGGATCAGATAATGTTTTGTTATATTAAAGCTGGATTTAACATTTACAGATTTCCTACAATGTGGTCATCTGAAAAAGCCATTCTCAGTGGTCAGGAATACCCCTTATCTCCCTTTCTGCAAGGGGATGTATCCCCCAATATTAAATTGTATTAAATATTAAAGTATGTTAAATTATTAAATATATTAATTACATAATAATATATTTGCATATTGTTAAATATATTAAATATACAATGTTGATTAAATAGGCAAGACTACTACAGAGAACAAAACAGTTTGCGAGGACTTTTGGCTGTTATTTATACAGGATGCAGTAAAAAGAGCAGCTTGCAGCCACTATCAACTCACTTTAAGTTCCTTATCCAGAATTAAGTACCCAAAACACAGAGAAGTTTGTACAAAATGTTATTCCCCGATTTCATAAAACACAACACCTTTATTTTAAAGCAGGCAACGCAGTGACAGATGTAGTAGGGCGTTCATAAAGCTTGGAGCTCGGATATGCGCCTTTCTGCCGCAAAAAAAGCAAATTAAAGATCAGGATGTAACGGAGCGAGCGTCTCCTGGAGCTGGGGAAGAGCTGTTCGCACGCTCGGCCAGGAGAGGGACCGCTGGAGGCTGAGTCACGCTCCTTGCCCGGCGCCGTCTGCCGTGGCTGTGCAGAGGCGGCCCGCCCCTCCCCAGGACAGAGCTGCGGCCAGGCCGGGCGGCTCGCTTTGGGTACCGCGCTGCCGGATGAAAGCTGCCCCCGTGGGGGTTCCCAAAGCGCCCACGTTTTAAAAAAAGGAGCGCACNGCTGAAAGGATTTATTTAGATTTAAAATGACAAAGGCACTTCTCCGGGGTTTAAATTACACTGCGAGTAAATCTCAGCAGTATTCAGGCTGTTCGTGGGTGGGCTGACACAAGTGGGCAGCCTTCCTCTGCCTCCCTCTACCTCCCTTACCCTCATTTAACAAGTGCAGACTATACCGCTAGTTCTTCCTGTACCTATGAAAACACAACTATCATCTTTCTAATTTTCACACTTTGATGTTTCAAATGAAGTGCCTGGATTTCACAGATTCACAGAATATGATGATCCAGAGATCATCAAGTCCAATTCCTTCCAAAGCAGGTTCCTTAGGACAGGGTGCACAGGTTGGCGTCCAGACGGATCTTGAATATCTCCAGAGAAGGAGACTCCACAACCCCCCTGGGCAGCCTGTCCCAGGGCTCCGTCACCCTTCCAAACAAAGCTTTGAAATACATACTTTATCATCCTTCTGTCCCCCTCTTATATAATGACTGAATGCAGTTTGTTTTCAACTTCTTTTTTTTTCCAATTTGCAGACCTCTAAAAACCTCCCAGCAGAGATATATAGTGAATTTAAGCCTACTAACAAAATATCTTGTGGTCCCATTTCTTAGACCCTTAGTGGAGAAATCCATAGACTTTGCAAATTAAAAACCACTATACCATCCAAACCTTATCTTGATTGCAAACAACCAGCAAATGTGTCCTGTAGTTCTAATTATACCATTTAACTTTACAGGTCTGCCTGGAGGCAGAAGGATATATAATTCCCATTTAAACAGTATTAAATTGTCGAGAATTGGCCTACAGATATTGAGCGGAATTGTGTATTTCATCATCAGAGCTTTGCCAATGCTGATTCATTTTAAAGGGACATACCTAGTAGAAGTTCTTCTTTCAGTCAGCCAGAGTCTCTCTGTTCCTACTGCAAAAGAGAAAACATATCAACAAACTCAAGAAATTAGTTTAACTCAATGCATGTTCTCTAGGGCCAGCAGAGTAGTATTCTGGAGAGCAAACTCCCCTGCTGCATGTGGAGTTGTCACTTCAGATACGGCGCCCAGGAAGAAAACAGACCTGTCACGGTCCAGCCTGTTCCTCACTGTTCCTGTTGTTAGTGTGTGCACAGTCACCAGGTCCCAGGAGCACTGTGCCAAGACAGGTAGTTGAGGCTTATACAAACTAGGACTTAAGCAGAGTCTAGACCCCATGCTAGATAATACACAGGCACACAGAAAGAGAGACTGAGCTCAAACAACGTCCAGAACAAACAGAGGGTAGTTACACACGTCTTCTCCTGAGTTTACAACTACTTTAAAAAAAAAAAAATCAAGCTGGGAAGTATTTTTAGAAAACACCAAGGCACCTGGTTACTAGACTCTAGACCAACATTTGTCTGCCAAAGACATTCTGACCCACCTCTCCCATGACATCCATGTGGCGTTAGGGAAATTTCTCTATCACCATACAACAACAGAAAAAAAACTCAACTATGGAAACCCATTCTGTTATGTAGAAATAAAAGGACTGCCAAAACACAGATGGAGATAATGAGAAGGATCCTGAGTATTGCAGTTAAGATGGGTTTGGAAACTTTGTGCAGGTTATTTCCAGAAGCTATGTGTTCGGGGGGGGGAAGTTTTATTCTATGTAATTCTTACCCACATTTCTGAAGAAATTTCTTTTAAAATTGAGGGAAGTTAAGTTACTGTTTCTTTTCCCCCATATGCTTCAGAATTGTCTAATTTGGATGAAGAGTGGTGGGTGGTTTTTGTGGATTTTCAAGGACAGTTGCTCCAATTGCACATAAAAGCTCAGCATCCATTCCATTTTTGGCAGAGCAGAAAGCATAAAAGAAGCTAGCAAAGTTAGAAACACCAAAATTTGTCAATGCTTACTTGAACTTAACCTCCAAGCTTTTGCCTAGAAGTGACAGACTCCATCCCCCACTGATGCAAATCCTTTTCATAAATGCATTGCCTTAAACTAATATATTCTACAAAATAAAAGCATTTCTGTTTGAGTTTCTTGTACTGCAGGGAAATACTGTTCTATTCCAAAGGTGTCTAACACCCAAGTCACAAAGAACATTTTTTGCAGAAGAAGTGCAAAATCCAAGGGTTTATGCAACATGACACAGGCAAGCACTGCATGAAAATGCAAGCTGTGCTATGCAGAGGCGATTGCAAAGTAAGCACTAGGTTTAAAACTAGTTCAGTAGAGTACTTAAAAGAGCCGTTAACCCAACTTCTCATTCCCATGTAGGAGTTTCATAAAAACTCATTTTACAATATAAAGCAAATGTCTCCCTAGCCAGTTCAAACAGATTCAATCCCTTGTTATTTTAATACATTAAGATGCTGTGCCCATGATTTTATGCAAAGTTTTAATATGCCTAATAAGGTTGAACTAGTGTGTTAAATAATCAGTCTTTAAAGTAAGTGTGGGAAGAGACAAACAAAGAGATTGCTGTGTTCCTCTTGCTCTGACTTTATACATAGTTCTGATATTAAACCTGAAGTTTTTTATGGTGCATTTGTGATAGAAAATTTTTAAGGCAGGAAAAAAGAAAGTTCAACTTTTAAAAATAAGTATTCCAATCAATATAAAGGCTTAACCAGACAGATAGAGTTTAAACTCTTAAATTTCATCAAGCCAGGGACACAAATATGTCAGATGTTATTTGAAACGAGCTACATTAGCAAATTGTGTTCATTTGGGGCCTTCCTCAATATCTAAAGGTCACTTTAGAATTAATTTAAATGGACTGAAAAGTCATTTAGTAAATACAGCCATCATAGCCCAACATGAATCTTTTCTCTCTTTGATTTCAAGAGAAATGACAGCTATTCCATCTCACAGGTATCTTTGCCAGTGAATTCTTGTGGTATGGACTGCACATTTCAGCCCTGTATGTAATATTTACTTCCATTCCACAGGCACCACTGAACAGATAAATCACCACTTTTTCTGCACAGATCAGACTGGTGATACAGGTTAGAGAAATCCGAGTTACATGCAAGCCAGTTTTAACACTATGCTATGTTATTAACATGTATCCTGGGTTATTTTGCCTATACTAATATTCAAGAGATTTAAAAGAACAATAAATAATCTCATTTTAGCATCTTTGATTGACATTTCACAATAGCTACAACTGAGTCAATTAAATGTTTGGGTACCAGGACAGGAGAGGAAGCAGAATTCATTTGAATAAGAGGAGTTTGTCTTTTTCAGCAATATCAGCTGCTCTATGAAATACATACATCAATATCTTGCTCACTGTCCCCATCCTACTCGTAATGCACTACCTTTTTTGTAAAATATGATTTTAGCTTCAGCAGCAGACAAGAGATGTGAACTTGGGAATGTTGAATTATAGATAGTGGCTTCTTTTTTTTTTTGCCTTGAAACTGTTTTATCTCAGAAAGAAAGAAACTTCTGATAAAACATTTCATTTCTGTGGATCCCAGTGTTTAGAGAGCCTACTAGACACTTTAGTCATTAAAAAACTTTAAAACCTAAAGGATCTCAAACTTATAACATTGGTTTTTTCCAAATATATTTTAGACAGCTCTGACGTAAGGAATGCTATGGGGAAAACTAAGTGTATGGCTGACAGATTCCACCCTATATGTTTTGCAAGGATACTCTTAATAGAAAAGCTTTTCTTTTCCTCACACAGGAATATTTATCAATTTTTAGAGCTTAAAAAGATTACTTCAATCCTTTGAAATTTTAATTTCAGCTCTTAAAAGAATCCTAAGAGCTACCTAAGATATTTTGAGCCTGTATCTTTGCTGCACTTAGATGCTGTTAAAGTCTGTACCACCCTGGAGCATGCCTTCATTATTTAATGCTCAGCTCTGCCACCAGCTTGAGCTCCCTCTCATTGGGGATACGTGCTTTGGCATCTTAGAGAAAATGGACAAACAAATTACTTTTAATGAAATACTCTCCTATCATATAGCTATCAATCAGTTCCAATTACAAGCTATTCTAAATGAACTTCCTCTTAACGTGGGCAATTAATAAACATCTCTGACCTCTAGATTCATCTCAAGTTTCTTGTTTCCTGTTTACTGTTGACTATTGTGCAGGAATTAGTATGGCTGGCATGTCTTCGTGGTGACATGTAGTGGTGTACATCAGGGAAATATTGATCCCCACAAATAATGTGTCTATGGTGGCACCAGGAGGACATAGGAAGTTAATTTCCCATATTATCCACTAGAAAGAGACATTTTTAAATGAACAGATAGACAGTACATCAGAAAATTGCAGGTCTCCAAATTCACGCTATTGAAATAGCACTTAGGGACTGATTTGTGATAATCTAGTGATTCACTGTGAAGGGCTGGAGGAACAATTTCCCTCCTGTTGACAATGATAAGCAAGAATGAGATTTCTTATTACTGCTGATGCACCTGCTGAAATTACTACTCAAGTACTTTCTGCTATTGCTATTTTTCCTTCTGCTGTAATTAAAGTAACATCAGAGGAACACTGCCTTCTGCTATGTCTCAATTAAACCAAAGTCAGCTTCCTCAGTCAATCCTATCCAGCAGATTTACAAAAGGAACAAGAGAAAATATGTAAGCTTTAATACTGTTTCAAAGTTTTTAGTACTCTCACTATTTAGTGGTACCTTTACCTCAGAGAACTGCACTTCCAAAGATTCACAGGATCCAGATGCTTTTAGTTTTTCTGGGGCCATTTCAATACTAGTCTGATTATGGTAGGATTGCAGGACCAGCACAGAGGTACCTAGTATGCAGAGCTGCCAGAATGTGAGATGAGGGTTTATCTAGCGGGGGCTCAGATATGAGTCCTTTTTCTTTCAGTAGCAGATTTGACTGAAGAAAAAAATAAGCATGGAAACACACTCCATGATCTGATCCCAAACTTCAGCCAGATTCACAGACCTGACAGTAAATGTAATTTGAATGCCAAGATCAGGAGCATTAACTAATTGCTGAGCAACATTATCTTTCTCTGCATACATAAATTGGGCTTGGCTGTGACTTGGGTCAAGTGAGACGGGGTTGTCCAAAACAGAGCCAGCTGGCAAGCTAGCTGTTAAGTAATGGAGACAGTCAAGAGACCAATATTGCATCATAGTATCTGGGCCTCCTTTTTAGCAAAATCAAGGCATGCTAGGACTGCTCTGCTACACCTGCTGCACAGGACTGTGACTAAAATCACAGTCTTCAAACGCCTGCCTCTCTGCAACAGCTGCCTTTGCTGGAAATAGCACAGGATTCTTGCTTTTTCCTCCCGGGACTGTTCAGAGGTCGTTTGGCTTCAGACACTGATCTCATGCTTGGGTCATACTGCTGGGAAATGTGCCAGTCACAGGGGAGAAGAGGGAGAAAGCAGCTAAAGGAAAACGGCAACAGAAGCCAGCAAATATAAAGGCAGAGAAACTACGGCCAGTTCCACTGATAGAGCTGCTTTATTAAAGTCTTTTAGTAGCTTTTATATCCATGTATATGGATATATGTTTATATGCAAGTAAGATGCAGTTTCATACTGCAGGTAAGGAGAACTAACCCCCGATTGCAGAACAGTGCTCCCACCATTTTCCTTATACAATTTCCTTACCGTTCATCTGCCTTGCAGTGAACCTGTCCCAAAGGCTAAAATAGTACAACTGTACCCTAACTTCTGGTGGCTCAGCTCCCTGAACAAATTCACCATTGAATTACCATTGATCACCATCATTATGAGCCTGTGCTGGAACCCAGAAGGGAAAGTGTTTACCTGGGAGGAAGAAAGATGAGCAGATCTGGCCTTTGTACCAGGCAGCAGCTTTTTGACAGGCCTAGTTGTACTTCCAGCAAAGATTTTATCTCAAGAGAGTGTTGTTAAACCTAACAATGCCTACTAATGCATATATGACGATACAAGCTGGAATGGATAGGGTTTTTTCCCCCCTATACAGGGAAGCAGTATTGACTTCTTAAGACCTGAAAATGTGATAGACTCAGACACACAGGTCAGTTTGAAACTGGAGCACTTTCTGCTTCCCAGGATCTGATGTATATTCAGGCTTACCTTGAATCTCATATGAAAGTAAGATGCCATCGTATACCTGCTCCCCACTTCTAGCGAAGAACCCCTAAGTACATCAGCAGCAAAAAGTGCTATAGTCTGAAACTTTTGCTTATCCTTTTAGAATTTTGCTTTCTGGGCACATCTATGGGCTCAACCTCTTAGAAGGTCACTGCATTATTAATAGCTGATTCAATTTGGCTGGTTAGAGGAAAAATGGTTTCTAAAGTACGACTGGATTCCAACCACCTTTTTTGGATTTATGTTATTTTCATCCTTTAGAGCTAATTGTTCTCTGTGCATGGCTTGCCACACAGCTCTAATTCATACATCTCTATAGTACCAAAACAAATAGCTGCTACACAATGCTAATCCTTGCTACCATCATGGCAGAGATTGTATTGACACCTTTGTTTGAATCTTTGCCTAAAAAGGCTTTTAATTTCATCTGGAAATTGGGTGTTGCCTTTCCCTAGTCATGCCTTCCCTCTTCTACCACCTCCCACCAAAGATACTTCTGCTGCCAAATTTCCATAGAACGCTAGCATATATTGCAGGGTATCCTCAGTGCCACTCAACCATTCTGATTTGGGAAAGCTGTCAGCATGAGGGCTTTCCTCTGTCACCATGGGGTTTTTAACAAGGAATTTTTTTCCTAAGGAGAAAATTTGCAAAGTAAAAAATACCATCTCAGCACCAAATCCCTTTCAAAAGGCAATGACAGTGCCAAACATATTTCTCTGTAACCTTTCTCCGAGAGCAAGAAGTAGTAGAGCATGTCTTTCAGCTACTTCTCTCTAGATGCAATATTTATATTCCTTCCCTATAACTGAAAAACATACAGCAGCGTTTTGCAATAAAGGCCTAATGATATTGTGTTATGTTCATGCAAACACAATGAGTTTTGTGTCACCAGAGGATATACTTCCTGCTCTGAGACCTCTTTTGACTAAATGGCTTCTTCTTTACTCATAGCCTTACGTACAAGCAATAAAATGACTGCATAAGGGATTAAACTTAACATTTACAAATATTTTAAGAAATTAAGAAGTAAGGATTTTTCTTCTTGCTACCTTTTCCTTTAAAAATTTGCTATGGATGGTGATATGGAGAGCAGGGTATATGTGGATTCCAAGAAAGAGTGATAGTAATAGATTCACAGAGACAGAGCAGGGAGATGACATTAGTAGACATAATTTTTCTGGAGAAAGGGAGAAAACAATGGGAATCTTGAGGAAAAAGAAACCGTTTGAGCGCTCACAAGGTATAAGACTTCAGGCCTGAAAGTGTTAAGAGAGAAAGACAAGGCTTTCAGATGTGCTATAGCAGAATTTAAAAAGAAAAAAAGCCAAGCATGAAAAGCAGCTTGGACCTTTGGATCCAGCAAGTACCAAGGGTCATCTTGCATATTTTATGATCAGTCTCCCAAAATAAATAACAACACTCTGAAAACCCTTGCTTTCAGTTTTATTAAATTACAGCAAGTAACTTCCTCATCGATCAATTAAACAGGCAAGCCTGGAACTTGATTATATATTCCTGAGTTGGTGTGCCATAAATCAAGCCCACAGTCGAATAAGTGTTTAATTATGTGTTCACAAACTGTTGTGTAAAAAGGAACATGTCTACCAAGTCATATTTTTACATTTTATCTGGAGAATATGTTCCCCATTAACCAATTTCTAGCCACAGTGAACCTTCTCTTGAGAAAGATAAATAAGAACCTGGTATCAGGACAGAATCTTGCCTAAGAAGATCCTATATTTCCACTGACTCCCATACTTCTGGCAGCTTGAGGAATTCATTCATAATCTGAATGTGTGCACTACTGGCTTTGTTTATCCTGTGTTTAATCTATTTGGCACAGGGAACACATTTGTGAATGGAGTCCAAGACTGAAGAAAGCTGTATATCAAGATACAGGCAGCAAAAAAAATACTGCACAACGCACAGAAAAAAAAAACCCATACCAAAACATGAATAGTTGGAGCTTATTTTTTCAATTGCCACAAGAAAAGCCACCGGACAAAATCCTTCCACAGTATACCCAATAACAAAAATACCCATTTTCCAGAAGGGATTGTGTGCCACAAACATACAACATCCACTTTTTGGAGACTTAGCAAATAGTTGGACCACAGTTTGACCACCATGAGACACAGTCTTTGTAATTTGTTCAAAACCATCAACCACCTGGGGTTTTTCTTGCTTTTAGGAATATTTAAACCAATAGGCAATCCCATGTAATCTGACTGCACCTCCTTCCTTGTAAATGCCAACAATTCAGTACATTGGGCTTGTTAATGCTATTGGACTGTTGCTGGAAGCATCTAAGACTCCTAATGCAAGTCATGACTGCCCCAGAGGGAGATGTCTGGAGACTGAGTTGATACTTTGCAAGGACAAAGTTATTTGGGATCCCAACCCCAATTTTCACAATTATATCCTCTCCTACTGATATACTAAGGAATATATTGTTAAGAGCTGTTACCCCATCTTCTCTATTTGGCCTTTTCAATGTATTTTTTCTCTTGAGCAGAAGCCAGGAAATCCACATCTCCAGAGTGTCTCTGTGCCTGAAGGATGAC